>BTHU01000006.1:46788354-47100854 GCA_036184795.1 Tokudaia tokunoshimensis | reverse complement strand
TTTCTATGTTTGTCTCTATACTCTGTGACTTCCTGATGCCTTTAGAGGCCTGAAAAGGGTGTCAGATATCCTATAGCTGGAGTTACAGCTGGATGTGAGAGGCCATTTAGGTTCTAAAAATTGAACCTGGTTCCTCTGCAAAAGCAACAAGTACTCTTAACTGCTGAGCCATTAGACATGCTCAGGAGTCTAATTTCTTGAGAACTGTTTATTTAATAGAGCAATCTAACTTAACTTGGAAAGTCTTCTTGCAAAGATAAAATTATTCAAACTAAGTCTTTAAAAGTTCAGACAAGTACTTGGGAAAAATATGTCATTTGAAGTTTTTAGAGTACAAGTTCGTTTCCACATCTATTTAAATATTTACATTATTACTACTATAACTCTTGTCAAGGTCCTGCTGCAATATGACTACATGAACAGATTGATAAAACCTTGCTTTAATGAAGTTTTGTGAGAAGTGAGAATTAAATGTGATGAATGAAAAGTTCTTATCCCTGGGGAAGTACTGGGTTCAAATACTCTCAATACTCTCTCTCTCTCCTCTCTCTCTCTCTCTCTCTCTCTCTCTCTCTCTCTCTCTCTCTCTCTCTCTCTCTCTCTCTCTTTCTCTCTCTCTCTCTCTCAATCTCTCTCTCAAATATTCTGTGTGAGTGTGTGTGTGTGTGTGTGTGTGTATGTGTATGTTTCTCAACACCTCACAGTCCTGACCCTGTGGAGCCATCTCTCCTAAATGAATTATGGAATAAACAATGGTAAAAGATTAAGTAATAGAGAAGTATGCAGCTGACATTTATATTGATTGACAACATTTTATTGACTTTTTGAAAACTAAACTTCATTTAGCTTACATGCAACCCAAATATCCTTACATAAACAAATTTTTCTTGTTGAAATATTAGTATCCAAAGTGATGGTTTAACTTTGGGAGTTAAGGGGGTCACAGAAAAAGCTCTTATAAATGGGATCAGTGGTTTATTTTAAAAGACCTTAGAAATTTGCCCTATCTATTCTGCAGTGTGGAGGTACAGGGAAAATAGGTACCATGAATTAAGAAGTGCATTCTCACCAGACACCTCATCTCTTGGGTTCTTGATTTTAGACTTCTCAAATTCCTGAACAACTGCCTATAGTGTTTGGCTTTGGTTAACAGACTGAAACACTCTAAAGGCACACATTGCTAAGAGTTTAAAGAGGCACATGTTTTCTGGGAGCCTCAGTGTTCAGTTTGACTCTGACAACACTTGTGTGAATATACTGTCAAAGCATGACTGGAGAAGTTTATCTGGGTTCTGTCATTCCCAACAATGGAGAATGTTTTATGGAACAAACTTTTCATGACAAGTATCAAATACATAACTGAAGAAGGGAAGAAACAACACATCTGGCAAGGGTAATGAGGAGTAAGGGAGATATTGAGACTATTCCTAAACTATGAGAGAAAATCCTTTCCTATTTGCTCAGCTGCCAAAGTAAAAGAGTCTTTCAGTACACTGGAAACATGACAGACTCACAGGGAAGAGGATAAACATTTTACTGAAAAGTGACTGTTATCAAGATGGTGTTATGGTGGTCACTGTGAAAGAAAACAAACACAACAAATTTATCCCTTCCCCACTGCAACCTATCTTATCCTCAGGGCTAGTAGGTGACAACTATAAGCACATGATCATTTGAGTTTTGTTGTGCTAAATATTTAATATCAATGAGAGCTGTCTGTTCCAAGTTAGATCATTTAGTTCCCAGATAAAAAGACAAAAACTTTTATATTTATGATAAGCCTTTAAGTACCTACGGATTAGCGGATATCTATCCTCTCTGCTATTAGTATCTACTTCCCTATCAAGAATCCCAAGATATGACTTGCCATGTTCTGCTTGGGCTACCCTTATTCCAACTGGACAACCGTCATGGCCAGTTCTAAGGATATGTTACCCCATGGTGTCATCTCTTCTTTCCATCGTCTCCTTCTTATGGTCTCCAACCTCTGACCCTGAAGCACCAGGAACCAAAGCTAGAGCTGACTCTCAATTGATCCTGATGCCTGTAAGTGAAACTGTTTTAGGGACTTGTCTTAACTGTTTTTGCTCCCAAGTAACTGCAGGGTATTTCTACTCCTACTCTAGCCCATTTTAGCTCCTAAATGAAGACACAGAGACTTGTGAGTTTGTTAACAAGCTGCAAGCCTAAGCTAGATAGGTTCTGAACTATTCAAAATCTCTATGTCTGTCCATTTTCCAACCAAATGCCCCATTACTGTCATTCTGAGTCTTGACCTGGCTCTTTCTGATTCATGTGTGCCCTCATGGCTGCTCTCTCATAGTGACCTCATGGCAAATCTTGGTCACTCCAATGTGGTTTCGCCACACTTTCTCTTCTTTATAGTCCTTCTCTACTACTTCCTTGAGGATACCCCCTCCAGATTGGGAGTGGAAGTCCCACCCTATTCTCTCCTGCTCATCTAATTGACTGATCAGCTTTTTTATTAAGCAATCAGAAATTATAAAAAACAATTTTTATATAGCATAGTTACCAGAAATGCTCGAACATGCCATCTTCTAGGACTATAACTGGTTGTCTTGGCATAGAAATCAGCATCTGAACATACACTAGACAGAACCATCCCCCAATATTGACTTATAGCCTTGAAAGGCTGGGACTGCAAGTATACACCATTAAGTCTCATTCTTCATGCTAAAGATATAATTTTCTTTTTAAAATGATATATTCATATATGAGAGAATATGTAAATAACTTAACACTTTACTTTAGGTTCAGAATTATGAAGAAATTAATATCTGTACCAGAAAAAGAGTTTTGTCCATCATGTAGAGGTGAATCAACTGACCTGACCTTGGGCTTAGTTGATTTAGGAAGATTGTGAATGTCTTTTAGCTTGTATGGGGGATAATTATGTTGGTGGGTCAAGACCTTCGAGATATGCATATATATATATACATATACATACACATATATGCCTGTGTAAAATTATGCACAGTGGTGGTATACATGTACACTCATATATGCAATGAAGAGAATTAACCTGTTTTATTGGATTGATGTTCTCTTTCATCGTCTCTGGGGTAACAATCTCTATCCTAGGCATCTGTGATCCCTTTCCACCCTCCCCACCTTCCCACCTATGTAGTAGGCTTCTAGAATCTGCAAATTGCTGCGCTTAGTCTTGCCTGGCCATAAAATTATTGCTTTGGCCCAGAGGAAATCAATGGCCCATTCTTCTGCCAAATTCTCCTGTTTTGACAGGCATTACTACTTGCCCCATTTGTCATCAGAATCAAGGGTCTTCAGAAAAGTTATGTAATGTATAAATTGAAAAATTAGCTCATCTTTGTAATTTTTCTACTTAAATGTTGAGAAAAGACAATTGGGGACATATTCTTGTTTTATGTGAGTGAAAGTGGGACTATCTACAGCTTGTCTTGGCAAATGTTTTCATAAAGTAGGAATGAATGAAACAATTATATATGTGTGTGTATAATATATATGTATATACATTTATACACACATATACATATATATATACACATATACACACACATATATAGATACACATACACACACATATATAGATACACATACACACACATAGACACACACACACACACACACACACACACACACACACACACACATATAATGTTCCTGATTTCAAACCATCCACATGCCTTTAGGATATAGAACAGACAGAAGATTCAAATTCATGCAAAATAATGTTCTTGTTCAAATCCTAAAAGACTAAATTGCAAGAGAAAGAATCATAGTGAAGAGTCAGGACCTCTTGGAAAATTCCACCAGACTCCCCTTCCCCCCTTCAGGAAAGGACAGGTTAGTTAACATTCCACAGGATGACAGACCATCAACCTTCTGGGAGTGGGGGAGGTCTGGAGCTGGCCTCCTGGGGATGGGGGAGGTCTGGAGCAGGTAAACACATTTCGCAGGACAAACTAAATAAAGACTGACCAAACGGGCTGGGGTTGGGGATGCCATTTCTCCTTCGGGTGCAGGACAACCCCAACCTGAGTTGGAATAATAAATTCCTCTTGCTTTTTGCAACAGTTCCTGGCTCCATCTTGTTTACTCAGGGGGTCTCCAGAAGGCCAAGGCTCTCCGAAGTCTTACATTTGGTGCGTTGGCCAGGAAACAACCTCCTCTGGGAGCATCAGAGCAGTGAATCAGAAGGGTTTTGAGAAGTTTCCTCGCTTTGGGTTTTTTTTTTTCTTTCTGACTGTGTGTCTCACTGTTTGTCAAAGTCTGAGTCTATAAGCCTGTCTGAAATTTTTTATTTGCTTGCAAGCATCTGGTGGGTCATGGAAAGCCCACAGCATTTGGGGCAGTCAAGAACGACAGGTAGGTGTGCCTTAAAGTTGCGACCATAGGAAGCCTGAAGGACACTTCAGGTCCCCTGGAGGAAGGAAGTCGGGAGGACTCCCCTCCATTAGACCTAGCCCTGGCATAAATGGCTGTGTCACCTGGCTAACTGGATTCTTCTGCCTGTAACAGGGGCAATTTGTCTGTGTTTTGATTGTCTTTCTGTGTGTTCTTGGTTTGGGACTGACGAAATTTAGGACATAGGACAGAAAAACTCTACTCCGCTGGGGATTGTCCTAGTCATTGGGATGATTTCCAGCAGCGGGCATGTAACTTGTCACTAGAGGTAAAGATAAAGAAGCTCCGGATGTTGTGATCCTCAGAATGGCCCACCTTTGATGTTGGATGGCCTCAGAAGGGGACTTTTGACCTCTCCATAGTTGTGGCAGTCCATCCATAAGAAGGTCTTCAGTCTACCCATATAGATCAGGTGCCCTATATTGTAGTCTGGAGGGGCTTATTAACTGACCCTTCCTCTTGGATTTGGGTTTCTTTCCCAGCAGGATTCTGGTGATCCAGGCACAGACCTTCCCGCTTGCAGAACTGGACCAAAAGAAGGAGGTTCTCCAGGATCTGGGGACAGCAGACCTTCTCCTCTTGGATCATCCTCCTCCATACCCCCTGCCCTTGCCCCTAGTGCTCCCCTGACACCCCTGTTGGATGCTGCAGTGTTGGTCCCATCCCCATTGGCCTTCTACCCCTCACTTCCATGACCAAAAGGGAATCCAAGGCCCACCATGGGCACATGAAGCAAGAGGACCACCCCTCCAGAGAGGATGGTGGCCCTCCCTCTCTGGGCCTATAATCCCATAGATGAGGATGAAAATCAGGCTATGAAGTATTGGCCTTTCTCTTTGGCCAACCTGTATAACTGGAAGTCTCAACACCCCCTTTATAGACAACTCTAAAGGGTTGATTAATCTTTTTGAGACTCTTTTGTTTACTAATCAGCCCACTTGGGATGATATCCAGCAACTTATGAAGGTGCTTTTCACAACTGAAGAGTGGGAGAGAATCATGAAGGAAGCGAGGAAAAAATGTCCCATTGGATAAAGGGGCACCCTCAATTGACCAGGCTGTCATCAATAGAGGGTTACCTTTGACTAGACCAGACTGGGATTTTAACATGGCTTCAGGTAAGGAGCCCCTAAAGGTCTACTGCCAGGTTCTACTAGCAGGTCTCAAGGGCACTGTGAGGCGACCCACCAACTTAAGGTAAGAGAGGTGTGGCAAGGCCCAGATGAGTCACCCTTGGCCTTCCTTGAGTGGCTCATGGAGGCTTTTCACCAATATACACCCTATGACCCCAGTATCAAAGAGTACAAGGCCACTGTGACCATGGCATTCATAGATCAGGCTGCAAGAGACATTAAGAAGAAACTTCAGAGACTAGAGGGAATTACAAGATAAGTCTTTGAGAGAGTTAGTACAAGTAGCAGAGAAGATATTGTCATAATAGGGAAACTGAAGGAGAGAAGGAGGAAAGAAAGCAAAAAGAAGCAGAACAGAAAGAACTTAGGAGAGAAAAAGCATTAAGACAAGAGCCTACAGAGAATTCTATCAACAGTAGACAGGGGAAACAGAGGAGACCAGGAACTGCAGACGAGAAGGCAGAGGCCTCCACTTGAGGAAGACCAATGTGATTACTGTAAAGAGTGTGGCCATTGAGCCCAGGAATGCTCCAACAAAAAGGAACAGGGAGAAAGATTCTGAGACTAGGAAAAGCACCCCCAGATCCAGAAGGTGCTAGCCCTAGGCAAAGAAAGTGATTGGGGGGACAGGGTTCAGAACCCCTCCCAGAATCCAGGGTAACTATAAAGGTGGAGGAGAAGCCTACTCAGTTTCTGGTAGACACTGGGGTGCAATACTCAGTGTTACTCCAAACAGATGGGCCCATGTCTGAAAAAACATCATGGGTACAAGATGCCACTGGAACCAAACAATATTCATGGACTATTCGAACATCGGTTGATTTAGGCATGGGCTGGGTGGCTCACTCATGATTATCCCAGATTGGTCCTACCCCTTCCTTGGCTGGGACCTGCTCACCAAAATGGGAGCCCAGATCTACTTCCTCCCAGAGGGGCCCCAACTTAAAGGCCCCCAAGGAGAACAACTTCAAGTCAGGACTCTCAGGTTGGAGGATAAATATAAGTTGTTTGAAACCTCAGACAGGGCACCCCAGGACCTAGATTGGTGGCTCGAGGCCTTTTCTGAAGCTTGGACTGAGATGGCTGGGATAGGAAAGACCAACAACCAGCCCCCCATCCACGTGGAGCTCAGAGCCTAAGCCTCCCAAGTGTCTGTACACCAATATCTGATATCGAGGGAGGCCTGAGATGGAATCAGGCCCCATGTTACCAGGTTCCTAGAATAAAGGATCCTGTGGAAGTGCCATTTGGCTTGAAATACTCCCCTCCTGCTTGTGAGGAAACCTGGAACTCAAGACTATTGCCCAGTACAGGACCTACAAGAGGTAAACCAGAGATGCTGACATTCATCCTACTGTGCCTAACCCATATACCCTGTTATTGATCTCCTTGCCACCCTCTAGGACTTGATACACTGTCTGGAACTTCAAGGATGCCTTCGTTTGCCTGACACTGACTCCCCAAAGTCAGGACTACTTTGCATTCTAATGGAAGGATCCTGAGCAGGGGTGATGGGGCAACTCACATGAACCAGACTGCCCCAAGTATTCAAGAACTCACCCACCCTCTTTGATGAGGCCCTAGACCAGGACCTTGCCATTTATCGTGAGTCCAATCCACAAGTGACCCTTGCCCCGTACATAGATGACCTTTTGATTTTGGGTGAGACCAAGGAGGACTGTCTAGAAGGAAATAAATGTCTCTTGGAGGAGCTGAGAGGACTGGTTTACAGAGACTCAGCTAAGAAGGTACAAATCTGCCAGAAAAAAAGTAAGTTATCTGGGCTACCTGCTGAAAGATGGCTAGCACTGGCTTCCAACGCTCGAAAAGAGATCATCTTGCACATCCCTACTTTGCAGAGCCCCAAGCAGGTACTGCAATTCCTGGGCACAGCCTGTTTCTGCCAGCTATGGATTCCAGGGTTTGCTGAATTAGCTTCCTCTAGCCCCTGACTAAAAACAAACAGCCCTTCCATTGGGGAAAAGAAGAGCAACAGGCTTTTGATGCAATTAAGCAGGCTCTGCTTGGGCCCCTGCTCTAGGACTGCCCGATGCCAGCAGACCTTTCCATCTTTATGTAGCAGAGAACAGGGGGATAGCCAAGGGAGTGCTTACTCAGCAGCTGGGCCCTTGGAAGTGACCAGTTGCCTATCTGTCAAAGAAATTAGACCCTGTCACAGCTGGGTGGCCTACTTGACTACAGATAGTGGAGGCGGTGGCAGTTTTTATTAAAGATGCTGATAAATTAACTCTGGGGCAAAAATCTGACTGTGACAGCTCCCGATGCCTTGGAGAGTGTTATTTGACGGACCCTGGATCGATGGCTAACCAATGCCCGCATGACGCATTATCAGACTCTGTTGTTGCTAAACTCAGATCGGGTGACCTTCATATCACCAGTGACCCTCAACACAGCCACTCTACTACCTGACCCTGACCTCTATCCCCCAGCTCATGATTGCCAGCAGATTCTACCTGGGGACCAGGGATGGCGAAAGAACCTGTTGGATCAACTGCTCCCCAATGCCAAGGCAACCTGTTTTGTTGATGCCAATGCCTCAACCTTTCTTGTAACCCGATCACTGTACAGTTTACCCAGAAAAGGAAAGAAGTCAAAGATAAATGGCTAAGGGATAGAACATAGGGCCTCATGAAACTGCCTGTGGCTTCATACAAACTCTGAACGGTTCTCTGAATGGTGAGCTGGGGCTAGAAAAACGACAGGGTGACAAGAGAAACACATGGAGCCAAGGCTATGTTTCCTGCTCAAGGCTCAAACCTTTAATGGTCTTTTTCAAATATGTAGGCGGGAGAAAAAGCCCTTCCCCCCAGAAACTGGAACCACATCTGCCGATCTGGTCTGGCTGTTCACTAGATGTTGGCTTGGGCAGCTGGGCAGGTCACCTGCTTAATTCAGGAATTTGTAGACCTGGAGGAACAAAGAACTTCCTTTACTCTACCCTAGGTGGAACAAGATTATGGCTAGCACCGGAATTTCAGCTCACAGGCTGGAAGAACTTCACCTTGGTCAATGTCAACTTGGTCAAAGTTTCTGCCAGGCGACAAGACACCCCAATATGCCTCTCTACAGCCTCAGATATACCAGGAAGGATACGATGATGGACTCCTTTTTACCATCAAACTCAAGATAAAAGCCCCTACCATCTCTGTGGGACCCAATAAGGAGGTTACAGGTATCCCCCATAAGCTACCTCAGCTCAAGCCTCTGGCACCAACCCAGGTAGGGTCAAATACTGTCATGGCCCCCAATATCCAGGGAACACCCCCTCCTGGTCCCTCAGAACTGGCCCCGCTGACAAAGTTTATCAGTAAGACCTTCCTAGTGCTCAAGGAATCTAGACCAGAAGCAACTCGCTCTTGCTGGCTTTGTAATGATATAGCTCCCGCATATTATGAAGGGATTGCCTTCATTTTCCCCAATATTAGCCTGTCTAACAAGTCCTCTTCCTGCTGATGGGTCCAGAAGTCAGGTGTAAGACTTACCCTACAGGCAGGTACTGCCATGAGACTTTGCCTGGGCTTTGTCCTCCCACTGTTCCCTTTGCAATACTTCATATTCTCCTGCCCAGACTGCTTCATATGTCATCCCGCTCAAGAATGGATGGTAGTCTTGCTCTACTGGGATCACCCCTGTGTACATTCAAGATGACAGACCATCAGCCTCCTGGGGGTGGGGAAGGTCTGGAGCTGGTCTCCTGGGGATGGGGGAAGTGTGGTTTACTCAGGGGACTCCTAGAAAGCCAAGGCTCTCCAGGTTCTTACAATAGGAAGTTAAAAACTGTTGACTGATTTCCTAACATGGGTTTCTCAGTAATCCCTGAAACTAGAGGAAGTTATTAAGCTTGTCTAAGTCATAGTTCTCACCTCTGAAATGCAAAATTACTTTCTGCTTTTTCAGCAATAGTTAAAAGATATCATAAAAGGATGCACCCTATACAACTCTACCTACATTGAAATATCTGCCTATCTGTGCATAGATAGGTGCTTTGTAACTTTCTTTTTTGATAATCTTTTCCTTTTACATTCCCTTTCTTATAAGCTTTTAGCTTGAATAAAAAACAAAAAACAAACAAACAAAAAAAAACTGATGCTGCTGGATTAATCCAGTGAAATGTAAATGTAATCAGTGACTAAATCAAACGTGTCTGTCGTTCACAACACTTCCACAGCAAAAACAAAATTATAGATCCTTCTAATTTGCTAGCTGAAGCAACCACTGATTTTCAGTTTCAGTGAAATAGAGAGCTGTTGGAATTGATTGTCCCTGTAGATTAGAATGCAGAACTTTTCATGCACAGACATCCAGCAGCCCCACCTTAGTGTTGACATCCTTAGGAATTGGCATTGGCCATACTTCTGTTTGTCATTTCAGTGAGCTTTCTTATGATTAGGTACTGGATCTAAAGGACAACTGGGGCAGATTGTAGTGTCTGTAAGAACAAGGGAGTTTGGCAGTGTTAGGGTTTCTGGGGCTGCAGAGTACCTTGGCAGGTCAGAGCCAAGATATGCTTCAAAGAAGACACCATAAAGTAGATCTCACGGGAGAAGTTTATTGGAGATGGTATGGGAAGAATATAAGAGACTGCCTCTGAGGGAGAGTGGAAGGTAAAAAAGTGGAGTCTGTGGAGGCACTGACTTTTATTAAGGCATTTAGCACATGTGCATAGAGAGACTAGGCAGCTCAATGGAATAGTGGAAATGTGTCAAATATTGGCAGTTAGTGATGATGTGGCCCTTGCTGCTGTAGGTGGACTCAGAAGTTGGACTTTCCAACTGTCCTGACTTATGAGGCAGAGCATCCTTACAAATAAACAGAATCTGCAAAAGCTCAGAACTTAGGAGAAAGGGCTTCTCAGTTACAAACCAGATTTGTATTCTAAAGACTATTTGCCTTTAAACAGAGAGCTTTTAAATTCAATTCCAAAATTACAGTAGAGAGCCTTTGATTTGTATGTAACATACCCAACCATCTATTCTACTTTCTGACTATGTAATATAACAGCATAGATTTACATCCCTGGTGTCTCTCACAACTCCAATTTGTTCCCAGCATGTAGCACCACTTTATATTAGTTTGAAATTCTATTCTAAACTTAGATCCAATAGTTTCTGTATGGGATGTAAAGTTGACAAAGCACATGCTTCTTCTCCAGTGCAAATCCTGCATTCATTCACTCTTGGGGTCATACAGAACAGAAAATAAATCCAGCTAGATAAAAGAGAATGTTGGGAAAAAATAAGAGAAATGGACTTTTTTTACTAACCAAAATTTTAAAGACAAAGAACAAGTGGGTTGATTTAGAAAAGAATTAAGGTGAAGCATTTGAAATAATATTGAACATACATTAAGAGGTCAAGGAAGGTCAATGACAATATTCAATAATACTAAAATTCATTATAATATTGAAAATGGAAAAATTCCAACTTCAAATGAATTACAAATAGCAAAAGAAGACTTGGCTCTGAGGTGAAATGTGATTTTCATGAGTATTTGAACATTTAACATCTATCCATGTTCTCAAAGACTACAAAATGCATCTTTAATTTGAACTGATGAAATACTGTTTAGGCTTACACTCAGGGGGTCATAATCTCCCCTCCTCCAAAAAAGAAGAAAAAGAAGATGTGAATGAAGATAGGCTAAAGTCGCTTGTAAAAGTGAACAGCAAATGCCCAGGAAATAGTTCATGGAAAATAGTAAGAATGAAGGAGGTATGCCTTTGCTTTACATTTACATAAACATTCATATAATGCAACAGATTTTCATGTGCTAGATGTTAAAGCTAATCTACATAAGGAATATGAAAACAATTTATATGCATTGAGATCTGGCATACCTTCTAGTGTAAGTCCTTTACAACACATATTTTCTCCAAAACTCTCACACCTGCTCTGCATATCCTTTATCACTGCCTCAGTTGAACTTTGTGAAATTATTTTTTTGAAGGCTGTGCTTGGATCAAGATTTCAATACCCTACCACCTTTTCAGCTCTTATGTAGAACTTGTTGACATAGATATGCAAAAACTCCCATACAGTCTTAGGAATGGGATTTGAATAAGATGTCACTGCCATGTCAAAACTCTACATGTCCTGCAGTAAGATCTGGGCTAAAATTAAGTTATAACCCTGACAATATCAGCAACACAGTCCATACCATTTCTAGACTTGATCTATTACAGCCTTGGCAGGCCTCCCCAGTTTCTGCCTCACTGAAGTTTCCACTGTCACATAAAGATTATGGGAATGTAGTTCTCTATATGATCCTGTAGAGAATGACTGACCACTAAGATGATGTAGCCCCCTGGAGTGTCAGCATGGAAAGGATAGTTGTTTTATTTCAGAAATAAATTTGGAGGTCCTTTGGTCTTGCCTCTTTTATTGTGGCAATTGATACATCACACTTTGTTGCTGCACACTTATGATTTGTACGCCTAGCCGGCCTCTTGCTGAACCCTGCAATCTTTATGGTTTGCCCTTCTTCTGCAGCCATCTATAGTTTTCTGTAAGATGTTGTCCCCACCTTAACCCTTCTCATCAATTGATGTTGATGGAGAGAAAACAATGACATGAAGGATGACTTCTTTGAATCTTGTCCTTGACATCCAAATCTTTGTCCCTATTTATGCCCAACCTCTCTCTCAGTTTTAGTAAGAAGTTTCCATCTCTTTATATTAACTCTCGTATCAAAATTTCATTTGTTTTTTAAGTATTTACTTCTGTCTTCTAATCTCCTGTATTACTAATCTCTTCTTTTATCCCTTTATTTATCCCCCAAAGACAATCATATCAAGATTATCTGATTTAGTTTTAAAATTGTCATGTATCTCTTGTGTGTGGGAATAAAGGGGGAGGAGCTCAGCACATGCATAGGCACAAGCATGCAGTTATGCATGCCCTTGGAGACTAAAGTTTAACAGTAGATATGCTGTCCCTGTCCCTTTCTACCTTAATTTTTGAGGAACAGTCTTTCATTGAACCTAAACACAATTACCTAGGCTCACCAGAAAGCTTTGGAGATATGCCTATTCCCCTGCAAAGTGCTTGAGTTCAAGTGGAATTACAACCCACTTAGATTTTAGTGAAGATGCTAGAGATTAGAGCCACTGAGCCATTTCTACAGCCACACCAGCCTCTAATTTTATCCAATTCATTCTTTTGTTTTTCAATACAGCTCTGTAAGTAATAGTTTAGGTTGATCCTTCATTATGTGTCTCATTTGCATGGTATCATACAATCTGGCTTCCATTTCTAATGTTCCATTGAAGGTATATCATGTGATTGCAATACCTACTTGAATGTTTTATCTGCTGTAGTTTTTGAAAAAAACAAAGAAATAACAGTGAGAGACAATTTCTTGTTACAGCCTAAAATACTTTAATGAATTTTAATATAAACTCTGAGCTAAATCCAAACACCCCAATGTAACCAATATATAATGTTAGTTACTTTTCTATTACTGTGATTGCTGTGTTAGAGTCATGGCTAACATCTGGAAAGAACACATCATGACAATACAGTTCCACATGGGGTTTACTGTGGAGGAAGAAGGCAAAGGAAGTGATGAAGACAAAGGGGAAAAAGAGGGGGGTCAGAAAGATCTGCCTTGTATTTGGTTTGTGATACAGCCTCTTGCAGGTAAAGGTGGGAGGGGAACCAAGTGGATTCTGGTAATGTATGGCAGTTGCCATGGCAACAGATGCATCCCTGCCACCTATGTGTGATGTCACTGGGTTTGGAGACTATCTGCCATGCCAGTTCCTGATACCAACATACCTTCCTTTTTCTTATCATAAAAAGAAGGGGGAAAAGGGTGGAGGGGAAGCTGATTGTGAAAAGGGAGTAGAGGCATCATGTCTTTTAAACTGCTTCCTGCTGTCTAGGGACACCATCAATTTTGGGATGTACCTGACTTTTAAAATCAGGGTCTACTTGGTAAACATTCCTATCAGGCTCCTCTGTGAACAGTGGCTGGTAATCCTGTATCAGGAACTGATTAATAGTTTGATTAGAAATTTTTTTTATTTATTGTTGAGGGACTGTAGAAACAAGATTAATGAGGCAGGGAGTGAATAATAACACCAGGAAAATGACTAGGAAAGGTGTTACAAAAGGGAGTATCCACTTCCATAAAAGTTTTTCAAAAATCCCAGAACTGGAGGTCTCATGTTCCCTGAAATTTTGTATGTCTGACTGTAGCTCCTAGATTTTATTTCTTACTATCCCAGGTTGGTTGACATAGAAACAGCATTCTTCTTGGAGAAACAGACAAAGACCAGCTTCTTTAGCTGTCAGGGCATCTAACCCCCATCAGTTCTGAAGAACCGTAGCTGCCAAATAATCGATCTGTTTCTAGATAATAAGCATGGTTTTAGACATTTTTTTGAAAAGCACTGCCAAACTCCAAAATGAATTTATTATATTTCATCATGGAAGTAATTATCTTTGCAATTCCAGTACCAGCACCTGTGGCTATTCCAGCAGCAACCAAGAGTAGCACAACTTGAACTGCCCTCTTGTGTTGGGCAGCTATTAATATCTACAACTGGGATTGGCAGAGGCTCATATCCCTGGATTACTCCTAGTTCACGGAAACGGAGTATCAAAGTGCAAACCCCTGACCAGCTGGTTGTTAGGCGATGATATACCTGAGTGCCACAAAGAATTGACATGTTTTGAACTGCAGGGCCTTTTGGCAGAGATGAGGTATCAAGAGTTGTGCTTCTATTGCAGTCTAGGGAGCTAAGAGTTCCTATAGAATGTGTCCTGAAAGTGTTAATACAGTTTGCCATGCAAAAAAAAAGAGGGATTGACGAAAGGTATGGAGTCATGGCAACACTGGAGTCAGTGCAGCTGACAAAAGGTGAGGGAAGGTTACTTGGCATTATCTCTAGAGAGACTGAAAGTGGCAATTGTGAGCAAGTTGCAGGGGACACACATAGCCAACAATCTTCAAAGCAAACAGGTTTGGTGACATTAAGGAGTTGGTATGCCAAGGTCAAGGTCTGAAGCAAAAAGCAAAATGACAAGTTAGTGCCATTTGGGAAGGGTGATGTCAAAGAGTTCATAAGGACCTCAGAGGAGTTTTGATTACTTCTACTTTTCAGATATCTAGAGGCTGGGCAACTGAGACATATTTTCTCTAGATACAGATAGTACTTACTAGGGACCCAGTTTGATTTTTACAGTAGAGCTTACCAACAACTCCTGTCTCCTACCTGGGATCCCATGGGTCTTGTATGTAGAAAAAGAGTGTCTTGTGGTGTTAATAGAAGAAATGATTCATCAGTGATTCTAGCATATATATTTGACAAGACCTATATGGTCAGCCCTCATATTCATCTGGCCATTTTTTACAATCATCTTTTGCCTGGTAAAATAGAAATCAACTAAAGAGATTTACTTATTTAATATTTAGATGGGATAAGAGATACAGGATAACAGCAATTTGGATCTGTTCCTGCCTATGGAGCAGTTTCCTGACCCTATTTAGAAAGACTGTTTCTTATCTGTGGAGGTTTCTTAAATCTCAAATCTTCAGATGTAAGGGATACCATGAATGGAAATGAGCAGAGGAAGGACCAGAAACCCATGTCTAATCCAGTGAGGTTGAGCTTGGCTGCCAGAGTGGAGTCTCATTTTCTGGGACTGGGGACAATGTCTCGATGTCCTCTGGAGCTTAATAGAGCACAGACCTGTTGGGGTTGATGTGTATGAAGAAGAGTCATTTTTAGGTGGAGGGATGAAAGATTTGAGGTGAGACAGGTGGAGCCAATGAGTTTAGCAGGTGTACGGGTCATGAGAATTACCTTGAAATTGCCCTGCCACTTGGGAGAGAAGGGTGAGTGACAATGGTCTGGAGAGGATTGAAGGATTTGGTCTACAAGGTTGACAGGCAGTGGACAGGAGACAGTGTGTGGTCACAGTAGATGGTGGTCAGCAAAGTTCCATAGAAGAGAACAAAGGTGGCAAATAATGGGGTGAGAATATAATCTGGGAGGGGAGAGCATTTAGGTGAAAGACCAGGAGTTAGGAATGGATGTCCATATATGCGCTCAAAGGGTGAGATGAGGAAGATGGGGAGAGCTCATAGCCTAAAAAGAGCTAGAGGTAGAAGTTTTACCCAATCAAGGTGAAGTTCTTGTGACAGCTTAACAAGAGTGATTTTTAAAGAATGGTTGGTTCTTTCTACCTTACCTGAAGATTGACGGTGGCAGGGAATATGAAAATGCCAGGGGATGTCTAGGGCCTTAGATAGAATTTGAGAAATTTGGGAAGTAAATTCAGGATGATTGTCTGACTAGAGGGAGGTTGGGACACCAAGATGATCTCTTGGAGGAGATCAGAGACTGTCTGAGCCCTTTTGTTAGTTGTAGGAAATGCCTCTACCTATCTCGAGAAAGTGTCCACCAAGACCAGAAGGGACTTGGCACATTTGACAGTGGGCATGTGGGTAAAGTCAAGTTGCCATTCAGTTCCATGGAGGGAACCTCTAGACTGATGGGTAGGAAAAGGGGTACTATGATACCTTGAGTTGGAGTCTGACAACTGACAGATTTTGCAAGAAGCAGTGACATATTTTAAGAAACTTAAGTCCACAGGAATAGCCTGTAAGTGGGTCTTAACAAAAGAAGACAACATTTGGATGTCAGGATGACAGAGTTGGTGAAGATAGGACAGAGTTTGACAAGAGTCAGTGGGTGAAGGTGGAAATGTGGGTTGCAGTGTAAGGATGTTCCAGGGAGGGTGAGACAAGTCTGGGCCCTTAAGGACCACAGATCCAGCTGACTCATTAGCTTGGTTGGTTCCCTTGGAGATAACAGAGTCTGGTGGGATCTGCACTGGAGATTCCTAATAGCTTTGAGGAGATTGGAGGCCTTTAGCATGGCCATAATTTGGTTTGCATTGGTTACTGATCCTCTTTTAGTGGTAAGTAACCTGTGTTCTTTTCAGATAGTGGTATAAGGTAGGAGACTATGGAAAGCATATTTGAAATCTGTAGAGATGTTTCAGTTGAAAGGCATGGGTAAGGGCTATTAGTTCAGCCTGTTGATTAGTGGTGTGAGCAGGAAGGGCCTGTGCCTCTGCCACCTCTGTGTCTGAAACTATGGCATAGCCAGCTCTCCTGTCCCTTCATATAGAAAAGAGCTTCCATACGTATACCAGGTATAGATGGTTTGAGGCAATCTTCCTTCCAGTATATGTGAAGTTAATAGTTCCTCTAAAGTTTCAGTGCAGGAGATAGGGAGTGGTTAGTATTTTGTTAAGGAAGAATATTCAAAATATTAAGAGGTGGGCATGATTGGAAGATGAGTGTGGAGTCATTTATTAATGCTACCTGGAGGGAGGGAGCCTGCCAGCTTCCCTTCCGCGACCTCTGTTCCCACGGACTGCCCTGGAGAGACCGGTACCCAGGCTCTCCCCCCAATATAACATCACTTGGGACATGGCCTGTTGGGGCTTCCGTCTGTGCCCGAGGGCGGGTTGGCGCTGTGGTCGTCTGGGTGCCAGATCGGCGGGCCATCGTGACCACAGGGTGAGCGGCGCCACGGAGAGTGCCCTCCGCCATCTTTGCTCCAGTGACCAGGTAGTTGGGACCGCCAGGCTCAGAGACAGACAGGCATAATATCGTTTCGGGTTCAGGCAGCTTGTGTGTAACCTGCTCCCAGGTGCTGGGCTGATCTGCAGTGACCAGCGCGCCAGATCTGCTGTGGGACTTCTGCCTGGCAGAGGGACGCCCCCTCCCCCCCCCAGGAGAGATCACACACCCCTGCACAGGGCAGGAGCCTGCCAGCCTCCCTTTGGTGACCTCTGCTCCAGGAATCCACTAGGCTGAGCCTTTAGATGTGCAAGGCCTCCCCAATATAAGATCACTTGGGGCAAAGCACATTAGGGCTCCAAAGTCACTCAGGAGCAGGCAGGCCCCAGAAATCGGGGCCAGGGGAATCCTGGTAATCCAGGGGGGGCAGAAATAGCTTTGCAGGCTCACAGGAGGTCCAACCAACAGCCAGTGGCAGCAGGACCAACTAACACCAGAGGTATCCAGATGGCAAAAGGCAAACGTAGGAATGTTACTAACAGTAATCAAAGTAATGTGGGACCATCCGAACCCAACTCTCCAACAGCAGCAAGTCCTGGATACCCCACCACACCCGAAAGACAAGATCTGGATTTAAAATCACTTCTCATGATGCTATTAGAGGATCACAAGAAGGACACAAATAAATCTCATAAAGAGTTACAGGAGACCATGAATCAAAGGTTAGAAGCCCTTACAAAGGAAACACAAAAATCGCTTAGAGAAATGGGGGAGAACATGGATCAAAAGATGGAGGCGCACAAGGAGACAACACAAAAATCGCTTAACGAGATGAATCAACGGGTAGATGCACTCACAAAGGAATCACGAAATTTGCATAAAGAAATGCAGAAGAATATGGGTCAACAGACGGATGCCCATAAGGAGGCAACACAAAAATTGCTTAAAGAAATGAATCAACGGTTAGATGCCCTTACAAAGGAAACACGAGAACTGCTTAAAGAAATGCAGGAGACGATGGATCAACAGATGGAATCCCATGAGGAGGAAACACAAAAATCGCTCAGAGAAATGCAGGAGAACGTGGGTCATCAGGAAGAAATCCTGAAAGAGGTAATGCAAAAATACCTTAAAGAAATACAGGAAAATACAAACAAACAAGTGAAGGATCTCAGCAAATCCATCCAGGAACTAAAAAAGGAAGTAGAAACAACTAAGAAATCACAAAGGGAGACAACTTTGGAGATAGAAAACCTTGGGAAGAAATCAGGAGTCATAGATGCAAACATCAACAATAGAATACAAGAGATGGAAGAAAGAATCTCAGGTGCTGAAGATTCCATAGAAAGCATCGACTCAACAGTCAAAGAAATTGCAAAATGCAAAAAACATGTAACCCAAAACATCCAGGAAATCCAGGACACAATGAGAAGACCAAACCTAAGGATTATAGGTATAGATGAGAGTGAAGATTTGCAACTTAAAGGGCCAGTAAACATCTTCAACAAAATTATGGAGGAAAACTTCCCTAACCTAAAGAGAGAGATGCCGATGAATGTACAAGAAGCCTACAGAACTCCAAACAGACTGGACCAGAACAGAAATACCTCCCGTCACATAATAATCAAAACACCGAATGTTCTAAACAAAGAAAGAATACTAAATGCAGTAAGAGAAAAGGGCCAAGTAACATACAAAGGAAGACCTATCCGAATCACATCAGACTTCTCACCAGAGACTATGAAAGCCAGAAGATCGTGGGCAGATCTCATGCAGACACTAAGACAGCACAAATGCCAGCCTAGACTACTCTACCCAGCAAAACTCTCAATCACCATAGATGGAGAGACCAAGATATTCCATGATAAAACCAAATTTTCACAATAGCTTTCCACAAATCCAGCCCTGCAATGGATAATAGGTGGAAACCTCCAATACAGGGAGAGAAACAACACCCTGGAAAAAATGAGATAATAACCTTCTTGAATCAAACCCAAAAGCAGATAACCACTCAAACATAAAGATAGCGTCAAGAATGGCAGATGGCAATAATCACTATGCCTTAATCTCTCTTAATATCAATGGTCTCAATTCCCCAATTAAAAGACATAGACTAGCAGACTGGATACGTAAACAGGACCCAGCATTTTGCTGCATGCAGGAAACGCACCTCAGTGTCAAAGACAAACACTACCTCAGAGTAAAAGGCTGGAAAACAATTTTACAAGCAAATGGCCCCAAGAAACGAGGTGGAGTAGCCATCCTAATATCGGATAAAATTGATTTTCAACCTAAAGTCATCAAAAAAGACACAGAAGGACACTACATACTGATCAAGGGAAAAATCCACCATCAAGAACTCTCAATCCTGAATATCTATGCTCCAAATGCAAGGGCACCCTCATTCGTAAAAGAAACTTTACTAAAACTCAAAGCACACATCGCACCGCACACAATAATAGTGGGTGACTTCAACACCCCGCTCTCTGAAATGGATCGTTCAGGAAAGCAGAAACTAAACAGGGACACAGTGAATCTAATTGAAGCCTTGGACCAAATGGAACTAACTGATATATATATAGAACATTTCATCCTAGAGCTAAAGAATACACCTTCTTCTCAGCTCCTCATGGTAACTTCTCCAAAATTGACCATATAATTGGTCACAAATCAGACCTCAACAGATACAAGAAGATAGAAATAATCCCATGCCTCCTAGCAGATCACTATGGAATAAGGGTGGTCTTCAATGGCAACAAAAACAAAAGAAAACCCATGTACACATGGAGGCTGAACAATGCTCTACTCAATGATAACTTGGTCAAGGTGGAAATAAAGAAAGAAATCAAAGACTTTTTGAAAGTTAATGAAAATGAAGGCACAACATACCCTAACTTATGGGACACAATGAAAGCAGTGCTAAGAGGAAAATTCATAGCCCTGAGTGCCGCCAAAAAGAAACGGGAGACAGCATACACTAACAGCTTAATGGCACACCTGAAAGCCCTGGAACAAAAAGAAGCAAATACACCAAAGAGGAGTAGAAGGCAGGAAATCATCAAACTCAGGGCTGAAATCAATCAAGTAGAAACAAATAAAACCATACAAAGAATCAACAAAACGAGGAGTTGGTTCTTTGAGAAAATCAACAAGATAGATAAGCCCTTAGCCAGACTAACCAGAGGGCACAGAGATAGTATCCAAATTAATAAAATCAGAAACGAAAAGGGAGTGATAACAACAGAAACTGAGGAAATTCAAAAAATCATCGGATCCTACTACAAAAACCTGTATTCAACACAACTAGAAAATCTTGAGGAAATGGACAATTTCCTTGACAGATACCAAGTACCAAAATTAAATCAGGATCAAATAGACCATCTAAACCGTCCTATAACCCCTGAAGAAATAGAAGTTGTCATTGGAAGTCTTCCAACCAAAAAAAGCACAGGTCCAGATGGTTTTAGTGCAGAATTCTATCAGACCTTCAAAGAAGACCTAACACCAATACTCTTCAAACTGTTCCACAAAATAGAAACAGAAGGAACACTACCCAACTCGTTCTATGAAGCCACAATTACACTAATACCAAAAGCACACAAAGATCCGACAAAGAAAGAGAATCTCAGGCCAATCTCTCTTATGAATATCGATGCAAAAATACTCAATAAAATTCTTGCCAACCGAATCCAAGAACACATCAAAACGATCATTCACCACGATCAAGTAGGCTTCATCCCAGGGATGCAGGGATGGTTCAAGATAAGGAAATCCATCAATGTAATCCACTACATAAACAATCTCAAAGAAAAAAACCACATGGTCATCTCATTAGATGCTGAGAAAGCATTTGACAAAATTCAGCATCCTTTCATGCTAAAGGTCTTGGAAAGAACAGGAATTCAAGGCCCATATCTAAACATAGTAAAAGCAATTTACAGCAAATCAGTAGCCAGCATCAATCTAAACGGAGAGAAACTTGACGCAATCCCACTAAAATCAGGGACTAGACAAGGCTGCCCTCTCTCTCCATATCTTTTCAATATAGTACTTGAAGTTCTAGCTAGAGCAATTAGACAACAAAAAGAGGTCAAAGGGATACAAATTGGAAAGGAAGAAGTCAAACTATCACTATTTGCAGACGATATGATAGTATACATAAGCGACCCAAAGAACTCCACCAGAGAACTCCTACAGCTGATAAACGACTTCAGCAAAGTGGCCGGATATAAAATCAACTCAAGCAAGTCAGAAGCCTTCCTGTACTCAAAGGATAAGCAGGCTGAGAAAGAAGTAAGAGAAATAATACCCTTTACGATAGCCACAAACCATATTAAGTATCTTGGCGTGACGCTAACCAAACAAGTGAAAGATCTGTATGACAAGAACTTCAAGTCTCTGAAGAAAGAAATTGAAGAAGACCTCAGAAGATGGAAAAATCTGCCATGCTCATGGATTGGCAGGATTAATATAGTAAAAATGAGCATCTTACCAAAAGTAATACACAGATTCAATGCAATCCCCATCAAAATCCCAACTCAATTCTTCATAGAGTTAGAAAGAGCAATTCAAAAATTCATCTGGAATAACAGAAAACCCAGAATAGCTAAAACTATTCTCAAGAGTAAAAGAACCTCTGGGGGAATCAGTATCCCGGACCTCAAGCTGTACTACAGAGCAATAGTGTTAAAAACTGCATGGTATTGGTACAGTAACAGACATGTAGATCAATGGAACAGAATTGAAGACCCAGAAATGAATCCACACTCCTATGGTCACTTGATCTTTGACAAAGGAGCTAAAACCATCCAGTGGAAAAAAGATAGCCTTTTCAACAAATGGTGCTGGCTCAGCTGGAGGTCAACATGCAGAAGAATGCAAATTGACCCATCCTTATCTCCTTGCACTAAGCTCAATTCTAAGTGGATCAAAGATCTCCACATAAAACCAGACACACTGAAACTAATAGAAGGGAAACTAGGGAAGAACCTTGAACATATGGGCACAGGGGAGAATTTCCTGAACAGAACTCCAATAGCTTATACTCTAAGATCAAGAATAGACAAATGGGACCTCATTAAATTACAAAGTTTTTGCAAGGCAAAAGACACCGTCAAAAAGACAAAGCGGCAACCAACTAACTGGGAAATGATCTTTACCAACCTTACATCCGACAGAGGGCTAATATCCAAGATATACAAAGAACTCAAGAAGTTAAACTCCAGAGAGGCAAGTAACCCTATTAAAAAATGGAGTACAGAGCTACACAAAGAGTTCTCACCTGAAGAATATCTAATGGCTGAGAAGCACCTAAAGAGATGTTCATCATCCTTAGTCATTAGGGAAATGCAAATCAAAACAACCCTGAGATTCCATCTCACACCAGTCAGGATGGCTAAGATCAAAACCACAGGAGACAGCAGTTGTTGGCGAGGATGTGGAGAAAGAGGAACACTCCTCCACTGCTGGTGGAATTGCAGGCTGGTACAACCACTCTGGAAAGCAGTCTGGCGGCTCCTCAGAAAACTGGGCATGACACTTCCGGAGGATCCGGCTATACCACTCCTGGGCATATACCCAGAGACTTTACCTGCATGCAATAAGGACACATGCTCCACTATATTCATAGCAGCCTTATTTATAATAGCCAGAAGCTGGAAAGAACCCAGATGTCCCTCAACGGAGGAATGGATTCAGAAGATGTGGTATATTTACACAATGGAATACTACTCTGCAATTAAAAACAATGAATTCACGAAATTCCTAGGCAAATGGTCAGAACTTGAAAATATCATCCTTAGTGAGGTAACCCAATCACAAAAGATCACACATGGTATGCAGTCACTGATAAGGGGATATTGACCCAGAATCTCAGAATACCCTAGACACAACCAGCATATCAATAGATTTCTAAAAAGATGGAAGGAGAGACCCCTGGTCCTGGAAAGACTGGATGTAGGGGAACGCCAGGACAGAGTAATGAGAGGGGGTTGAACGGAGAAAAGAGGGAGGGAAGGGGGCTTATGGGACTTTTGGGGAGGGAGGAAACGGGAAAGGGGAAGTGATTTGGAATGTAAATTAAAAAAATAAAATAAAATAAAAAAAAATGCTACCTGAAGAGAAAGAAACCTGGAGGGTTGTAGAGTCTGTAAGCCTTTGTAAGTTAAGAGCTATGACAGGTTATTAGAAGAGAAGACAGTGGCGACCCCAAGGTTAGTTTTGTTGAGTCTCGAATAAGGAGTTCCAAGTCTGCTAATGTATGAATACAAGGTGCCCAACCCTGGATGGCTAGATCGATTTTTTGACAAGTATACTACAGGTGCAAAAGAGGGTCCCAGGTGGTGACCTAAGACCCCAAGGGCAAATCCCTATTTTTCAGTTACATAGAGAGAAAAAGGATGAGTCAGGTGAGGGAGATGTAAGGCCTTGAGAACTTGGTGGAGTCTTTGAAAGGACTTGGTAACAGGTTTGAGAAGAGGTTCCTGGGTGGGGCCTAATGCTCCTTCATATAATGGATGAGAAAGGAAGGAAAAGGAAAGAAGGAATCCAGGAACATAAAAAACTAGCTATTCTTAGGAATGATAGATATCTCTTCCTTTGTTGAAGGAACAGTTAGAAACTGAATCAGATTCTTTCTATCTAAGGTAACAACCTTGTGGGTTAGGGTGATTGGTAGTCCCAAATAGGTAACCTGAGGAATGGACAGTTGGACTTTAGAAGGTGAGATCCTGTAGCATCTACTGGAAAGGAAATTTAGAAGAGCAGAGGTGTCAGCTTGGTTAATATCTAGAGAAGGGCTGCAGAGAAGGATGTCATCTACATAATGCACAATCCTAGATTTAGGGAGAGATATAGACACTAAGTCAGAAGCCAGGGCCTGGCCAAATAGGTGTGGGCTATCCCAGAATCCCTGAGGTAGAACAGTCCAGGTAAGTTGGGTAGTGAAGTGGGTGTCTGGATCAGTCCAGGTAAAGGCAAATATGTTCTGTGACTGTGTATCTAGAGGGATGGAGAAAAATGTATCCTTGAGATCTAAGACTGAGAAAAGGGAAGGCCACAAGGGGATAGTAGATAGAAGTGTATAACCATTAGCCACAACAGAATGGAAGGGAACCACTGCAGAGTTAATGCACCTGAGGTCTTAAACCAGGTGACAGGTACATTTAGGTCTTTTAACTGCTAGTATAGGAGTGTGAAAAGGATAAGACGTGGGGCAAAGGAGTTTTTTCCTTAAGAGGTCAAAAATGATAGGCTTAAGCCCCTGAGGTTCTGGAGAGAGAGAGAGAGAGGGTATTGAACTTGGGTGATGTACCTGATAGAGTTCAGTAAGTGGATGACAACAGGAGAATGATGTTTAGCAACAGAGGGTTCCTGTATGTCCCAGACTCAGTAGTCCACCTGAGAAGCTGATAAATGAAACACCATGATAGTGTTAATATGTTGATTGGCTAGAAGAAGGAGCAGAGGAGCTGCTGGTGAACTTGTGTTTAGGTGAATGGGGTGGGGGGAGCAAATGAAATAGAGGCTCCCAATGTAACTAGAAGATCTAAGGGACAAGACATGTCAGCACTACCAAAAAGGAACAGGTAAGAGGTACACCACTAAAACGCAACTAAGTGATGGGGTCTGTTTAGGAAGGTAAGGTTGTCCTCCTACCCTGATGATAGGATAACAAGAAGGGGAACTGGGTCCCAAAACTCCATCAGGACCAAGTAAGTGGCCCCAGTGTCCAAGAGGAAGGAGATGGGCCACCCACATACCATGATGACTATCCGAGGCTCTCTGCTAGTGATGGCTGTAGTCGGTTTGAGGGAGCTCAGGCCTCTTCAATTGTCCATAGCCGAGCCTAGGAACTTAGCTGGAGGCTTACCTGGGAGTGATGTCCCTCTGTCCTGTGTGACCTGAGGCCCATCAACAGTTCAATGAACCTCTTAATGGCACCTAGGACAGGCCACCCCTTGGCTTACGGGGTTTAGGGTAAGCTCTTGCCCAGTGACCTTTTGACCACATCTATAGCAGGGGCCTGGTGGTCTCTGAGCTTTAGAAGACCAGGAGTCCGGGGTAGTGGCTGGGGTTGATCAGACAGCTTTTGCCAGCATATGGTATTTTTGTTTGCAGGCTTTCTCATCTCAATCATGGTACACCTTGAAGACCAGCACCAAAACTTCTGCCTGTGGAGTTAGGGATCATTTCTTCAATGTTCAAAAGCCAAAGTTTAGCTTTTATGTCAGGGTAGTTCTGGGGAAAAACGTGGGTCATCAGAAGTTGCCTATGTTCTGGGTTTTCAGGGTCCAGATTAGTGTATTGCAATAGCCTTTGTGGTGTTCTAAAAATTGAGATGGGCTTTTTTTCTTTATACTGGTTGACCTCTTGGAGTTTTTCAAAATTTACTGGTTTTAAGACTGCCCTACAGAGACTGGCCAGGAGACAGAATATAAATCTAGCTCTGGCTAAAATACCACCTGTGGAATTATAATTCCATTGAGGATCTTGGTCAGGCACTGCCTCAGATCTGATTGGATTATGTTCTATCTGTTTGATGAATATCTTCTGCATGCATTTTTGCATCTTCCCAAACTCACCGGCATTCATCAGGAAGTAAATTATTAGTAAGGATCATGTGTACAC
Source organism: Tokudaia tokunoshimensis (assembly GCA_036184795.1). Lineage (NCBI taxonomy): Eukaryota > Metazoa > Chordata > Mammalia > Rodentia > Muridae > Tokudaia > Tokudaia tokunoshimensis. The sequence continues at coordinate 47,075,127 of BTHU01000006.1, read as the reverse complement.
CATGGAAAGTCAAGCTATAAGACTGAGTAATTCACTGGAACTCTTTAATAAAGGCAGAGGAGTTAAAGGTATAGGAACCCAGTCTGCTTTCCATATGAGAAAGTTCATTCAATGAGAAAGGAACATGTACTCTTACAAGAACATCTATCTCAGCAACTTCCTTTAGAGGAAGGACTGATGCTGGGTCAGGTGTCCCTGGAGGAAAAGGACTTGGAGTTTGGCTGTGGCCTTAGAACGATCGATAGGAGGGGTGAAGGTTGGTGTCAATACACGGTGATTAGAATGACCTGCAGCTGGCACAGGAGGAGGGGTGTGGTCTGTAGGGGTCAAGCTAGTAGGCTCTGGTGAGAAGGAGAAACTGAGGCAGCAGTTTGGGTTTTTGGAGGCATGGAAACAGGTCTGTGCTGAAAAGGAGGCAGTTGGTTAGCTGGATCAATTGTTGTAGCATCATCTGGTGGAGGTGGTATAGGTTTCATGGCTAAGAGAAGTTGGCATGGGGCACAAGAAGAACACATAGAGGGGTTGGAGTAAAGATGGATAAATGCATGGGCATAGAAAACCTCTTCATTTACCAGACCACTGGTAGTATGTATGAGGTTACCTTAAATTAATTGGATATAATGTGCCATTAAGTGGCCACTTGGAGCCATTGTCTAATGTGTACTGAATCCAGACCTTATTACAGAGGTGTACTAGTTTTGATGCCCTCAAGTCAGGCATTAACTTTAAAGATTTGAGTTTTGCTAGGAGACATCCCAGTGGGGTGTCTGGAGATGCGTTCGAAGACAATGTCGCACCCCTTGGTTGATGGGGATGTTATTCGTACCGGTGTTCCAAGAAAAGTTCAGTAAAGAGATATAAGTGTACAGCGAAGCTAGATGGCATCTACCGGCTGTGGTGGAGTCCCAGATTCACCAGAAAGCGTTTCAACCTAGATCTTGGAATTTCTGATCGGTTGCAAGATCCCAAAGGGAATATGAACAGTTTTCTGAGAAGGGAAGTCACCCAAGGGTCAAAGTCTTATCTTGTATGTAAACTAGGAGGCTGGTCATAAGGGCCGTGGTTATGAAATGCCAACCCCTTGGTCCAAAAAAGTCTGTCCAGGCCCTATCTGGGCATTTAGGGTCCTTCCCGAGGACTGAAGGAAACACCTTACCAATATGCCAGTGTGTGTTTAAGGATTTTTGTGGTCTGGAAGCAGGAAACCTGAAATTCTATGGTTGGTGTGGGCCCATCCAACTGCATAATCCACGTGGCAGAGACTAGCCCTACATGGTGGATCATTGCAGCACAGCTCATGTGGTAACAAACAGTCTGAGTCTCCCAGCGGCAGGCAATAGAAATCCACGAGGTGTGGAGGTGGCGGCAGGTGGCAGATGATGCGGTCCACGTGACATGGTCACAGTCAATCTGTCACAGTCGGTCTCTGCAGCACTCCTGGGTAGCGATTCCTGCATTTTGGCACCAATCTTTTATTAGAATTGTTAGAATCGCAGCTCAAGTTCAGACAGACCACACCAGGCCAATACAGTAATACTTGGAGTTTATTTGGGGGGAAGAGGGCAAAGGTTGCGGCGCAGATGAAGGGGAAACACAGAGAGAGAGGGGTCAGAAGGGTCAGAAATAGTTTGAGTCTAAAAACTCTCAAAGTCTACTTCCATTGACAAGTTTCTTCCAAAGCTCCAAACAGATCATTCTATATGGAACCAAATACCAAGTGACTGAGACTGTGGGGACATCCCATTCAAACTACTACAATCTCTGTATCTTTCTTCAATTTCCTTTTTGTAGTTATTATGATCACCTTTTGGTCAAATCCTATTGAATTAAAGTTCATGATTTTTTCCCCTGAGTTATTTGATCTACTAGGATGATTTGTTTTTAACCGCCTCTTATATCATCAAGTTGTACACATAAAGACCCAACTCGATTATTTCCTTCAATTTATTGCCTATTCTTTTAAAACCTCCTTTCCGTGCTCAATGCCTACATTTATACCATGTTCCTTGGGTTAAGGTGTGACTCTTGATTTCACTTTTCATTCTTTTACTAGACTGAGCTGTTTACATATAAAGTTCTTGCCTTCCTTATCTTGTTAGCCCTGAAATCTAGCCTGGCTCCCACAGTAAAAAGGAGGCTTTAAGGTGCATAGATTCAAGTGATTTCTGGTTCACTATTTCCGTTTGGTATTTGCAGTATATGATGTGAGTCTTTTTCTTCATACTCATACCACCATTATCTATCTTTTTTTCATTGTGATTAATAGGTATATTTCCTTATTGATAAGTAGGTATACAGGGTTGGGGAATCTAGCAGGTGTTTAGCAACAATAAACCAGATAGAACAGAGCACACTGTTGATAATGTCAAACATCAAAATGCAAAGAACAGGGTGACATTGTAATTTTCTTTCAATATAAGCAACTAGAAATCTCCATTTAATTTATCTAAAAGAAAAAAATGAATTTGTATCTAAAATTGGTCACCAGATATTTTGTTTCTCATAAGAATGGTATTTATGCTTTTATAAGGAAAAAAACCAGAGCAACCAGAAATTCATAATGAAGGTCACATATAAAAGGCTATAGAATCGAAAGCAGCTAGCTGAATTATGGTCTCCATGGGGCTTCTCAGTTCAGGACACTGCAGATCCTCGCACAGATGGCAGCAGCAGAGGAAAAATGCCAGGAGCAGCAACCCTCCCAGCCCCCACCCTCGCTAGCCTGATGTTGGACTGACTATGCAAGTTTAAAAGGGAATGTTTGACAATGTCAAATGTGTATGAGGAAAGGAACCTGATATCAGAGACCAAGCTATTTATGAGTGAGAATCAAAGAGAGGAAAGTTTTTAATTGCTCAGGAATGCCTTCCAAACTGAGAAGCATTAAACAGTTTCTGAAATAACTTTATGACAAACTAAGCCTATGGAAGGGCCTTCAACCTATGATTAAAGAAAGAAACTTGGAAAATGAAGGCAGAGAAAGTTTCCACAATACCAGTAGAATACAAGCCAATTTTAAATGAAGTGAAAAGAAATGCTCAAGTTGAGAAATATCAAAGAACTAATCATTTCTTTAATCTTTTTCTTGTGATTCTGAAGACAAGGATTATCAACTGGAAACACCAAAAAATTTCTTGATCATGTGATGGGATTTTTAAAATCAAATGAAGTCAGATACAATCTAGGTTCTTGTGATCATTTCCAATGTTCCTAGTTTCTTCATCCAGAAGATTTAAAGGCCAAATGTATTCTTGCAAAATATAGTTGATGTCTGCTGTTTTTCTTCTTTTCACCTCTTTCTGGTAAGACACTCCAATTTTTCAACTAAGGCAAAAAGGGAGTTCACTTTTTTCTTCTTTTCTTTTCTCTTCTTTCTTTTCTTCTCTTTACTTTTCTCTTATTTTATTTTATTTTTTTATTTTTGCTTTTGTTTGTTTCCTGCCATGGTATGTTATGACATAGGCAAAATCAGTTAATGCCCAGATCCAGAGTTCAGAGTTGGCCCACTCCAACATCAACCCCATTTATGAACTCCTGGAGCACATAATGGTGTCTGACCTGCAGATTCAAAGCTGCAGGATCTCTGTGACTTGGGGCACCAACATGATATCTAAGAGTATTCCCTGTGAGGATCCAGTATTAACAATGAATCAGAAATAAAGCTGTTTGGGCAAAAGGTTATATAGTGAAACACAGTACAGCTTTCACAGTAGATGTCTTATTTCTATTTTATTTTTATTTGTTCATTTTTATTTTGGCTTTTTTTTTGGGGGGGAGAGGTTGCAAGGGCAGAGAGCAGATAGATAAAGGAATGGGGGGATGAGTATGGTTGAGGCACATGATGTGAAAAATCACAAAGTATAAAATAAAGTTAAAAAATTGTTTGATTTAATACAGGTAAAAATACTTGCAAACTGAATCCAAGAAAACATCATCTTAAAGCAATTCCACTAAAATCAGACACAACACAAACGTATCTACTGTCTCCATATCTATGCAATATACTACTTGAAGTTTTAGCTAGAGCAATAAGACAACTGAAGGAAATCAAGGAGGTACAAATTGGATAGGAAGTAGTCAAAACATCTTTGTTTAGAGATAATCTGTGTTAGGTCTCAAACTTGACACAAAAGACTGAGGTGCTCATTTCACATATGAAATCAGATCTGGCTGCCAGCATCCCCCAATCCCTACATGTTACAGTGTACTTTTGACTGCCATACCCCACCCTTACCCTACAATTCTTCAACCTAGATACTGGGCTGAGCTCTCCTTGCCCACCAGTTCCCCTTCCCTACACAACCATTTTGGTACCTGGTCGTTTTGTATAGTTTCTGCCTCACTTCTATCAGCTTTCTTCCACCCACCCCACCCCACCCCCCAACATATCCTGGCTTAGTCTGGTAATGCTCATTTTGTACTCTCCCTGATTTCCTTGCCTCTGACTATACTCTTCCTTTTATCCACAATAAACTTTCTCCTCTACTATACCTAGGAGCAATCTTGTCCTTTTTATATCTTTATTCATTTTGTATACATAAGGGGTCCTAAATTTCTACAAGGAAACTCCTATAGCTGAAAAATACTTGTAGTGAAGTGGCTGGGTGCAAGATTATTAACTCAAAAAAAAAAAAACCAATAGCCCACCTAAATACAAATGACAAATGGACTGAAAAAAGAAATCAAGGAAGATCTTGGCCACTGTGATTGAGTAGACAGATGCAGAGGGGAGCACAGGGATCATCTGAGTGGAGGATCACTTGGGACTTGCCCTGCCAGGGCTCTGCCTACACTCAGGGGCTCAGCAGCACTGCAGGGGGACATATGTCCTGCAGGGAGTCCCCTCAATTGGAGGGAGTCCTGCCTTTAGAGGTGAGGCGCCCCCATCTTTGTCACTGTGACTGAATAGACAGTTGCAGACAGAGGCACAGGAATCACCAAGTGGAGGATCTCTTGGGGGCGCACCCCTGCAGGGCTCTGCAGCACTGCAGCCTTCTGTACACCTAGTCTGCTAGGGAATATCTGATCTGCATTGGGTCCCACAAGTAGAGATAAGGCCAACATCTTCCCTCCTGCCACTGACCAGACTGCTGCAGCCAAGAACACAGAGAACACCTAAGTGTAAGTTCACTTGGGACTCTATCTGCCAGGGCCCGACCTACACCCAGGAGCTGAGCAGACCCACAGCAATCTGTGCCAGGGGAAATCCAGTCACCCAGGGGTGCTGAGATAGGCCTCCAGGCACACAGGAGGGACAAGCACCAGCCGGTGACAGCAGAACCAACCAACACCAGAGATAGTCAGATGGCAAAAGGCAAACTTAGGAACGTTACTAACAGAAATCAAGGCAATATAGCTCCATCTGAACCCAATTTTCCCAGAACAGCAAGTCCTGGATACCCCAACAGACCAGAAAAGCAAGATTTGGATTTAAAATCACAGCTCATGATGCTGATGGAGGGCTTCAAGAAGGACATAAAAAACTCCCTTAAAGAAATACAGGAGACCACAACTAAACAGGGAGAAGCTCTTGAAGAACTAAGGGAAAACAAAACAAAACAGGTGATGGAATTGAACAAAGCCATCCAGGATCTAAAGATGGAGGTAAAAACAATAAAGAAATCAAAAAGGGAAACAACTCGGGACATAGACAATCTAGGAAAGAAGTCAGAAGTCATGGATCCAAGAATCAACAACAGAATACAAGAGATAGAAGAGAGAATCTCAGATGCAGAAGATACCATAGAAAGCATTGATGCAACAGTCAAAGAAAATGAAAAATGCAAAAAATGCCTGACCCAAAACATCCAAGGAAATCCAGGACAAAATGAGAAGACCAAACCTAAGGATTATAGGTATTAAAGAGAGTGAAGATTTCCAACTTAAGGGGCCAGTAAATATCTTCAACAAAATTATGGAAATTATGGAATTATAATTTCTCTAAACTAAAGAAAGAGATGCCCATTAACATACAAGAAGTCTACAGAACTCCAAATAGATTTGACTAGAAAAGAAATTCCTCCTGTCACATATTAATTAAAACACCAAATGTACTAAATAAAGAAAGAATATTAAAAGCCATAAGGGAAAAAGGTCAAGTAACATATAAAGGTAGACCTATCAGAATTACACCAGACTTCTCACCAGAGACTGTGAAAGCCAGAAGAGCCTGGGCAGATGTCATACAGACACTAAGGGACTACAAATGCCAACCCAGACTGCTATATCTAGCAAATCTCTCAATTACTATAGATGGAGAACCCAAGGTATTTCATGACAAAAACAAATTTACACAGTATCTTTACACAAATCCATCCCTTCAAAGGATAATGAATAGAAAACACCAACAAAAAGAGGGAAAATACACACTAGAAAAAACAAGAAATTAATCTTCTTTCAACAAACCCAAAAGAATATAACTACACAAACATAAAAATTACATCAAAAATAGCAGGAAGCAACAATTACTTTTCCTTAATATCTCTTAACAACAGTGGACTCAATTCCCCAATAAAAAGACATAGACTAATAGACTGGATACTTAAACAAGACCCAACATTTTGCTGCCTACAGGAAATGAATCTCAGTGTCAGAGACAAACACTACCTCAGAGTAAAAGGCTGGAAAATAGTTTTCCAAGCAAATGGTCCCAGGAAACAAACTGGAGTAGCCATTCTAATATCTGATAAAATAGACTTTCAACCAAAAGTCATCAAAAAAGACACAGAAGGACATTTTATATTCATTAAAGAGGAATCTGCCTTCTTCTCAGCACTTCATGGTACCTTCTCCAAAATTGAACATATAATTGGTCACAAAACAAGCCTCAACAGATATAAGAAGATCAAAATAATCCCATGCCTCCTATCAGATTATTATGGAGTAAGGGTGGTCTTCAACGGCAACAAAAACAACAGAAAGCCCACATACACATGGAAGCTGAACAATGATCTATTCAATGATACCTTGGTCAAGGAAGAAATAAGGAAAGGAATCCAATCCTTTTTAGAATTTAATGAAAATGAAGGCACAACATACCCAAATTTATGGGACCTAATGAAAGCATTGCTAAGAGGAAAACTCATAGCTCTTAGTGCCTCCAAAAAGAAGCTGGTGAGAGCATACACTAGCAGCTTAACAGCACACCTGAAAGTTTTAGAACAGAAAGAAGCTAATACACCCAAGAGGAGCAGAAGGCAGGAAACCATCAAACTCAGGGCTGAAATAAACCAAGTAGGAGCAAAAGGAACTATACAAAGAATCAACAAAACCAGGAACTGGTTCTTTGAGAAAATCAACAAGATAGATAAACCCTTAGCCAAACTAACCAGGGGGCACCGAGACAGTATCCAAATTAACAAAATCAGAAATGAAAAGGGAGAAATAACAACAGAAACTGAGGAAATTCAAAAAAATCATCAGATCCAAGTACAAATGCTTATACTCAACACAACTGGAAAATCTGGATGAAATGGACAATTTCCTAGACAGATACCAACTACCAAAGTTTCATCAGGATCAGATAGACCATCTAAACGGTCCCATAACCCCTAAAGAAATAGAAGTGGTTGACAGTGGTTGACAGTGTCCCAACCAAAAAAGGCACAGGACCAGATGGTTTTAGTACAGAATTCTATCATACCTTCAAAGAAGACCTAACACCAATACTCTTCAAACTATTCCACAAAATAAACAGAAGGAATACTACCCAACTCGGTCTATGAAACCATAATTTTGCTGATACCAAAACCAAAGATACAACAAAGAAAAAAACTTTAGAATAATTTCCCTTATGAATATTGATGCAAAAATACTCAATAAAATTCTTGCCAACTAAATCCAAGAACACATCAAAACGATCATTCATGACAATCAAGTAGGCTTCATCCCAGGGATGCAGGGATAGTCCAATATATGTAAATCCATCAATGTAATCTACTACATAAACAAATTCAAAGAAAAAAACCACATGGTCATTTCATTAGATGGTTAAAAAGCATTTGACAAAATTCAGCATCCTTTCATGTAAAAGGACTTGGAAAGAACAGGAATTCAAAGCCCATACCTAAACATAGTAAAAGCAATATACAACAATCCAGTAGCCAACATCAAACTAAATGGAGAGAAACTTGAAGCAATTCCACTAAAATCAGAGACTAGACAAGGCTGTCTTCTCCCTACATATTTATTCAATATAGTACTGGAAGTTCTAGCTAGAGCAGATTAGACAACAAAAGGAGGTCAAAGGAATTCAAATTGGAAAGGAAGAAATCAAACTATCACTATTTGCAGATGATATGATAGTATACTTAAGTGACCCAAAAAACTCCACTAGAGAACTCCTACAGCTGATAAACAACTTCAGCAAAGTGTCCAGATATAAAATTAACTCAAGCAAATCAGTAGCCTTCCTATATTCAAAGGATGGACAGGATGAGAAAGAAATTACAGAAATGACACCCTTCACAATAGCCACAAACCGAATAAAGTATCTTGGTGAGACTCTAACCAAATAAGCGAAAGATCTGTATGACAAGAACTTCAAGTATCTGAAGAAAGAAATCGAAGAAGACCTCAGAAGATGGAAAAATCTTCCATGCTCATGGATTGGTAGGATTAATATAGTAAAAATGGCCATCTTGCCAAAAGCAATCTATAGATACAATGCAATCCATATCAAAATCCCAACTCAATTCTTCATAGAGTTAGAAAGAGCAATTCTCAAATTCATCTGGAATAACAAAAAAAAAAAAAAACCCCACAGGATAGCTAAAATTATTCTCAATAGTAAAAGAACTTCTAGGGGAATCAGTATTCCTGACCTCAAGTACTACTACAAAGCAATAGTGTTAAAAAACTGCATGGTATTGGTGCAGTGACAGGCAGGTAGATCAGGTAGAATTGAAGAACCAGAAATGAACCCACACACCTATGGTCATTTGTTCTTTGACAAAGGAGTTACAACCATCCAGTGGAAAAAAGATAGCCTTTCCAACAAATGGTGCTGGTTCAACTGGAAGTCAACATGCAGAAGAATGCAAATCCATCCATTCTTATCTCATTGTACTAAGCTCAAATCCAAGTGGATCAAGGACCTCCATGTAAAACCAGACACACTGAAACTAATAGAAAAGTAACTGGGGAAGAGCCTTGAACACATGGGCACAGGGGAACATTTTCTGAACAGAACACCAATAATTTATGCTCTAAGATCAAGAATTGACAAATGGGACCTCATAAAATTACAAAGTTTCTGTAAAGCAAAGGACACTGTCAAAAGGACAAAACAGCAGTCAACAAATTGGGAAAAGATCTTTACCAACCCTACATCCTACAGAAGGCTAATATCCAAAATATACAAAGAACTCAAGAAGGTAGACTCCAGAGAGTCAAATAACCCTATTAATAAATGGGGTTCAGAGCTTAACAACGAATTTCCACCTGAGGAATAGCAAATGGCTTAGAAGCACATTAACAAATGTTCAACATCCTTAGTCATCAGGGAAATGCAAGTCAAAACATCCCTGAGATTTTACCACCAATTAGAATGGCTAAGATCAAAAACTCAGGAGACAGCAGGTGTTGGCCAGGATGTGGAGAAAGAGGAACACTCCTTCACTGCTGGTGGGATTGCAAACTGGTACAAGCACTCTGGAAATCAGTCTGGTGGTTCCTCAGAAAACTGGGCATAATACTACAAGAGGACCCTGCTATACCACTCTTGGGCATATACCCAGAGGGTTCTCCAGCATGTAATAAGGACACATGCTCCACTATGTTCATAGCAGCCCTATTCATAATAGCCAGAAGCTGGAAAGAACCCAGATATCCCTCAACGGAGCAATGGAAACAGAAAATGTGGTGTATTTACACTATGGAATACTACTCAGCTATTAAAAACAATGAATTCATGAATTTCTTAGGCAATGGGGTGGAACTGGAGAATGTCATCCTGAGTGAGGTGACCCAATCACAAAAGAACACACATGGTATACACTCACTCATACGCGGATATTAGCCTAGAAGCTAGGAATACCCAAGAAACAATTCACATATCAAATGATGCCAAAGAAGAAGGAACGAGAAGCCATTGGTTCTGGAAAGTCTCAGTGCAGCAGTGTAGGGAAATACCAGGACAGGGAAGCCAGAAGGGGTTGATTGGGGCACAGGGGGAGGAAAGAGGACTTATGGGACTTTTGGGGAGGGGGGATCCAGGAAAGGGGAAATCATTTGAAATGTAAATAAAGAATATATCTAATAACGAGAAAGAAATCAACGAATAACACCCCTCACAAATAACCAAAAATTAGATAAAATATCTTGGTGATAACTTTAACCAAACACAAGAAAGACCTGTATGATAAGAACTTTAAGTGTCTGAAAAAAGAAATTGAAGGAAAAAAACCAAAACCTTCAGAATATGGAAAGATCTACCATGTGCATAAGTCTTTAAGGTTAAAATAGTGAAAATTGGTGTCTTACCAAAAGAATTTGACAGGCTCAATGCAATACCCAGCAAATTTCCCACACAATTGTTTACAGACCTTGGCAAGATAATTCTCAATTTCATATGGAAAAACAAGCAAAACAAAACAAAAGTCAAAAAACAAACTAATAAACAAACATAAGACAGGATAGCTGAATCAATCCTGAACAATAAATGAACTTTAGGATGTATCACCATCCCTGATTTCAAGTTCTATCACAGAGCTCAAATAATAAAAACTGCATGGTGTTTCCATAAAAGTGGACATATTGATCAATGGAATAAAGTGGAAGGCTCAGACAAAAATCCACACACCTATTGGCTCTTGACTAATGGTAAAGAAGGCAGAAATACACACTGGGTGAAGAAAATATCTTCCAAAAATGCTGCTGGTCTAACTGGATATCTGCATGTGGAGGAATGCAAATAGATCCATATCTGTCTCCCTACACAAACCTCAAGTCCAAGTGAATCAAAGATCTCAAGAAAACCAAATACACTGAACTTGAATGAAGTGGAAAATAGCCTGAAACAGACTGGCACAGGAGACAAGTTCCTGAGCAGAACACCAATAGGACTTACACTATGATTTAAATAATAATAATAATAAATGGGACTTTATGAAATACAAAGCTTTTGTAAGTCAAAGATCACTGACAATTGAATAAAGTGGCAGCCTACATAATGGGAAAAGGTTTTTACCAACTCTACATCCAATAGAGAAATAATATCCAAAATATATATATAAAAAACTCTCAACCCAAATAGTCCAATTAAAATATGTGATAGAGATGAAAACAGAATTCTCAGCTGAGGTAACAAACCAGGTGGTGGACATATAATAGTTAAAATGAGCCAAAGCTTTTGGCCTAGCATTTATTAATAAATAATTAGTCTCAGCATCATCATTTTGGGAGCTGGGGCTGTAAAAGGAAAATCAGAATAAATAATTTGTTTTTGAAACAGACAGGTATGTCTTTTGCTCTTTTGCCTGCTCATGGGGCTCTTTTCCTCTTGTTTGGTTTCCTTATCCAGCCCAGATATGAGGAAGATTTGCCTTGCCTTATTTTATTTTGTTTTGTCATGATTGATTGGTGTTGTTTGGAGGTTTCATCTTTTCTGAAGGGAGATGGGTAGGGAATGTATCTGATGGAGAAAGGAGGTTGGAAAGAACTGGGAGGAGTAAGAGGATTTAAAACTCGTGGGGATGTACTGTAGAAAGAAGAATGTATTTTCAATAAAAACCATTCAGTTCAGTTATTGATATATGGCTCCTGTTAAACATGAAAACTGAGGTTTGCAGAGAAAGATACATATGCCAATTATTCTTTTAAAATTCAAGAGAAGAGCTCATAGTACTTTCCTAATTGATTATCCTAAAATTTTTTAAGGTGTCTAATTGTACTTTATTCAACAATCTTTTTTAAAAAATATGTTATTTTCAATAATCACACATATGTGTATATATCCACAGACATACAACCATCAATGCTCACACCTTAACTGTGTGTACAATAAAAAAACAGAGGGCTTAGAGAATAACCTTAAAACTTTAGATTTTCACTTTTCTTTCAAGTATTAATCGCTATTGTTTTCAATTTGACAATTAAGATTTTAAAAACATAGTCTGGAAATGTTAGTTTAGTTCAGAGTTGGAGGCCAGAAGTCAACACAATTTCTGACATTACTTTCTGTGCCTTTTTACATTTTGAATTTCAAGATGGATGAGAAAATCTAATGAGGCTAATGCAGATTATGTGTCATTGGCTGTTAGCTTATGATAATGAGAGACTAAACAGTTAGTTTGAATAGATCACTTTGGGGGGTGGGAATGCTGCTATTCACCAGTGTGAGTATATAGAACACTAAGTGAAAAATCACAAGAGTTAATGATTCGTTTGATCAGAAAAAAGAGACATGTTAAACTAAATGTATCACTTAATTGAGAACACCTCTTTTTTAGTTCATCAATGGCTATGCAGACAAGGTCAGTTATTAATGCCCTAGTCTCACTAGTATATGCAATAGCTGGTAGATGGAAATGGCCACTGTGAGATTAACAGATGTCATACTGAGAAAGGAACTGTACCTCCTGCATCACACTGGAGGAGCCCAACAGATGAGTAACATCTGTTCAAGACCAGTACTTTTAAAATGAGAGAAGTCAATTCCTTGTTTATATTACCTTGTTCATTGAATTCTCTGAAAACTGGGGCCTACAGATTTGGAAGTATTAGGGAGTTGGATCATGTGGGTCTGTGTTCCAGAAGCTTTGCACAGAGATCTCTGGCCAGGCTTGGCGCAAGCAGGAAGGGGAAGTCGATTCCACCACTTCCCCCTGTGCTGAGTCAGGCCAGGTTGGGCCGAGGAGAGGCTGACTAGCCAGGGAGTAGTGCCGGGGAGATTCAGGAGGCATTTCCGTTTCAGGAGAGCTGACCTCTTCCCAAGTGTTACAGTTCTTATGACATAAACTCTCAGACAACAGGGTAGTTCTTGCACACCTTTAATCCTTCTGGATAGGATTCTTATATACAGTTCTGGGGTGGGTCAAGATCTGACAGCAGGTACTTCTCATTTACTTAAGCCTGAGAGCTTTACTTAAGCCGGGAGAAACCTTATTTGCATGTGGGAAGGCTTGGTATTACTCCTACAAGACTGAAGACCACAGACCATTAGGCAGGGTAGGGGTGGGGGAACGGAGGCTGTAGCTACAGTAAAAGGAACCAGGGGCACAGGATGGTCTTTTAAGAACCTGCCCCCAATGACGTGCTTCCTTTAACAAGGCCACACATTCAAATTCATCCCAAATAGTTCCATAAAATAAGCATTCAAATATATAGCCTATTGGAGCTATTCTTATTCAAATAACCACAGGAGAGAACCACAGTGAGGGGAACTCTGCTCTCAGGGAACACTCCTAGATTAAATCAGTATTCCAAAGGCTGCTGCATCCATCATTTTGTCTTTTGTATGAGCTTTATTTGCAGTGATCCCTTCAACTAAGAAACAGTACTGTCTGCAAGAAGACATTAGTTCTCAGGCAATGTATGAGCACTGTAATCAATGTTAATCATCTAGGTCCAGTCCTAGTTGCCAGCTGCAGGGTCTGTATAACATTAAGAGTCTACCTGGAAACTGGGAAAGGTTTTACCACTTGAAATGTAAATGAAGATTTATATTTAATAAAAAAAAAAGACACAGAAAAAAAAAAGAGTCTACCTGGAATTTTTTCCTCCTGTCTTAAACTGAGAGTACTGACTTATTTATTCAGTTGATGTCTATGCAATTTCTGTTGTGCCGTGAAATTGAGGTGGCCAATGAAGACAGCTGGTGACATGTAGGATGTTATTGTCTATGCAAATAGCTGTCACAGCATTCTTCCGAGCCCCACACTTTAAAACAGAAGAGCTTTGCTTTGCAAACTAAGAAGTGCCATATAGATTCAAGAGATTCTGACAGTCAAAGTCAGTGAATTAAGGCAAAGAGACAAAACTGCAAGCATTTATTGATTATGAGAAGAAAATAAAAGATAAGAAAAGCTAGCCCTTGATCATTCTCAGACTGGTTAAAGTTTATGATTATCAATGCCCTTTGATTTGCCTTCCCCTTCCACCCACCAACTATTGAATATTTCTCTTCTCATTAACACCTGTCTAGAAGTGGGAAGGTGAAATGCTAATCAGGCAATTTAGCTAATTGTTAGCTGCTGCTAGGATGTGTTTTTTCTTCCTTTCAAGTTCAGAAAAGGAAATGGTGAAATCCCTTTCTAAAATGTGAGCAGTGGATTCCTAAACTTTATTTCACCTTCTCTTTCTTTCACTGCTGAGATTAATTCAGGTATTTTGTTTTCAATACGGTGTTGGAATAAAACCCTAAGCTGCCATGCTTCTCAGGGTTTTGTTTTAATGTCACATTACATGCTTCTTATCGACTAATATTTAGAAAATATTAATTTTTCACAACAAGACTAGCTTAGAAAAATGGCCAGGAGTTAAATTTCAGTTCTGAGTGCAGCCCTATATAAGTGCACTTGCCTAAGAGGATTTGGAGCAACCAGAAACCAACACAGAAAAATTACTGACAACTGCTCTCCCCTCTGCCTGTGGTAGACATTACATGACCCTCCCCTAACCAAATAAGGGAGAAAGGAATGTTCTGGGTATTAGAGGCACTAAGAATAAATCTGAGCTATCCCGGGTAAGATTACTTTCAACTCTTTATGTTTTCTGACACCGACTCCCAATCTGTAATTATATCAGAGACACTATATCTAGATACTCTGGCTTTGTTTTCTTCTTTTATTTACTTGCTTTTATTTCTTTGCTTACTTATTTTTGCCTGTATCCTTAGGGCTGCACTCAGAACTGAAATTTAACTCCTTGGGTGTGTGTGTGTGTTCCTCCAGAGTGCCAAAAAACAAAAAAAAAGTGCTGAAGAGTCCTAGGGAGATGAGGCTATTTTTGTTTGAAGCTGATACTTTTAGCTGAGCCACAAGTACTGCTTGGAAAGGGCTTAGGTTGTTTCCAGGGGGAGAACTCTGCAGAGAAGAGGCAAAGTTCAACAAGAACACAAAAACAGCGGAAACACCCACGAGAAGAAGAGTCCTTGCGGTAACCCTCTATCAGAGTTCTCTAATCCTACCTGATTCTGCAAAGTGCCTCTTGACTGGAACTTAGCACCTGATTGATTTCTGTACCCACCATGACGGAGATCACCACTGAAGGTACTGTTGCTTGGGGACCTTATGTAAATCAACAACCAACCACAGGGACTCTACAGGCTTCATCTAGCTTCTAGTTATTTAGTTCTGTGAGTCTACACAGGATCTGCAAAATGAAATCAGGAGCTGAGAGGCTGCCAGATATGTGTGTTTGGGGGAGCAAAGAGAGATTTCTCTAGAATTTTGCATGTGGGAAGTATTTTCTGCTATGCTAGAGGCCCCGTCGCTCTCTGTTATCACCTCACTTCTATAAATAGCTGAGGACATGGTGGCAAAAATTTTAAGACAAAAATTATAAGATATGTGAGGATGGAGATGGAAAAAAGTCAGAATATTATGTGTGATGTGTCAGTTTAGAATCATGATCTAGAGCACCTTTTCTTTATAGTATTTAAAACTTGAATTCTTAAATGTCTTCCCTTTCCAGCTAGGGTATACAGATTTCTTGTATGCATCTCAAATAGAAGTGCCCTGAAGAATCATATTCATTTTACCATTGATAAATGCTCAAAGACAAAGTTAGAAATTTCAGAAAGTCAGACCACTGTAACATTAAAAAATAAAGCATTTAGCTCTTAGAAATCTAGTTATTTTGTGAACTCTATAAATACTTATAGAGAACTTTTTCTCTATAAGTAGCAAGTTTTATATTTATATTAACATAAATATTTTTTATTTAATCTCTTATATTAAATCTATACACACACACACACACACAGGTACCATTCTTACTAATGAAGTAATCCTTTAAAAATAATATAATCTGGTTTTAGTTGAGTTAAAACTATAGGAGGTAGGCCTTACATTCTCTATGACAGCAATAAGAACATAAAGCCGGCAGTACTTTTGACAATTTCCAAGTCAAATGCCATTTTGCTTTTAACTAGACTGTAAAATAGAAATCTAGGAATTTTGTCTTTTGTGTAGGTAGAAATCTACCTACAGAAAATAATTTCCCCTGCAGATTTAGGCAATATCTGTGAGGAAAAAGAATGCCTTGCTTGTATTAGTTACAGAGATAGTCTGTCACCACAAAGTAATAACAATATTACCGAGAGATTTCCATTTCCATTTATTAGGTATTTTGTTAAGAATCATATGCACATTTCCTGTGTGAGGCCTCACACCGTCCCACTAAGTAGCACTTTGATCTCTGTTTCACACACAAAAAGCCTGTTACTCAGATATTCCATGACTTGCCCTTTACCAAATAGTAGTCAAGATTGAGTGTCAGCCCTTTGAAGCCAGCCTGTGTTTTCTCTTTTCCTTTAGAGGATATAAAATTTACTATTTGCTAGTTTTAGTTCAGAATTTGCTAACTGAATATAAATAATATTATAAATATAATTTTTTTATTCCTTGGATATTTTGTGTCATGTGGCCCTTATGTTGGCCTTGAAAAAAAATCTGTCTATAAAAATGTCCTGCTTATTCCTGTACAAGGTATTAAGAAACCTCTGAGCATTCCTGTCAGTCTGTGCTCAGAACCCAGACTGCTGCTAATTTCAGACATTGCTGGCCAGTCATGCTCCTTGATTACAGTTCATGCTCTATATGCATTTGCACTTGATCCATAGCACATTTTATTAAAGGATTGTTGTTTTGAAATAGAATTATTTGTACTCATAGGAAGTTGAAAGATGTTGTGAAGCCTCTGTGGTAGGACACATAAAAAGCAACTGAGTAAATCTAAGTTAACTATGTGAGTACATCACAAAATTTTCTGGATAGTGATCATTTCCCATGGTCTGGTCTTTGGAGTTGGTAGGGTCTCTACCATGCGATCTTTAGTGTTGTACTTATCCATTCTTTGCAATGATCTGTTTGTCAGAAGATTGCCAGCTCAATGAATTTGTCTTCTTTGTGCTTATCACCATAGTCAATCTCAGTTTTCCAAAGGATTTTACACTTTTTCTTTTACCTTGTGATTCCCACTCTTTGTTTCTTATCTATAACAACCTTTCTTCATTCTTTCTTTTTTGCATTAAAGAGATGTTTTGTAAAGGTCTTGCTTCTCATTGTTCTTTCAGGTTTAGGTTTTTTTCTTTCATCTACTATATTTCACTTACCACCACTTTTGGACAAATCATTGAAGTATAATCACTACTGGAGTAGCCTCATATGATTTATCTATCTCATCTTTTACTCAGTGAATATGAAAAGCAAACATTTTGAAGATTTAGACCAAGTAAGAACAAGGGTGATTCCTTGGAAGCCTGGTATCACAATAACTCTAAGTCTCTTCTTTGGCCATTGCTAATTTTGGAAGTTCATAGGTTGACAACACCCTGGCTTATTTACCTCTAATGTATGTTACAATTACCAAACATACTGACTCTTTCACATATATTTTTCTATTGATATTTCAAGTTAGATAATTCATCCAATGTTCCATGTTCCAGGAATAGAGCACTAGGTAAAACAGAAATTAAAGTTGAACCCCAAAGAACTTTAGGGAAAAAACACCTTTTATTCTAGCCATAATAAAAATGGTAATGATAATATCCAGCCAATATATATTCTGGACACTTAAGATATCAGACTTTTTAAATGCTCATTTAACCTTCCCAGCATCCACGTGAAGCACTGTTTTATTGCTATTTATAAAGTATAAAGCTAAGGTTTAGGAAGATTAAGAAATATGTAAGGAGTGATACAGCTTCAGTTCATGTCTAAAAACAGTAAAGTTGAATCTGCCCTCTCATTGTTTGAGATTCAGAGTTAGTTTGATATTGGGTGGCTCTTGGGTATCTACACTAGGTATATTGAGTAGCTGAGATTAGGTTCAGACTAGAGCAGAACCAACCAGTGCTCAGATCAGATCAGAGGCTTTAAATAGGACTCTCCTCATCTTGTAGAAATCCAGAGATTCACAGGCAAGTACCAATGTTAGCTGCCCCCTTGTATAGGCCATATGAATTTTTAATTACATTTTAAAATGGGCACTGAAGATTCAGTGCTTAGGTTAAGGTTTCTTCTCAAGTTGTGTAATAAGACATTAAATTTCTTATTTCTCTCATTCTGTACTTAAAGGCAGAAGAAAGAAAGAAATGTCAAAGCCTGAAAGCAAATGGTTGACAAACCCAATCAACTGACAGACAATAGCTAGATTTTACTCTTTTTTCATTTTTATTTTTTAAATTTTTTATTTATTTTATTTATTTATTTATTTATTTATTTATTTATTTATTTATTATTTTTTTACAGTCGACTGTCTACCCTCACTAGAAGAGAGGAATTTAAAAACAGATAATTGAAAAGAAGAAAATCAGAAAAGAAAGAAAGTAAATCAGACTCAATAAGTAGATAAGTAGACAAATGAGGACAGTTTGTACTTGGGGCTATATGAACCACCATAGTACAAACCAATAGAAAGAGATACTAAGGAGAAGAAAACATTAAAACAAGAGCCAATCTATGCCTATGTGTGGCATTAGTGGACTATGAATTAGGCAATCTTAAAAAAAAATAACTTGTGATGGGAGTATTGATGAACTAGCTGCTAGGTAAAACTTTGGGAACTGCTTTTCTATGCCAAATGAGATGACCACATCAGGATCTGACTTTAAACTATTATTATTTGGAGATACAGGATAAATTTTATGTTGATGATATGGATGCTTGTAGTTCCAAATAATATTCCAAAAGGGAAAATGTGAATGTTAGTGTGTTGAGATAGAATATATGCTGGATGATCTACAGAAGAAAATTAATCTTATTGCTCTAACTCTGTGAATATATAATTATTTCCAAAATAAGGGATTTAGATGAAGAGTTAGTGTGTTTAGTAATGTAACTTTTAATAAAAGTGTACTTCCTCTTATAAGGTAACTGAGGCAGTAAGGCAGACCAACTTGGTTCAATTGTTTTAAACTGCTTTACTGGAACAGAGAGGGGCCCAAACCTTTCTAAGGGATGAAGACGGAATACATTGAGTGAGTATGAGGGACAGCTAGCTATACATAACTACATACTAGGAAGTTGCTGTTTGTTTTGAGTGGTTTAGCTAGGCATGGGGTAGGTTGCTTACATACATATGTGTATTGTTCCTACAGGCAGAGCAGAATGGTCAGGCTGGGGCTAAGACATTCTTTATGGCTAGGGCCTGTTGCCCAGTATAGCTTCACTCAGTCCCTCATGACCTGAGGCTATTTTACCTGGCATCTTGAGAGCAAGAGATCAAGTGGTCATTGAATCCACTGACTACCAAATTTAAAGCCCAAACTGATTGATTCTGATTGATTACTCAGTTGTTGTTAAAGGAAACAAATATAAATCTACCAGACCTAGGAGTTTGGAATATACATTATACTTCTAAAGGCAAATGAGAAAATAATAACTTAATTATATCATTATCATATAGGTATGTGGAAGTTAGTATTATCTCATTTATCAAAATTATAAGTGACATTAATTATAGACATCGATTAGTAAAAGTTATCTTTTGACGTATTTTGTGGAAAAAACCTAAGCAGTATACACAAAAACATTCTAAAAAGTGTTGTAAGGTGGGCCTTTTAAACACAAAACCAGAGCCAAAAAATGTACGTTCATATGTAGGAAGTTCTTGAATGAAAATCTTGTATAATGTCACAAAAAACAATAAAAGACAAGAGTCATATAAACCCAATCTGTCTAGCTAATTGGCACATTTGGTTCATGCTTTCTTAAAGTAACAAAGCACCCATTATGCAAATTGCAAAATCTATGACAAAAACAAGCAGTACTCTTGTCCTTGTATCACCAGCCTAAGCTGTGTTATACTAAGAAGTTTTTCCTGTATCTACTATTACTGTTAATACTGACTACTCTTCCTTGATAAGTACATAGTTCTTATGGAGAATATTCTATCAGCTTACCAATTTCTTCATCTTTCCCTATTTATTTTTGATCATCATTGTCACTATAGTTTCAAATTCTTCTTTTACAATGTGGAAATGAATTGAGACTATGCAGATGCTATAAAAAAGTCCTAGACAAGTTTCCAATATTGTTCACATGCTTCGTCAGTCAACAGAATTTAATGTTATGGAAACATAAGACAGAAGATGAGCAAGTTTAACATAGTTTATGGCAGTGGTTCTCAACTTTCTTAATGCTGAGACCCTTTAGTACAGTGTCTTTAAATTGTGGTGACCCTCAACCATAAAATTATTTTCATTGCTACTTTTTAACTGTAATTTTTCTACTGTTAGGAATTGTAATGTAAATGTAGTATATACAGGATATCTGATAGATGATCCCTATCAGGGTCACAACCCTCAGGTTGTGAACCACTGGTCTATGTTGACATGAGGGTTAGGTATATCAATTTGAAAGGAGAACACAGGGATGCTTATCATTTTTCAGTTACATTTTTAATGTTGAACTTAGTTCTGCTTATTTAGAGCTTAGAGACAGTATTATAACATTATTATTTCTTTTTTTCCCCTTTGAATAAAGAGAAATCCTTTGGGGACAAATGAACAAAAAATGCATATGTTAGACCTAACATAACACATTTTTAAAGCACACTTTAGAGAAAAAGCTTTTTCTAGCATCTGATATCACAAAACAATGTGAATTTTGAAATTTGGTCCCTCTCTTAAAGTTCTAGGAGGATCTGTCAAAGTTAAGGTAATTTTGCTCTGTTGCCTGCTTTGGCTGACATAATTGACGTTCAGTTTCTGATAGGAAAAGCTAAGCTGCATTGCCCCAAGTGGGTTATGCAAAGACAGGTGTAGTTGCTAGTCCAGAAAGAAAGTCATTTCCATATTCAAAGGAAGCTATGATGATATTCTTTGCAAGTACATGATGGATGCAGTCTTGTCCCCAGGGTTTGAGCTGTTCTCTGTAAACATCACACATCTCTACATTTCTCTGCCTGAAGTCAGGATGACAGACACACAGAATTTATGGTTTTGATCAATTCTCTGGTATGTAAATGAGCTGTTTCCTCATAAACTGCACAGCTCATGTCATAATGTCCTTTAAGTATTACATTTGTACACATAGAGACTAAATACCATGACTATTAAATGACTATTAAACTCATTATCTCTTGTAGGTGAGGGTATAATTTTTTTTAATTCATGTGGAAAATGATAATTTGCATCCTGCAATCTTCACTTTACAAGATAAAACTGCATTTATTCAGATACATGAGGCTAGACCCCATCTTAAAAAGTTTTGGTTTTGGTCCTTCCTTCTAGTAACCTCCCTTCTCTGACATTTGTTAATGCTAAGAGGAAAAATCTAAGGAAAGGGGAAAATCTTCACTTTACTAATGTTGCGGGCTTACTAATGTTGTAAATACATTTACAGACAATGTATTTTTGACAAGGCACCCAAGAAAACTTTCTTACTGCCTTTTAAAATAAAACAATCTTGTCAGTGGGAGAACATTTTGTTTGAGGTTGGACATATGATATAATCTGTATTGCAGAGTTAAATACAAGGTAGTAATGTTGGCATTCATCATTATGGCTAATACTTTTGACCAGGACTTTTCTTTGACACACAAAATTGTCTGGGAAAACAAGAGCACATTACACCATCTGTAAGTGGCTACAGTTTGGTGAACTGACAATCTTGAAAATATATACAGCTATATAACTCAGTTTTTCTCCTTCCTGATAGTCAGAAGAATCCAAAAAGCAATATAAAACCAAAGTCCATGGACAAGGAGCAGTGACTGCCACAAAAGAGAAACGTCTTAGTTAAAACTTGAAGTTCTTAATTGAAAGGATACAGATATAAATAAAAGAAAATAGAAAAGAAATAACTCCATCTACAGATCATTGACATTCTAGGATAATTCACTTACTACTGAGTTGATATTTTTCATTGAATTAATATATTGGTCATGAGCTTTATGTACAGCTAGAGGAGACACATTTTCATTGGCAACTGAAGTAAGAACATCTGTCATAAGACATTCTGTCACAGGTTTAAGATAATGAATACCCAGTCATAAACTTCACAATGAATTTGACTTCATAAAAGTTCTTCTAAACAGTGTTTTTTGACTTTCCTAATAATGAAAGCTTTTAAATACAGTTCATGTTTGAGTGACCCCCCCCAATCATAAAATTATTTTGTTTCTACTTCATAATCGTAATTTTGCAACTGTTATGAATATAATGCAAACATCTATGTTTTGCAATGCCTGTGAAAGAGTCTTTTAACCCAAAGGAGTTGACAATCCACAAAATAAGAACCACTGTTTAAAAATATCTAAAAGAAGAATATGTGATGGAGATAAGTATAGTTGCTCATAGTTTTCAGGAAACTTGGATCAAACTACTCAACTATAAGAAGGCCAACCTTAATTTTTCCCATGTTGATACCAAAGATTGGTTTTAGGTCATTCCAAAGGATTGGAATGTTGGGAATGTTATATAGATATAATATTAGCAACATCAAGGTCATTATACAAATACAGATATCTGTTTCAAAGATTAGACAATTATTTGTGATAGAATAAAAATTTTCTTAAAATATAAATGATTTGTCTTCTTTGATCTGTTATTGAAAACTTTATAATGGTAAGCAATAAACAAAAATGTTAACTGTAAAGAAACACAGGCAATGAGATCCACAAGCTAAAGAGTAAGGTATGTTGTGCCCTCAAGAAAAAATTCAGTGAAAGGTGATGGCTTACTTTCTGTGCCCTTGGGCTAATGACTTGAGAGGTGATAGCATAATTTGAAAAGAGGCATAAGAGGAAACAGCTGTACTTGGTAAACAGAAAGAAGACTGTTTGCAGGATTGCCTGCTATAGTTTTGAAGAAGCTAGCCAACACAGTTAAGGGAGGATTACCTTTTTTGACAACAGTCTCCTTTATCTTTGAAATATAACCCCAAAAAGGAATGTGTAGTAAAAGCATAGAGAAACTCAGTTAAATCAAGCATTAAGTAACACCGTGTTAGAGATCAAAATGCACCGACACTCAAGGGTAAAAGAATTTATTGTGGTGATTGTTGATACATACATACATCTATGGATTTATTGTTAGAAAGTCTTGACCTGTCACAGTCATTATTGGTCAAAAAAAGAGAAAAAGAGTTTGAGAAAATATAGCTTGCTTTTGGTTTCACATTACTCCTGAAGGCTGGATAGAGACCATTACATGCCTATTGTGAAAACCCAAGGAGAAACAATGATTTATGTTGATAAGCATGTAGTTTCTCATATATATATCATATATATATATATCATATATATATATGATATATATATATGTCTTCTGTGAAGTCTTCAGCAACTAACATCCTCTTTTATACCTCATTGGGGCCACCAACATAAGGATCACATAAGGAGATGTAGATTATGAGAGCATTAACATTTCAAATGCTTGGGAGAGCTGCTGCTTACTATTGAGAAGAATTCCAGAACTCTGTGGGCTGGATAACTAGCACCATATAATTCAGCTCAGTGCTGTTTAAAAACAAAAAGCTGACAACCTTTGACAAATAGTATAGTAAGCATCCTTAGCAGGTATCACTTATCAACTTTTTTTAGTCTGCCTAAAATTAGTAATTAACCAAGCATTATTATTATATTGCTGTCAAACTATGGTAACCTTTGTTTTCTTGGGCATTGCCAAAGTATCTTCTCATTTCTAGTCTCAGCTACACACACTATGAATCCTATAAAATGAACAAATGGAGATATGAACACATCTGTACACATTTCTAGCACTTCTGCACATTAGATCAGTGTACATAGACTAGCATGTCTCCTGAAGTCGAGAAACTAGACAGAGGATTCCTTTCAGTTTTGTTCTTTATTTGTCTCTTGGCCTCTTCTCAGTAACTGCAGAGCTTTCTTAGAGAATGAACATGGGCAACTATGAATTTTCTGTGAATTTTGGCTATGTAGTGTGTTAAATCTTCATTATAAAATAAAAAATAATTCATTTTTTATTCACATCTATTTAAAACATGAAAGTAAAAAAGGACTTCTTATAAGTTCAGAGTGAAAGAAATATTAGTCAGTATAGCTTATTTATTCCTTAATTTAAACTTTATGTGTTTTAAGATGATGTACAACAAACAATACTCATTGATAATATACAAGGAAGTATTTAAATACATGTATAACTTGTTTAAGTCAATCAAAACATATCCATCCATACATATATCATTATTTATCCTTTCTATATGGTGAAAATATTCAAAACCCTATTTTAAAACATTTGTGAAAGATATGGACACAGGCCTTTAAATTAATCAAATATATTATTCATTAAGCAGTGTTGAGGTTGACATGCACATAGCCAGTAGCTCTGTCAAGACACTATTTCTAGCAATGTATTTTTAGGTGTTTGACCACACATTGCCTCTCACCTCGGAGCCACTTATGAATCCAGGCTCTTCTTTAACTCTCTGTTAACTCAATGCTGGTATTAAGAGTCATGCACTTTGTGTGCAGTTATAGTTAGTCTCTTTTTCTTGCTGATAAAATTTACAATCCATCCATTAAACTTTCTTTTTAGGTGGAGGTGGCTATTTTGATGAGCAATGCTGATATACCCATTCTTTTACTTTTCTTTTATTCATTTATTTTTCCATGATTCTTTCACCAATATTTACTTCTTTCATGTTGATTTGTCCTATGATAAAGAAGTGCATTCAGTAGAGAGAAGAAATTGTCACTTTGCATACTCAAATCAAGCCTATATACTAGTTATTTAAAACTCATTGAAAAACACTGGGAAAGGGTGATTTTGGTGCTATCTACTAGTACTCCCAAATGAATTATCAGAAAAAGATTAAGTTAGTCCTATTGTGTATACAAAAGTGGTTGTTTGGAAGAACATGGAGAGAGCAATATAATACAAAGAACTTCTCAGAGACGAGGAGTGTCTCCTCACAGAGGTTCAATCATTTAACATTTAATGGCAGCCATGTTAATTGCTGACCAGCACTGTGTTTGAAGCTGGACCACCAACAGTAAGGAAATCCCTACTCCTAGGCCCTTCCAGCTGCTCTTGAAACACACCAGTCTAAGGACGAAAACTCTAGTTTTCCTGACTTCTGCATATGCCACCCTTCCTAGTTGACGACTGTAGCCAGCCACTTCCATATTTTGTTTCTTTTTCCTGATCTAACCACTAATTTTAACTAGACTTCAGAGCCACTTATTACAATGTGACCTTCAAGTACAATGTGACCTTCATTCATAGACAGGCAACAGTTACTCAGTTTCCACCACTTCTCTTCTCCCAGTTGCCAACTTCAGAAGCTTCATGTGACCCTTTTTCTGGTTATTTTGTTATCTTTAACTTTCAAATGGACCATCCTGCTTCTATGTTAAAGGATGCTTTTTGAGGCAAAATGTTTAACTCTACCTCACTGAAGAAGGGAGGCATAAAAGAGATATTAATAATTTTCATTGTTTTTAAAACTAAAGAAGAAATTAAGCCTGTTAGTGGAAAAGAAAGTGATGTTTGTAAGTATAAGAGCTTTGAGGGCGGGTAAGTGTTCAATTTGAATGCAATTGTAAGAATGCATGTACTACTTATGTTAGAACAACACTAGAAAATTACAAATAATATGTAATCTTCTTGATTAGAGATTCACTAAGTATAACCCCCAGGACAGCAGCATCAGGAGAAACTACAGGAACTAGAGACTAGTACAAAAGTAAATTTATTTGACTATGATTCAGCTGATTCCTGGTACATGGATAAAGCCAAATACAATTGGAAGATATTTCAATAATAACTACATTGGTTTTGAATATACATAGACTTTTTATCTTCTCATTACTGATTTTAAAATAAGATAACAATGCACATAGTATTTACATTTGATTAGGTATTATAAGTAACTTATAGATAAATGGATTATATGAATGATGTTTACATGCTTATTGCAAACATTATGCCCAGTCATATAAGGGCACCATGCTTCATCAATCTTGTTATATACTGGGTGGCTGAGTAGAGTGTACATCTGGAACAAATTCCTATTGGTAAGAAAACGTAATGATATTTTCAGTGAAAATGCAAATCTTTATTATAGTAAAAAGGGTTAAAATTCACCTATGACATTAATAGAAAATTTCACAGTGGATTTATTACTACCTACAGTAATATTTCTTTTTCCATGAACAATGAGACTCTGAAGATAAACATTATGAGGTAATACAAACAAAAAGCTTAGAATTTTTGTTTTGGAAGATAGGAAGGAACACAAACCCACCAGTTCAATACATGAACACTGAATCCCATTAGATTTCTCAAATCAGCTCTTCATTTTCTGTCCCAGAATT
This sequence comes from Tokudaia tokunoshimensis, assembly GCA_036184795.1. Taxonomy (NCBI): domain Eukaryota; kingdom Metazoa; phylum Chordata; class Mammalia; order Rodentia; family Muridae; genus Tokudaia; species Tokudaia tokunoshimensis. Next base: position 47,048,661 of record BTHU01000006.1, on the reverse strand, counting down.
CTATTTTGGACTATTTAATGTTTAGATTATATATTTGCATTATTAACCCTCAATTAATATTTTCCTGGTCTAGTTTAACTTCTATAAAATCATATTTGGACATCTGTATATGACATTATATTTTTCAAAAATTGCTGCAGGAAAAATTTTTGTATTTTCTCATCTCTCACAAAATGGCAGAACATTGAAATATTTTGCTTCAGTTGGCATAAGGCACTGTGTAAATGAGGTTAGGTTAAAGACTTAATAGAAGATCATCCTTCATTATATGGATGAACCCAGTCTAAAACAGGAGTCTGCTGGAGTGGATAATCTTCCCTTTTCAGAGGAAGATGTAATGTCATGACTCATCTAGCCACCAAAGGTTTTGAAGATAGCTGAAGAGATCAAGAACAAAGGGGAATGAGAAACTATAGAAACATATCTCTGTGGCCTTCAAAAAATAAAAGTAGCAATAAGAAACTAATATACTATTTATATTTGGCTCATGTAAACCTATCCTGATATAAAGTTTTAGCAGAGGCATGTTAACATGATAGATGAATTTCCAATTTTCTCTTTTTTTCTTTTTCCTTTTTTATTGGTTATTTTATTTATTTACATTTCAAATGTTAGCCCCTTCCCAGTTTACCCTCCTCAAACCCCCTATCCTATCCCTCTTCACCCCTTTCTATGGGTTGCTCCCCTAACCACCCTCCCACTTCCACCTCACTACCCTAGCATTCCCTTACAGTGGAGAATGGAGCCTTCACAGGACCAAGGGACTCAACTCCCATTGTTGCCAGATAAGGCCATCCTCTGCATATGCAACTGGAGCCATGGGTCCCTCCATGTGTGCTCTTTGGTTGGTGGTTTAGTCCCTGAGAACTCTGGGGGTTCTGGTTGGTTGATATTGTTGTTCTTTCTATGAGATTGCAAACCCATTCAGCTCCTTCAGTCCTTCCCCTAACTCCTTAATTGAAGTCCCTGTGTTCAGTCCAATGGTTGGCTTTGAGCAACCCCATCTGTATTGGTCAGGCTCTGGCAGAGCCTCACAGGGGACAGCTATACCAGGATCCTGTCAGTAAAGCACTTCTTGGCATCCACAATAGTGTCTGGGTTTGGTGTCTGCAAATGGGCTGGATCCTTAAGTGGGACAGTTTTTGGATGGCCTTTCCTTTAGTCTCTGCTCCACTCTTTGTCCTTGCAGGAACCTCTGGATATGGTCTCCACAGGTTCTGTATGCTCTTTGTTGGGTATTTCGGTTAATGTCATCCCTGTTGGGTCCTGGGAACATCTTGCTTCCCTCCCAGTACCCCATCCTCACTGATTTACACCTCTATTCAATTTCCTGACCTTCTGTACTTCTCTGATGAGTTTTGAATTTTTCAGTTTCTATTGTTATGTCTCCCTTTTCATTTGTGATTTTGTTAATTTGTATACTGTCTCTGTGTCCTCTGGTTAGTCTGGTTGAGGATTTATCTAACATGTTGATTTTTTTTTCAAAGAACCAGCTCCTGGGTTTTGTTGATTGTTTGTATAGTTCTTTTTGTTTCCACTTGGACATTTTCAGCCCTGAGTTTGATTATTTCCTGCCATCTACTCCTTTTGGGTGTATTTGCTTCTTTTTTTTTTTTAATTAGATATTTTCTTTATTTACATTTCAAATGTCATCCCCTGTCTTCGTTTCCCCTTTGAAAATCCCCTATCCCATCCCCCATCCCACTGCTCAACAGCCCACCCACTCCAGTTTCCCTGTCCTGCATTCCCCTACGCTGGGGCATTGAGCCTTCATAGAACTAAGAGCCTCTCCTCTCATTGATGCCCAACAAGGTCATCCCCTGCTACATATGCGGCTGGGGCCATGGGTCCCTCCATTTGTACTCTTTGGTTGGTGGTTTAGTCCCTGAGAGCTCTGGGGGTACTGGTTGGCTCGTATTGCTGTTTCTCCTATGGAGCTGCAAACCCCTTCAGCTCCAGCTATACTACAGAGCAATCATCATAAAACTGCATGGTTTTGGTACAGTGACAGGCAGATCAATGGAATAGAATTGAAGACCCAGAAATGAACCCACACCCCTATGAGCACTTGGTCATTGACAAAGGAGCTAAAACCATCCAGCGGAAAAATTTCAACAAATGGTACTGGTTCAACTGGAGGTTAGCATGTAGAAGAATGCAATTCGATTCATTCTTATCTCCTTGTACAAAGCTCAAATTCAAGTGGATCAAGGACCTCCACATAAAACCAGATACACTGAAACTAAGAGAAAAGAAAGTGGGGAAGAGCCTCCAGCGTATGGGCACAAGAGAAAGTTTGTTTCTTTGGTTTTAGAGCTTTCAGATGTGCTGTTGAGCTGCTAGTATATGCTCTCTCCAATTTCATTATGGAGGCACACAGAACTATGAGTTTTCCTCTAAGCACTGCTTTCATTGTGTTCCATAAGTTTGGGTATGTGATGCCTTCATTTTTGTTAAATTCTAAAAAGACTTTAATTTCTTTATTTCTTCTCTGACCAAGTTATCATTGAGGCGAGAATTGTTCAGTTTCAATCAGTATGTGGGATTTCTGTTGTTTTGTTGTTATTGAAGAAGCTTTTGTTGTTATTGAAGCTTTAGTGCATGGTGATCTGATAGGATGCATGGGATTATTTCAATCTTCTTGTATCTTTTGAGACTTGTTCTGTGTCCCATTATATGGTTAGTTTTGGAGAACATGAGGGGTTGAGAAGAAGGAATATTTTGTTTTAGAGTGAAATGTTCTGTAGATATCTGTTAAATCCATTTGGTTCATAACTTCTGTTACTTTCACTGTGTATCTGTTAAGTTTCTGCTTCCATTGGTGAGAGTGGGGTATTGAAGTCTCCCACTATTATTGTATGAGGCTCTTGAACTTTAGTAAATCTTCTTTTACAAATGTGAGTGCCCTTGCATTTGGGGCATAGATGTTCTTCAGAACTGAGAGTTTATCTTGGTAGATTTTCCTTTGATGAGCATTATTTGTCCTTCAACTTTTTTGATAACTTTTGTTTGAAAGTTGATTTTATTTGTTACTAGAATGGCTACTTCCGCTTGTTTCTTGGGGTACAAAAAAGGAGTCTACTTTTCATGGTCACAGGGTTCATCACTGAGTAGCCAATGATAAAGTCTTCATTAATTAGTATGGTTCTGCAGAAATGTATGTTTGCTTTTCTTTTAAGATATGGGATTACCCAGTAATTTACAATGCTTTGTAAAATTAGTGGAAATAGATGCTTTAATGTATGTATGTGTGCATGTTCATGTGTTTATACATGTATGTGTGTATGAACTCTACTGACAGATATTTGAACACTTTAAAAAGGCAGATTGTAGCCTGTGCATACTTATTCATTTTAAAATTTCCATAGTGTTGTCCTGAATTCCATTTGATTTGATGAACATTTCTGAACTACAAACTGAAGCCTGTTCTATAATAAGTGATACACAATATGTAATATACACTGTTCGCCCCACCTAGAAGATTATAAATTATGCTTCTCTAAAAGGCTCCTAGGTCTCATTCCAGGACACTTTGTACTTTTTTCAAGTAGGTGTTCTTCATTTTCTGCAGCTTCCACAAAGCAGGAAGCTATGCACATTTTCCTTTTGAGAACAGCCTATTAATTGAAAGCCGACTCTGATGTAGTTAAAAAAAAATCAGGTCAGAGATGAATTTCATGGCACTCATAGTCATGTCAGCAAAATGTGATCTGTTTGAGGTAGGTGAGGGATGTGTGATCACTCTGCTGTTCAACCCAAAATAAATATGCTGTCTTTTATATTCAAACTTGGAGACCATCTTTCCTGTAGGATTTCCAAACTATTCTTACATGAACTTCCTACAGATTTTCAACTGTTAACATAGCTTAAATACCATCTAAATAAGACTAATTAAAAAAGAGGAATAAAACATTAACATTCAGAACACATGATTAATTATAGTTGTTGAATGTAATTAAAGTTAGAGAAAAGTTGAGTTAAATACAAATAAAGTTAAATATGAGGGAAAGCAAAAATTCTATTAAGTTTACCTGAAAACTTTGATTTTTTTTATGACAGAATGCTTAGATTTTTGATGGTGAATATTAAAAGCTATTACAGAATTCAAAACCATAAGAAATAGAACAGAAGTACACATGATGAGAAATCTTATACACACAATATACTCATAAAATCCTCTCAGTAAAATATCTATGAGTATATGTGAGGCACACATATAGTTGGCATATAAAACAAAATGCAAAACTAAAATTTCATTTTAATAAATACCGATTTTCTTCACTAAACAGTATATAGGATGAAAAGTACATAGCATGAAAAGAAAATATTTGATATTATTTTTAATTTTGAAGTTACTTTCTTCTTTTGTTGGCAGAATTTATATAGACTAAGTTTTCCTGGAATTTACTTCAATCTTTCTGCTTCTGCTTCCCAAGTGTTGAGATAAAGATGTACACTGCCATACCCAGTTCAGTAAAAAAAATTTTAAAAATATATTTCAATATCCTACAAGATATCATAATATTGATAAACATTCCTTGATCAACATACATGAAATATAATTTTGAAAACATCTCATTTAAAATACAGTAGTATTTTTAACTCTGAGGCTGGTAGTAATACTTTTACTCTAGAATACCATGCCTTTCCTTCCTCTTTCCCTATTATTCCTAGATTTGGTCTTTGCATGGTGTTGCTGATTTCCTGGCTGTTTTGTGTCTCAGTATTTTTTAAGATTTAATATTTTCTTAGGCTCAGGTATCCATTTCTTAAATATCTAAGATTCTCTCTTCCATTTTTTGTAGCTTATAGTTTAGGTTTACCTATGTGGTATTTTGTTTGTTTTTTGTTTGTTTGTTTGTTTGTTTGACTTTCTAAATGTTTTACCTCCCATTTTATCTTTGTTTGAGTTTTATGTATGATTTCATCTTTACTTTCATATACTGAATTGTTTTCTTCATTTTATTCACTATTTTTTTCTGTGTTTTCCTATATTTCATTAATGGGTTTACTCATATCCTCTTTCCGGTCCCTGAGCATATTCAGAAAACTATTTTGAGGTCCTTTTACTGTGAGACAGTTGTATTGTACTTTTTAAGACCTGCTGCAGTAAGATTGCTTGTCTCTAATGGGGACATTTTGCCTGTGTGCTATTGTTTGTGTTTTTATTTTGGCCTCCATGCATCTGGATTTGGGGTTATTGTAGTCTATGTGTTGATATCTGATCTTGGATTTTTGGGTTGGTATTCTATTCCTTAGTTTCTTTTGCTATTTCTTGATCTTAGGAGCATGCACTGGCTTTGGGTTTTCTGAGAGGGAGTGTTTCTGACTTCTGCCATGTGTTGCCAGTTGAGGTCCTGGTAGAACTGGTTTCTAGGTATTAGGCTTTTACAGGACAGAATGAGGATGGGTTAGATGAGTTAGAAGAAATGGGAGGGTCCTAGGAGGGATGAAAGCTGGGTCTGCCTTGAGAATGTGTGGATTCCCCAGAAAATGGAAGAAGAGAAGTAACCAGGTCCCTGCAGATGATCTGCTACATACAGGTCTGGGTATCAGTCTGGGAAATTGCAGTGAGCTGGAATGAGCAATGGATTTCCAGGGAGAGCATGTTTGATATGTTGGAGGCTAAGACAAAGGATGGGGTAAGGAAAGAAGGCAAGAGGGGAGAATCTGCTTAGCCCCTCAGAGTGGAGGCAGAGAGGAAGGAGAGGCCCAAACAGTGAGTCTGTTCTAAAGGTGGGCATAAAACTGGGGAATTGGAATTGGAGGATGAGGGGAGATGAAGATCACCTACCTGCTTCCCTGATTGGTATGGCCAGCAACTTTCCAGAGATAGTCTACAAATTTCAAACCAATGCTAAGTAAATGGGTATCAAAATAGAATTATTAATTTATTAATAATATTGATGACTAAGTAAAATGAAAAACTATTATATTTGTGTCTCATTTTGCAAGACTCATGATAAAATTTGCATGATTGATAATTGAGAAATATAAATACTTTTGAATATATCCTTAAATATATTTATTCACCAAGTAATTACTAAATCTTTAAGGTACTTTGCATTAGAAAGAACTGCTTTAAGTATAAACTTACATGTGAGTTTGTTTACAGAAAATCTGGTATAATATTGAAATCACAAGTGTATTTTTGAATATAGATATTAATTTACCATATGGCCTATACCTTGGTACACAAAGAATGGCAAATTTACTTTTTGTATTTATTTTAGACTGTTAATCACACAATGTTCCATTTTTCATGAAATCCAATATATCTTATCTTACCATTAAATTATATTTAAATATTTTATTTCTATGGTGAGAAGGAAATTACCTGACACTGTAAGTGAAACCATAGGAAAGTAGAATTGGAATAGATTCAAGTTCATTTTAATCTATTTTATGTTAAAATACAAACATTATCAAGTGTTATAAATTGCATATCTAGAAAGCACTCTTATCTCTTTTTTCCGTGTTCCTATTCTTAAGTTATAAGAGGTGTCAAAAAAATGAGTATCTTTCTCACGGGTAAATTCTTCAATCTAAAGATACTTTGTAACACCTTGTTTAGAAAACTATTTGTGTTTACATGCCTTAAGCATTAACTCTTTCCTGTTAATTTTCAACATAATTTCCTGCATTGTTTTTGAACGTAAAAAGAGTAGAATGCAATATTCTTTGTAGTGACCCAGAACACTAATCCTTAATCATTCTAAGTTTTTTTATTTTAAAGAAGAAAAATTTAGAAAAAGTCAAGACCAAAAGGAAAAAGAAAAAGAAAAAGAAAAGCAAAAAAAAGAAAGGAAAAGAAAAGAAAATTGGCTGGAAAGGTGATTCAGTGGTTAAGAGCAGAGGTCCTGAGTTCAATTCACAACCATCTGTAATGGGATCTGAGGCCCTCTTCTGGTGTGCATGAAAACAGCTATAGTGTACTCATACATAAAACAAATAAATCTTTAAGAAAAAAAAAGGAAAGAAAAAAGTTTTTGCCAGCTATTTTTCCTTAAGTTTTCAGTCATATTATCCTCTTACCTGCAAATTTCAAATAATTTAATATTTTGAAGTTGCATATCTATATTATTTCAAGGTTTTATAACAGGTAAGGTGCAGGTTTTTGAAAGAATATCATACTTAGTGTTGTACATTTGGTCACTTTTGTTTTTTGAAAAAGGATGACTTAACTCAGACTGGCTTTGTATTTGCTATGCATCTGGGAACGGCCTTTTAACTCTTGATGCTTCTGTCTGTCCATGCCATGTGATATGTGTACCACTCATCTGGTTTGTACTGTGTTGCTGACTAAATGTTATCTTTGTACATAAAGAATATTTCATAGATAAAAGTGTATACGGTCAGAAAGGCAGAATTTAAAATTGCAGGCCCTTATATTTTCAATGTAACTTACCAATATTAGCTTATATCTTCTTGAAGTATCCTTACATACAATAAATTCTAATAATAATTCATACAGTATATAATTAAATTATTAGCACTCACTGAAACACATTAGGTGACTATAAGGATTAATTGCTTTGTTTTATGCTGACTAAACATTTGGAGCTGGAAAAAAATCATATTTTTACAAGTTTTGTTTAAAACTTATCTGATTTTTTCTTTGCCCAGTACTAAAGATTTTCATGTTACTGTGATTGAAGCTGAGTAGCATCTAGTAGTTTCCCTGTTCTTCTGGTCTACACCTCTGGCTATAGTATCTTTTTGCTGTTGTTGCTGTTCTACCTTGTTTAGTTTAATTGTCTTCGTTATTCTAAAATCACTAGCAGTTTCACTTATAGAGTTTGTAATCTATAGTGAAACCTTTTATATATATTTAATTTTCATTTTTCAATCACACTTTATTATGTTTCAGCTGTTTTAAACTGTTCAATAAATTAATTCTTCCTTTTGATTCTAAGTACATATACCTACATCTATTGTAAACAGAGTCTTTGCAAAGCTAGTTTAGCTTGGAATGTTCTGTACTGTCTTTCTATTGTTATGTGACTGCATTGTAAACAGTTTATTAACTTATAGTAGTATACATATCACAGGAGTTTTTTTCACTGAGACAGAGTATTCTCTGAGATGGGTATTAAAGTCTTAGATTGTTCAAAGCCTACTTTAATCGGTTTCGTAACTCTTTATCCTCCCTTATAGCCCACTGTTCAAAGGCAGGGGAGGAAGCCAGTTCATAGGACAAGAGAGGACACGAACCTGTTTAGAAGTAGTTGTTTGGAGGTGATTCCTATCTTTTTTTTTGGTCAGGTCAAAGTGTTCCTTTGTATTGTTGTTTAGTTGACTGTATCTATCATTTGATGGTTTGGGCTCCAGACAACAGAGCAAGGAAATTCCTTACCCTTTTAATAGAAACAGCTAGCAATGGGCAGAGAACACTGGAAACTTAGTTAATCCAGAGCAAATAGATATATGTGGGATAAGAGTGAATAGATCCTGGAGCTCTCCTAAGTCCACATAAGCAGCGCTGCACAATGGCAAGAGGGCATTAATTAGAAGCAGAGGATTTCTGAAGTGAACTTCTACTGAATTGTGTGGAAACTTTCTTACGTTTTTTTCCATCCACAAAAAATAAGGAGTCCTTCCCTCCTCCCTTCTGTCTTTCCTTCTTGCCTCCTTTCTTTTACCAAGTGACGTCGTTATTCTGAACACTTGTTTTTATCAGCATTTAAAGTCATAATTACATCATATTCCTTCAGCTCCACCCATGCCTAACCTCAGTCTCTCTCAAACTCCTTGCCTCTTTAATTGTTATTGTTAAATACATTTATAGATACTAACTGCTGAGTACATTCAGTGTAGTAGGCACTTGATTTGAGATCTGACCACTTAGAATTGGATAACTGAGTCAGGGTCTCTTCTATGGGTAAACACGAATTCTTTCTTTCTTGACATACCTTGGTTGCCTGCATGTTTGTTTGTTTTTGTCTAGGGATGATATGAGATTTCCCCCTTTCACATTAGCATATGTTTTAGTGATGTTCTTTTTCAGACCTTGTTTAGTCAGCTAAATTGTTGCGGTTGAATGGGTGAAGCTTTACTCTCAGTTTTAGGAGACACATCATTCTCACAGCAGATAGCAGATTTCCTCTTCCTCTGACTTCTACAGACTTTCTGCTTCCTCTTCCATGATATTATTGAAGAAGTTAATGCTGTATATTTATTTATTGTTGCATCCCACATTAAATTGTTCTTCACAGTTTGAATAGGTTTTTAACAGCATCTATTGGGAAGAGAAAATTCTTTGTGTAGCTGGGTCCTAGATTTGTCTGTGGGTATAAAGATATGTATGTACAGCATGAGAGGTTATGCAGATTTGATAAAGTGGTACTAGAAGTATCACTTTTTCTAAGATCTATGACTTCACTAATCCTATGTAATTGCCTAGGTTTCCAGTAACATGCATGCTTTTCCTCTTGAGGACTATTATTACACCTTTAGGAATATTTTGTCATGTTGGTCATGTGTGTGGGGGTGGGGAGGATAGGTGTGTTATAATACATTATATATATATGTGTGTGTGTGTGTGTGTGTAATAGATACAGAACATGTGAAGTGGAATTTTTGAGTTGAATAAGATCTATAAACTTTATATAAGGACATTATGTGTCATGATAGAACACAAGCAGTGTAACGATTACCTTTCTCATTACAGAACCACTGACAAAAGGAAGTCAAGGGAAGAAATACTTATTTTTGTCAGGATTTGAGAGTTTATAGACTACAGTAGTAGAACTTATGGTGGCAGGAGTGGGTTGAAGATGTGGCCATACAGAAAACGTCACTGGCCAATCCCTCTTCTCTAGTGTTTTCTGTTGAGCAGAAGAGAGGCTGTCCTTGAGCTCCCAAAGCCCATTCCTCTAGCCTTTTATTCTTGCTTAGGTCTCAAATCCCCAAAGTTCCCAACATTCCAGATTAGTATTGCCAACTAGGATCCAAGTATTCAAACACATGAGCCAGTGGAAGACATTTCATTTTCAAATCTAAATGGGATGATCTTAAAAACGTATTCCAGTTAAAGGGGAAAGTGAGTGAATTTATGTTTTCCTATTGGTTTTCATATATTGCATGCTCTTGAAAATTTACATATCCTCTATGCTTCGCAATTTCATCATGTGTGACATACCTTACATATTATAACTACTTTATAGGAAATACTGCAGGTTAAATGTAAGAGGAGTTAGATAGCACACAGTACAGTGCCTGGTACACAGTAATACATACATTAACAATGCATATACATTGTACTTATATACATGTAAAATGCACATATACATCTACATGAATAAGTCTCCTTTTTCTGTCCTCTTCACGAAGCTTGATAATGTAACACTTCTATAAAAAATGCCTTTGAGGATTTTTTCTGATACACATGAAGGAGTTTGATACACTGATTATTGGTCATTTTAGTGTTTGAAATTATAATTTTAACAGTTTTATGAAAGTATCCTTTCATTCTATTTCATCCTAAGGACCTAACACATGAACTTGTTAGCTTCTAGCAGTCTGCTTGAATTGCTGTGAGAGTCATAGTTAGGTTTCAGGATTGAGTGTGACTTTTCTGTTGTTTGTGAAGTGAAAAGTAAGACTCTGCAAAATAAACCCTGACTTGGCTAGAATTATACTCTTTTCCATCTACTGGGAAAGAAATGAACCCTTTGTTTATATTTTCCCTAAGCTTGCTACTCTTGAGATTCTATTGATGTTAATCAAAGTTGTTCAAAATTGTGTGTTTAAAAAATTATGTTTGCATACTTCCTGGTAAGCAAGTTGTGTTAAGGAAGATGGATTACTGTGCATACATCACTGGGCATTAGTCCTTTGTAAAAACTAGATGAAAGAAAGTTCAGGAAGTACTGGACCACACACTCTAATGCTATCTTCTGCTCTGGTAGACAAACACAAAGTGATGCTCATCCAGTAGATGTCACTCACTGATAGGTAGTGCTAATATCTTAATAGTGTGTGCATTCTTGCAGCGTCAATATTTTCTTACGTAAGCTTCCTTTTGATTCATGAAGCAAACAGTTAAGAGGGGATATTTTTCTAAAGTGAAAATAAATTTTTAATTCTTTTAAATTTAATTTTGATTTTTTTTTGAAGAAGAGTGAACTAGACCTCATACTAATTAAATGTCTGGCAATCAAGAATGACAATACCAAGAGTTTTCTGAGAATATTTACTGTGTCGATTAACCTGACAGTTATTATCTCATATAACCCTCACAAAATTTATATGGATAGTTGCTACTATCTTTATTTTAAAATCATAAGTGCTGAAGCTCTGCACATTTTAGTATTATATTTAGCTATCATTTTCACTTTATCAATTTCACTATCTTCACTTTCAGTTAATGCAAGTTATTCTTCATTGCTCATTACCTTTTGTAGTAAACACTATCTTTATGTGTATGAATGTTTTCCTACATGTGTTTTTGCACTGCATGCATGCCTGTTGCTTGCAAAAGCTAAAAGTGAGTGCCAGATCTCCTGGAAATGAGTTACAGATAGTTGTGAGCTGCTGTGTGGGTGCTGAAAATTCATCCAACGTGGTCTGTAAGAGCAACTAGTGCTCGTAACCACTGAACCATTTATCTAAATAAACTAAATCTAATTTAAAGTATAGGCCTGACAACTAAGGAATATTGAAAGGATATCAATTAGTTATCTAATACCAGAAGATCAGCTCCAAAATAAACATGCAAGTAATATTATACAGACTTATCAGGTTATTTTTAGGTATACACACACACACACACACACACACACACACACACACACACACACATATGACAACAGTGAATGAAAAGGGAGGCCATGATTTTGAAAGAGAACAATGAAGGATTTGGAGAGAGGAAAGAGAAGGAAGAAATTTTGTGATTATATTTTAATCTCAAAAATTAAAGAACAAAAATGCAAGTCTGAATGTATTACTAATGAACTTATAGATTTAACAGTAGGCTGTAAAACCATGGGACAACTTTACAATAGTCAAAAAATAATGCTAAAATGTGTCTGAATTTAAATTTCCACAATTTATAAATAAAAACTAAAGATAATAGGACATATCAAATAAGCATTATTTTAAGTTGCCTTATTTTTCTATGAACACATCTATTTTAAAAAGTCTTGCTGAAACAAGACCTTCAATATGTTTGTAGACTCAGACACAATCCAGAGATTGCCAGCTCTGTAGGAGCCTCTATCATACATTTACACAGCAAAGCCAAGGGCTGTAAACATAGTTTATACAACTTGAGGACCAGAAGTATTGTTAATAATATAATTTCTCTATACAGAAAATATATTTATGTATATGATTGTAGTTTTAAAATTATTAGTCTTTGAGTTCCTTCAGAGTTTCTGCATAAGCAAATTTCAACATTTAGAACCTATTTTACCTTATATCCACACAGCACTATTGCCCCTATAGTAAATCCTTCTTAGTATGTAAGCAACATGGTATACATTCACTGATAAGTGGATATTAGCCCAGAAGTTCAGAATACCCAAGATACAATTCACAGACCAAACGAAGCTCAAGAAGAAGGAAGAGGTCCTTCTTAGAAGGGGAAACAAAATATCCATCGGAGGAGATACAGAGAAAATGAGGAGCAGAGACTGAAGGAAAGACCCTCTAGAGACTGCCCCACCTGGGGATCCATCCCATATACAGTCACCAAACCCAGATACTATTGTGGATGCCAACAGGCACTTGCTGACAGGAGCCTGATATCGCTGTCTCCTGAGAAGCTCTGCTAGTACCTGACAAATACAGAGGTGGATGCTCTCAGCCAACCATTGGACTGAGCACAAAGTCCCCAATGGAGGAGCTAGAGAAAGGACCCAAGGGGCTGAAGGGGTTTCCAGCCCCTTAGGAGGAACCACAATATGAACCAACCAGTACCCCCAGAGTTCCCAGGGACTAAACTACCAACCAAAAAGTTCCCATGGCTCCAGCTGCATATGTAGCAGAGGCTGGCCTTGTTGAACATCAAAGGGAGGAGAGCCCCCTTGGTTCTGAAGGCTTGATGCCCCAATATAGAGGAATGCCAGGACAGGGAAGCAGGAGTGGGTGGGTTGGTGAGCAGGGGGAGGGGGAGATGGGATAGGATGTTTTCAGAGAGGAAACCAGGAAAGAAGATAATATTTGAAATGTAAATAAAGAAAATATCTAATAAAAATAAAATAATAAAGAAGATATACCTCTTTTTAAAAAGGAATAAAATAAAATGTTTAAAGACTGCATCTCAACAGATGCAGAGAACCATTACAAAACAATGTATGAAAAGGAATCAATAATTCAATCCCCATAATTCAACAGTGCTGTAAGTGAATTCAGTTAATTTTAAAGAACAATATAATGTCATTTCTGAAAAAATTTTCACATTTTCAAATCTTTGGTAAAATACCCTCTAAGACACTTTGATTTCAGGCTACAGCAGAAGTCGAAAAAGCTATTGTGCCTAGAAGCACCAGGGCTTCAATAATAATGTAATGCAGTTATATTTACTGTGTGATCTATGTACTATTAATGGAAAATTATTGTGTATGAATAAAGATAAATATTTCTGTCTTAATAGATATATTTGAAGATTTGTTAAAAGCAAACTTGGTAGCAAGTTTAGTCTATAATTTATAAAAAATTATAAAGTTTATTAGTTGAAAGAAGTATAAATTTTAGGGATTCAGAATAATTCAGTGGTAGAGGATGCCTGGCATGCATGAGGTTTAATCCCCTGTACCAAAAAATTTTAAAAAAAAAGGAAGAAAGAAAGAACAAAAAAAGAAAAGTATACATTTCCATGGCTAGTCAAAGATAGATTTTGCAAGTGATATTATGAAATACTAATTTATTATCTTCCTAGTATATCACAAAAATGAATTTATTCTTTAATGTATCATATTAGGATAAACTAATATTTAAAAAGTATTCATTGACTTTATAATGAATGTAAAAGAAAAATAAATCCTCAATTTTTAACACATAACAGTAAATTAAAAAACTGACTAAAACACTAAACTAAATATAAAAATAAAGCCTTAAAATATCGACTGAATAAAGGAAAAATAACATGTTATCTTTTTCATATAAGATCCTATCTTATAATATATACATTTATGCACGTAAATACCTGTAAATATAGATGCAGGGTAGCGTTTAGAAAGGAGCCTAAAGGATAAAGAGTAAAATCAGATGATAAGAAAGAATAGGATATTGATAAAGGGAGATATGTATTGTAAAAAGAAGACAGAGAGCTATTTTTCTAGTTTCAACCATGTCATAGTCTTTCTTATTTTGTAGTGGATAACAAATAAGTTCACAACATTCTTATTAATTTTGAGTAAGGGCCATGTCTTCAAAAGTATCAGTCTTACTGCATAGAAGTTCACTGTGATGTGTAGAGCTCAGTACTGGACTTGTGTTTACATGTTTACCTTAGCTAGCTGTGTGATGTCTTATTTGCAAATTCATTAAATTAAAATTTTAAACATTGACTGAAAAAGTGGATATGTACATTGTATGTATACTGCCCAGTACAACACAAGTCTTAGAAATAATGACATAGATTCTCTTAAAAAGATGAACAATTACTTACACAAAAATAAATCTATAAGCAAAGTAAGTAGAAAAATAAAGACAATTAATGAGAAGCCTCATTACATTCAATAAGAATTGGCACGTGGCTAAAGGTGTGCTGTAATTTATGATAAATTGATATATACGTATGTATGGATTATAACATCAAGTAAAATGTTCTTTTAGAATTTAGTAAAATTATAACCAATGCTTGGTTATGTTAAAAATAATAAAGCTTACATTTAAGTCATTGAATGATGTGCATAAGTGTATGTATATGTGTGTGTCTGGCTGTTTATGTGTTAGTGTGCACATATGTATGTGAGCATATTGTGTATGTGTATCTGTATGTGCATGTGAATGTATGTGTTTTATGTGTACACTTGTGCACGTGTATACATGTATATGTGTGTGCTTGTGTACATGTGTACATATAGATGCATTCATCCTTGAATGTGTGTCTGTACATGTGTAAGCACTCGTTTATAAGTGTGTGTAGTCATTCATGTATGTGTTTGTGTGTGTGTGTGTATGTGTGTGAATGTGTGTTTTTATAGGCATACACATACTATATCAAGTGAGTGGAGGCCACAGAATTATCTTAGTGTTTGTGGTCATCTGCTACTTTACTTAAAGAAAGTTATTCACAGCTGCCTTACCAGTTTAATCTGGTCCACATTTTGTGGTCACTATTTCCCACATCACCATGGGATTATAGGCAGCACCAGTCTGGCTTTTACATAAAATATGGGGAAATCACCCAAAGTACTTTATCCATCCAGTTATCTCCCCAGCTCAGATAAAATATTTCATAATTTCCTTGTACCCTAAAAACATATAACATTTTTTCTTTTTTTTTTTTTCCGAGACAGGGTTTCTCTGTGTAGCTCTGGCTGTCCTGGAACTCACTTTGTAGACCAGGCTGGCCTCGAATTCAGAAATCCTCCTGCCTCTGCCTCCCAAGTGCTGGGATTAAAGGCGTGCGCCACCACCGCCCGGCAACATTTTTTCTTTTTAATTTCACTAAATACCTATTTCATTTTATATTTATTTTTCTAATAGTATAGTTATATTTACCAAATTCTTTTTCTTTTTGTATTCCTTTTTGTGACTGTTTTCCCATTTTATTGAAAATATTCAAAAAAAGAAAATATTCTATTGTCATACAATGTATCCTAATTATAGTTTCTCCTCTCTCTATTCCTTCCAGTTTCTCCCCATCTCCCCTCTCATCCCTTTCTGCCTTTTATTGGAGAAAAATAGAACAAAACAAAACAAAAAACATGCTTCTAAGGAATTCCAATATAACAACATAATAAAATATAGTAAGATAAAATAAAAAGTATCAGCTGAAATTGAACAAGGCAAACCAGCCGAAGGAAAAACCTGCAAGAGAAGCTATGAAGACCAGAGACCTACTCACTCATTCACACACTCAGGAGTCCAGTGTTTAGAAAATTTTTATTCATAGACTATTAAGTAGTTGGGCAATGGTGGCACACTTCTTTAATCCCAGCAGTCAGAAGGCAGGGGCAGGTGAACCTCTGAGTTCAATACCAGCTACAAAATTCCAAGACAACCAGGGCTACAAAGAGAAATCCTGTCTCAAAAACAACAACAACAAAAAAAAAACAACCAAACAAACAAAAAAACAAAACAAAAAAAACAAGACAAAAAGAAGAAAAGAAAGTTGGTAACATTCAATTTTATAATACTGAATGACCACACACTTCAATTTTCTAATTTCTAGTAGTGTACCTTGGCAAGTTTTTTGTTGTTATTCTTTAATGGAGGTATGGAAGCTATTCTTCTGTTCATGCCACAAGAATTGAAAATGAAAAGATTTACTCAATGATATTAAAATAAATATAAAATCAAAAATAAAAAAGGAGGCATAAAACGTTTGTAAAAGAAGTTGATTAGACCATAGTTTTTCCAGGTAATGATTTCCAGATAATCCAACTTTCATAAAATGTTTCAAGGCAAGCAAACATTCATGAAAGTTCCTAGTTACTTTACTTATTAAACCTTTAGCCAAAGGTTTAATATTTCTTAAAGATGATTAGTGTCACCCTAAAGGATTCAAGAATCCTCAAATCTATTTTGAAAAATGATGGAGATCAAAGTACAGGCCCATCTGTTCATTCTCATAACATAGGAACATACCTGGAACATGGTCAATGCTAAATATGCATTTGATAATCTGTGTACAAATGAATAAATGCATTAATGTAAAAGGATACCCTTAACCAAAAAAAAAATGAATAAATGAATGAATTGTATCTATGTGCTAAGATAACCAAATGCATTGTAATACGGTTAGAAAGTTATTAAAGTCATCAATACAGAGAAAACAGGTACACAGGATGGGAACCATCTGGAAGGGAGGAATATAACCCATTCCATTATTCATTGTCTTAAAATTGAATAACACACAATGAATTAACCTGGAAAGACAAACTCAAAAGTTTGCATTTTTCCTAATGACCTCTGAGGTAATATATCAAGCTGTTCCTTTCTGCTTTCAATGGTGTGCCTGTGGTCTTAGCTCTAATTTTGTTTACAATTCATAAAAAACAACTTTGGACAGAAACATAAAAGCCTCCTTTCCATAATGTCTTCTTAACTTCTTTTGTGCTGATTATAGTAGAAAGTTACCATACAGATTGAATTCAAGAGAATAGTAATAAAACTGTGATTGGATTTCAATAGCCTTTTGATTTATCCATTTACTATACATTAGCATTAGAATAATAAATACCAGAGCCTTAAATATCTGATTTAATAAAAATTTAAATAAAAAGTGATTTCAGATTAAATAGTCCATCCAAAATCAAAATTTAATTTAGAACTGTTCTATAATTTTTTAAATTCAAATTGAATAATGACTTTAAATTTAGGTTGGCTAGAGCAATAGTATGATTTCATTGTTACCAGTGAGTAATATCAACATGAGGTTGTCTTGTCTTTGATACTATTCTGAGGTTTTGTGCTGTTCTGTACCCATCAGTACACAGTCATATGGAAATGATATTCACTCTGAAGGGTGACCCTTCCAAAACCTGACTCACCAAAGCTGCAGGGAAAGAAGCTCACTGCAAGTACTGGGATTTTCATTCAAATCAGACTTTCTTTGTGGTTAGTTGTGCATTTATTCTCCTTTATTTGGTGGTCTTTTGATAAATGATAACTTACAGTGTCAGCAGAGCTGGAAAACTTAAAGGTAAAGTTCAAATGGAAACTCGACCTTTAGATACTTTTTAATTTAATTTAATTTATTTTATTTTATTCATTTACATTTCAAATGTTATCCCCTTTCCCTGTGTGCTCTCTGCAAAGCCCCTCCCTATCCCATGCTCCTTACCCTGCTTCTAGGAGGGTGCTCCCCACTCCTGCAGCCTCTCTTACCGCTTTAGCATTCTTCTACATTGGGACATCAAGCCATAACAGGACCAAACCTGTCATTGATGCCAGCGAAGGCCCCTTCAGTTCCTTCAGTCCTTCCCCAACACCTCCACTGATGCCAGGTGCCAGTCCCAGCAGGAGGTTCTTCTTGAGGCAGCAGACAGGGAAGAGCCTGTGGTGGGGCTTGGGGGGAGGGGGGTAAGTCTAGTCTTAACAAAATTCTGGGATAAGACTTTGTCTTACAAGATTCTGGATGGCCTTTCCTTCAGTCTCTGCTTCACTCTTTGTCCCTTTATTTCCTTTAGACAGGAGCAATTCTTGGTTAAAATTTTGGAGATGGACGGGTGACCCCATCCCTCGAACAGGGAGGACAGACTCAACTATCAGACTGTCCTTCTGAGTGGGCAGTCTGTAACCTCAGGCTTTTCTACACAGCCTCTTTGTCCCCAGAGTAACAATTTTGAGACTTAATTATTTATGGATCAATGTTTGGGCATAAGGTTTGGCTCATTTCCTGACTAGCTCATAACTTTATAACCCATTTATTCTAACCTGAGTTCAGCAGCATGGTTTGGTAGTTACCTCGTCTTTAGTCTGCTTCTTTCTCAGTGTCTGGGTAGCAAATCCCTCACCTCTATCTAATTCTTAGAATCTCTCTCTCTCTCTCTCTCTCTCTCTCTCTCTCTCTCTCTCTCTCTCTCTCTCTCTCTCTCTCCCTCTCCCTCTCCCTCTCCCTCTCCCTCTCCCTCTCCCTCTCCCTCTCCTTCTCTGCCTTTCTGCTAAATGTTCCACTTTCTAATATGCCTCAGCTCATAGGCCATCAAATTTTTATTGACAAGTGATACTTCCACACAGTACATAAAGATTCTCTCTACAGTGATTTTTGTGCAAGGAGGAATGAGGCTTTGGATAGTATTCATTGATATTTGAGATTATTCTTTATTATTGGTTAATTGTGGGTCATATTGCTTAATTTTCCACTGGTAGAAAATAAATTTAAAGATTTATTTATTTTAATGAGTACACTGTAGCTGTCTTCAGACACACCAGAAGAGGGCTTAGGATCCCATTACAGATGGCTGTGAGCCACCATGTGGTTTCTGGGGATTGAACTCAGGACCTCTGGAAGAGTAGTCAGTGTTCTTAACCAGCCACAGTGATAGAAATTTAATTGCCTAAAAATTAAGAAATTGTTTTTTGGCTGCATGGCTAGGCAAATATAAAACATTTAACATCTAATTTTAATTAAAATTACAATGAAAATTATAGTGTCTTTAATATTTAAATTTGATTGCATTATGTCCCAAAGATCTTTTGGACAGGTTTTTCCATTAATATAAATAAACTCTTCTGTGTGTCTCACAAAGAGTATGAGACAAAAATGAGTTAGATGAATTCAGCACATTTTTAAAATTAAAAAAAATTTCTATATTTGAAATTTTCCATTTGACTTCAATTACTTAACTAAATTCAATATAATTAATGGATTGTTGTAGTCTTTTTAAAATTTTAAGAACAACATAAATACAATACCTTCTATAACTTCAATTGTGTTGAACTAAGAATCTTACTTTCTAGAGTTTAAATGCAGAACCCAAAAACTGGAAGGCAGAATCATCCCTGTGCTTATAAGCATCTCCAAACACTATGGATACTGCCCTCTGAAGTCTAAATGTTAGATCTTTCCTCCATATTTCCATATCTCTGATTCCTTGTTCCTTTTGGAGATCTTATTATTCAGAGACTTTTGTTCTTTATAGGCTAATACATTGAGTTCCTATCTATGATCATCTGGTCCTAGGGAGTCATAGACAAATAGTGTTCTCAGAAAGGCAATATGGAACTAAGAGCACAAAGGCAATATGGAACTAAGTACACAAAGAATCATTGTGTTGCTCGATAATGTATGTGTGTGTGTGTGTGTGTGTGTGTGTGTGTGTGTGTACAGGCAGAGAGCTTACAGTCATTTAGACAGCCTACGCACAACTCCCAGAAGATAGCTGTTACTTTCTCAGGCAATTTCAGCAAAATATGGTACAGTTAGATCAGTGAAAAGCCATTCCCTGGAAGTATGTGGAGCAGACACTGAATTCCTCCCAGGGACTATATACAATGTTTCCTGAAAGAGCTAAGATTTGAATTAAACAGGGCTTGCTTCTGTCTATTATTCTTTATGTAGATAATATTCAAAACTGTGTAATGACATGAGGTGATCTACAATTTTATTTCTATGACAATTCAGCTGCATAATATTAAAAAGATTTTGATAGGCATACTGAGACCATAACCAATCTTCATAACATTCTTTAATTAAAATGGGGAAATATGTCTGTATTCTGAATAAGTACCTCAAAAAGAACCCTTTGGGACCTAATGCCTGTTTATAATGAAGAATAGCACCAAACTGTGGAAGGAATTAATGAGTTAGCTTTTTGTAATTGGTTGTAAATGCGTTAAACCACTATGAGTTTTATATGAATAAAAATACATACTTTCCCATTAGACATTCCAAACATAGTTGGGAAAATTCAGTTCTAAAGAGCTTATATCTACTAGCTTTATTTTAATGGTAGTTGTGAATGAGTTGAGCATTGTTTGTGTGCTTTACAATGTAAATTCTGTATAAAGAAATAAACCTTCAGGCCTCCAGGGCTTATAGTCTCAGCTATGTAACCCTGATTATCGTTGGAATGAAAAAGGGGCTTAATTTCAGCATTTCTGAATTCAATGTACACAGCAAATTGATGAATGGATGGAGTAAAAGTAATTTTTCCCTTAGAGTAACATTTTGAAACAGCTACATTTGTATGGATGAATTTTTATTATACCATCAAATACTAAATCAAAGTGGATAAGGTTTGTAATAGATAGAGAGGGAGCTGGTGTCTATTGTACCTGACATACCCCTGAATAGTTGATTCCCTAAGGTCACCCCTTTTTGATAGTTTTGTTGCCTTGGTTTTACAGATGAACATCAAGGAACAAAGAACATCCTGTTACAAAGGACTAAAAATATGACTTAAATTTAACTTTGTCCCATCTTAACATATTTACTTCACTATGCCATGTGCCTGCTCTATGTGTGATTAACAGTTATAAAAAATGTAACTTAAATTACTATTTCCCAATTGGAAAGCCATTTATATAATTTTCAGTTATCACTACTATGTCAGTTTCTCCTCTAGACTCAAGTGCAGGGATTGGAAAACTGTTTCTGCAAAGCCCCAAATAGTCAATATTTTGAGACTGAAAAATCACATAGCCTAAGCAACTGGTATTTATCTCTACTACATTAGCTTGCAATCATAGACATGGGCCTAAGATAATGTTTACTAGTGTGGTAATGTCTGTTTTTCAATAAAGCTTTATCCTGAACTGGGAGAAAAGGAGAAATTAATGATCAATGCACTCCTTTTCGTTTCAGGCCTCAGACTGCTCATAGAAGAATGAAAGATTTCAGGGCTCAGAGGTTTTGAGTTGCTTGAATACACAATTGGCAAAAATGAGTGACAGGATTGATGAACACATCATGTCTATAATTCCTTATATGGTTCTTTGGTTTGTATATTGTTTGGATTCAGTCTTGCTAGAGCACAGAGCCTTAAAACACAAGGCTTCAATTTTATAATCTATTGATTCCATTACAGAATGAGTACTGCACCTGAAACCTTAGCATAGAATGGATTTCATGTGAAGAACAGACTGAGCATTAATTTTTCTTTGAAGAATATTCTTTGCTCTTACTTCTAGATTCTCATGGCTATTGTGTGGTGATATCCCTGATTTACAGAAGCTAACCACATTCCACACAGATGAAACTGTATCCTTGATGTCTCCCAATAAATCTAACCTGAACTCACAAATTACTACTCCAACTCTGGTATTCGCTTCTGAGCCATGGCACATTTTTACATGCAAACTTTACATGCACATATGTATTTATGTGCTTGTGTGTGTGTGTGTGTGTGTGTGTGTGTGTGTGTGTGTGTGTGTGTGTATGTGTAAGCCAGTGGGAAACTTATAATTGACTTTCTACTTCTACCACTACCACATGGTACTAGGGCTTGAGTTTAGGTCTTCAGGTATGGTGTACTAACCCCATTGTACTATCAGGCAGTCTTAGAAGAAAATATAATTTGAATGTTTTAAAATCTGGAGTGCTTCAAGATTAATTTCTAAATTGAATGAACTTTATCTTTTAATAGTAAGACCAGTTTATTTAAATAAATACTAAAATATATTAAAAACCTTTTTGTTTTTACTTCATAGTGAAACTTTTATGATTTCTCTATTATAAATGGTGAGAATAATGGATTTCATTTTGTGCATTTTTAGAGGGTTCATCTCCAAATTTTGGTCAAGGCTTTGTTGTTTTCTGTAATGGAGCTTGGGATGGGAACTTATTTCAAGAGATGGTCTTATAGACGCAATCATGTGAAAATGAGATAAATATTACTAGTGGATTTACACTAGTGTCCTGAAAAGGAATTCTTACAGCAAAACTGTCAGGAAAAATTCCATTGGTAGCTTGATTTTAAGTCCCTGAGTTCTGCATATGTTCAGTGAAGTCATGTTGTGTGACTTCATTCAGTCTGTGCTGTTTTGTTATAGTAATTTCCCCAGTGCAGGAATGGTGTGTGAGCCTAAAGTGATATAATTATGATCAGTTTGGAGGCTAGGATATGACCCATTATGATCTCTTCATGAAAAATACTCAAACAAAGCATATTTTTCATGTCTGACTACTTCCGTCATTCATAAATTATGTTAAAGAAGGCCTATTCAATCAACAGTGAGATTTGGAGAAAAATGTATTTTTTTTTCTTTTAATATAATCTTCATTTACATTTCAAATACTAAAACCTTTCCCGGTTTCCCCCCTCCCCGAAAATCTTCAACTCTTCCTCCCACCCCCTGCCTCCAAGTATATGCCCCTCCACCTGACCCACTCCCACCTCCCCCACTCCATTTCCCTTTTTGGGGCATCTATTGAGCCTTCATAGGACCAGGAACCTCTCCTCCCACTGATGCCTGACAAGGCATTCCTCTCCCACATTTTTGGCTAGAACCATGTGTACCCCTTGATTGATAGTTTAGTCCCTGGGAGTCCTGGAGTGTCTGGGTGACCGACCTCATTGTTCTTCCCATAGGGCTGTAAACCCCTTCAGCTCCTCCAGTCTGCCCTCCAACTTCTCCATTGGGGACACCATGCCCAGTCCAATGGTTGGCTGCTAGCATCTGCCTCTGTATGTGTAAGGCTCTGGCAGTGTCCCTCCGAAGACAACCATAACAGGCCCCTTTTGGTATGCACTTCTTGTCATCCATAATGGTGTCAGGGTTTGGTGACTGTTTATAGGATGAATCCCAAGGTAGGGCAGTCTTTGGGTGGTCTTTCCTTCACTCTCTGCTCCACACTTTGTCTCCATTATTGCTCTCTGAGTATTTTGTTCTCTTTCTCAGAGGATCTCAAGCACCCCCACTTCAGTCCTCCTTCTTGAGCTTCCTGTGGTCTGTGAATTGTAACTTGTTTATTTTGAACTTTTGGGCTAATAATGGATTCTATCTTTAAAGAGGCTTCTCTTAAAGTAAAGGAGTTGATTTCATATTCAAATTTCAGTAATTTGTTTATATTTTGTTACTAAATAAAAGGGAAATAATCTTAATGCTTCACACTCCAGATATCCAGATGTCATAAACACATGTGTGCATGTATGTGCACATGTGTGCACACATACACACACACACACATCCAAACTAGTAACAGACTCTGGTTGCCAAACATCATGCAGAGCATAAACCTAGACCTGTATCATCCAGAGGACGACTGCTTGTTACTTTCTTCAAGCACAATCTCTAAGGCAACCAGATTTCGAAAGCATGTTTTTATGGAGTCAACAATGGCTTGGTGATATTACTGCAGTTGTAATGCTTAAATAAGCCTAATCGAATGAGGCTTATAAAAATGCACACCTCTTAGAAACAGCCACTCTGAGTAATTTAAATGTCACCAGTGTGAGTTTACCATTCATTTTCCTTCAGGAAATCCTATTCAGAGATACTTGAAATGATATAAGATGTCAGCGTTCCATGTAATCTGTGACAATGCCAAGAGATAACCATGGATGGACTCTAGGGAACATATCTTTCTCCTAGTTGCTAGCAATAAGAGAATTTGTATTTCTGGTCTACTTATCAGAAAATATTTCTAACATTTAAAAAAGACATGTGCCTATCTTTTTACTCCATTGATATGAAAAGATATAGTTTCCCCAGATTATTCAATAAATCAACTGTCAATCTGCTGACACAAAGCTGAAATTCTATGAAGAGTACAGGGGATGGCTAGATTGAAAAAAATAATTAATCACTTCTCATTGGATTTATTGCTTTTATTTTAAAAAAATGTTGTATGTTAGCAGCTATAATCGCTCTAAGAAAAGTCTATTTTTAATTCTGAAGGAGTTACATATTTTCCTCACATAGAATTTATGAGCTATCTACCTGGAAAAACAGAGGCTAGCAATGTTGGAGACTAAGCAATATGCAACAATTCTAAAGATTAAATAATCAGGAGACTTTAGGAACTTGTTTAAACACTGTTTGAGTTTCCTGTTACATCAGAGTTGAATAAACTACCCTCTGCCCAGATGTGTGCAATTTGAGCATCCTGCTTCCAGCTATAGGAGCTCATTGGAAAAAGCACATATAGAGTATTTGTACTCAATTGTTTGCTTTATTGAAATGTGGGCATGAACACCTTCCTGGGTTTTTTTCAGAAATCCATAAAGGAGCTTCAAACTTATTTAGAAATTCATTGAATGGCACAGGAAACTGTTTTCTTTTCTCTATAGATGGAATGATTATAAAACACATTAATGCACATACACACAGCCCCCCCCCAATTCATAATTTATTTCCTTTTTTTGTATCTGGGAGGATTGAAATTTGGGCTAGACTTTTAAATAAACTGTATAATTTTCAAATAATTTGATGCCAATTTTCGTTCTACTTTAACTAAACTGCTAATCTGCTATTGCAATGGTGTTTAATAATAAGCATATTTGCTTCAAAAGTATTAAATTGTACTTTATTAGAGAGTTAAAATCCTATGGTTCTGTTTTCAATCCCAATAGATAAATAGCATTAGTTGTAGATTATAGAACGTATTTATTTATGATGTTGATAATAAAATTTATGTTATAGATAGTTAAAGATGTATGAAAAAGATTTACTGTAATTGTTTTGCAAAAGCCCCTAAGAGAATCAAATTTGTCATCTCATTGCTTAAGGGTTATACGCTCAATCCTCTTTTTGCACATGTATATAATATGAAAAAAAATGCAACTTTAATTGTCATGTTTTTCTGACAAACTTGAGATTTGTTGTTGTTGTTGTTGTTTATAAATAGAAAGCATGGCTATGAGTTTGTTTCTACTACATTAGATAAAGAAGACTTGGTCTTACCTTACCACCAACGAAAGGAGCTTTCAATTACTTTTTACATTTCCTTAGGCTTCTGAAAGTTAATTATGGCAATGGGTATACCTCACTATTTAACCATTTCCTGCAACTATAGTTTGAAGCAAAAGTTTTAGAAGCCTTGTTTTCCATTAAAAGAATAAAAGGAATCCCAATAAAAAGAATGTGAATGTTTTTACGTGCATCCTCACACTGGATCTAAAGAACACTTGTTGTTACATTCTAATGCAACATGACATTACTGGGCTAAAACAGCAAGGGATGCTTAATTCTTAAGGAAAACTGTGTTTCCATGAAAATGTCTTTTGGGAAACAAAAAGTGAAAAAATACACATGAGAATAAAAAAATCATACAAAGAGCTAATGGTTTTGCAATCTTCACCTTGGTATATTTTGAAATGAAATAAAATGTCATTATTCAAGGCTATTTTTGTTTCTATGGATTTTGCAATTCAATTACAATGGATAATCTCATAAGATGAATGTCTGGGCTCTGTGAAGCAACTCATTTATGCAAACTCGGCTGAGAAAGAAAAAGTGTCAAAAGAAAGTACTAGAAAATTAATTCCTTAAAGAAAATGATCATACATTTATAATATTCAAATGAAGTTGCTAAGAAGAAAAAATGTCTGCTACTGATTCTATGAAATGGAATTCAGGGAATTTGGAAGACTTTCAGTAAATTCAACCCTCAAACATCTGACATATATAGAAATACTCATTTTCTTATCTGAGACTTCTAGATTCAAGAACTGAGCATAGACCAACTGCCTAAAATGATACTGATTGGCATATAATCAGGATCTCATGGGTAATATTGGTTAATTTCTAGGTTTTCATCTTCCTTCTCTTCTTCTTTTTTCTTGCCTCATACATTATATCCCTACAGCAGTTTCCTCTCCCTTCATTCTTTCCAGCCACCTCTCACCCCTGACCTGTCTCCTCCAGAATGCTTCCTCTTCCATACCCCACCCCCCAAAAACTGCAGGCTTCCCAGGGATATATACAGAACATGACTTAATAAGTTACAATAACAAAATGATTAAGATAAAAAACAAAGGTGGCAGCAGGTGCTGGCAAGGATGTGGAAGAAAAGAAACACTCCTCCATTGCTGGTGGGATTGCAAACTGGTACAACCACTCAGGAAATCAGTCTGTTGGTTCCTCAAAAAATTGAACCTGAGGATCCAGCTATACCACTCCTGGACATATACCCAAAAGATGCTCCAACATATAACAAGGACACATGCTATACTATGTTCATAACAACCTATTTATAATAGGCAGAAGCTGGAAAGAACCCAGATGTCCCTCCATATAGTAATGGATACAGAAAATCTGGTACATTTGCACAATGGAGAAGTATTCAGCTATTAAAAACAATGGATTCATGAAATTTTTAGGCGAATGGATGGAAATAAGAAAATCATCCTGAGTCAGGTAACCCAATCACAAAAGAACACACATGGTATGCATTCACTGATAAGTGGATATTAACCCAATAGTTCAGAATATCCAAGATACAATTCACAGACCACAGGAAGCTCAAGAAGAAGGAAGACCAAAGTGTGGATACATCGATCCTTCTTAGAAGGGGGATTAAAATACCCATGGGAGGAGATACAGAGATAAAGTTTGGAGCATAGACTGAAAGTAAGGCCACTTAGAGATTGCCTCATCTGGGGATCCATCCCATATACAGTTATCAAACCCAGACACTATTGTGGATACCAACAAGTGCTTGCTGACAGGAGCTTGATATAGCTGTCACCTGAGAGACTTTGCCAGTGCCTGACAAATACAGAAGTGGATGCTCCCAGCCAATCATTGGATTGAGCACAGGGTCCCCAATGGAAGAACTAGAGAAAGGACCCAGAGAGCTGAAGGGGTTTGCAGCCCCATAAGAGGAACAAAAATATGAACCAACCGTTACACTCAGAGCTCCCAGGGACTAAGCCACCAGCCAAAGAGTACACATGGAGGAACCCATGGCTCCAGCTGCATATGTAGGAGAGGATGGCCTTGTCAGACATCAATGAGAGGAGAGACCCTTGGTCCTGTGGCAGGAGCCATAAGGGACAAGCTAAATACTAGCAGGCGATCATCCTGAAATGGCCTGCTTTGGATTATTATATAATCTGCAGCATGTGAGCCCTTATTAAGCAAGGCTATAAAGGTCCCATTTTAAGAAAGATTCTGCTATTAATATGCTTTTCCTGTTATTATTAAATATATATAATAATCAATAAGTAATAGCACACCCCTTTGGATCACATCTTTGCAGATCCACAAGGTACTGTTTTATAGTGATGCTATGTAGACAAATAGATGACTTAAGTTTTAATGATGATCCTATAAGAATTCCTAAAAATGTATCTGTGATTATTTGGGACTGTTGTTAGGTCCTTTTCTGATAATCAAAACTGCAAGGAGAACTCTGCCAGTCTCCTAAGTGTCACAAATGTCACCAGTTAATTGCTCTTAGATGATAACCAGACTTTCCCCTACTTAGAGAACATTCCAAGAGGCTCTGTAAAACAATTAAGCAAAGGTTATAAAAGGGGAACTAATGATTTACTATAGGTTCTAGGACAGAAGATAAAATATTGACTGTATTTATCTACACAAAACTTCACTAATAACTTCGTTATGGTTTTCAAACATTCAGTGATCCTGTGGAACTTAGTCAGGTGATGGATGATTAGCCAGATAATTACTCCTTTTTTGAATAAATTATTGTTTCATTTTATCTTACTTTTTAAAAAAAATTAGATATATTCTTTATTTACATCTCAAATGATTTCCCCTTTCCTGGTTCCCCCCTCCCCCAAAGTCCCATAAGCCCTCTTCCCTCCTACTCCTAATGGATATACATGTAAACATTCTCTGTTGTAAACTATTTCAATTTATGATTTGATTTTGTGTGTGAACTTTTGATGAACTTTTTAACATGTGATCGTGTATTCTGAAAGATGTTTAAGGGCTGAGGACAAAGGGAAGAGACAGAACTGAGGAACTGAGGTGAGAGGAACAGATGAGAAGAACTGAGCTGAGAGAGGAACTTAATTAAGGAGTTTTTAGTCAGAACACCTTTTAGATAGAACTGAACTCAAGAAGAACGTAGAAGTATAGGCATAGCTTTTAGAGAAAAAACATTGAGGGTAAGAGCATCACTGTGACTTGAGAACAGGAGGAGAGAATAAGATTAGGAGAACTCAGAGTGGAATATCTTAGAAACTATAGGTAACATTAAAAAAAATCTAAGAGAGCAGTGTGCAGAATGCAGAGGGAAAGAGGAAAAAAAGAAGATTCTGCAGACTTCAGGCAGACATCTTACCATGGCACAGAACAGATACCATGGTAAGGACAAGGCAGGCTTAATCTTATTAAAAGAACAAGGTTTTTTTCTTACAAACATGGTTTTAATTCATTTAGCACTAAAAGTGTGGAAGCGTTTTCTTTCTCTATGCAATAAAGATTGGAGCTCATTTTTCATCCAGAGTGAGTGAGTTTTTCTGAACAAGTGCTTGGTCTTTTTATCCATATGCATATGTAAGTATAGAAGTGTGTGCAAATATGTAAGTGTGAGAAAGTTACCATGTATGTGTGTAAGTATGTATGCATGCAAGCTGGGCCCAACTGAATTTGTATGGAAATGTATAAGTGAGAACTCTACATGCTTGAAGCTATGTATGAATTTTTGTGAGATTATGCATATTCATATATGTAAAAGTTTTTCTTTTTGTAAGTGTTATTCTCTTCTCCTGGTTCAATAGAAGTTTATTGCTCCAAACTTCCCTTTAGCCCAACAAGCAAGAGGCATCTAGACAATAGGGAAAAGGGTCCAGCAACTAATCCTTTACTTAATCTCCTGCTGTTTTAAGATGAGATGCTAAGTGCCTGAGACTGCAGTCTCTGGCCTCAGAGGAACACAGAAGGCAGGTCAACTATAATGTATAATAACTTAGATTTAGATAACTAAACTTTTTATTATACAGCAACCCTAAATATCTTGTATGACCAAGTCTTAGCCCCCCCCCTCCACTGATGCTCTTCCCCCTCTGCTGCCTCAAGAAGAACTGACAAGAAAGAACACCTCCTGCTGGGGCTGGCCCCAGGCAGTCCTGTGAAGACTCCATTCCCCTGTGTAGGGAAATGCCTGGTCAAGGAAGCAGAAGTGGGTGGGTTAGTGAGCAGGAGGAGAGGGGATAGGATAGGGGGTTTTGGGAGGGGAAAAGAGGAAAGGGGATAATATTTGAAATGTAAATAAAGAAAATATCTAATAAAAAAAAAGTCTTGTCACAAGCCCTCATATTAAGGCTGCAAGAGACAAACTAGCAGGAGATAAAGGATCCCAAGTACAGGCAAAAGAGTCAGTGACTCCTTTGGCTTTTACTTTTGGAAGTATCACAAGAATATTAAGTCACACAATCATAATGTGCATGGAGAGGACCTAGCTTAGACCCTACAGAGTCTGTGTTTGTCACTTCTGTCTCTAGAACCCTGCTTGGATTATTCTGTGGAACTGTCCTTATCTCTCTGGTTCCTACAATCCTTTTTCTCCCTCTTCTGTCAAACACTCCAAGTGTTTGACTAGTGTTTGACTGTGCACATGAATCCATCAGTTGTTGAATGATGTTTTTCTCTTGGCAACTTAGGGAGGCACCAATTTATGAGTAGCACAGAATATCATATGCATCATTTCATTGACTTTTTTTGACAGTCATGTTTGCTTCTAACTTGGATCTGTAGGCTGTCCTATCTCTGGTTCCTGGCAATGCAGGCAGTGGCATGAAGCACGAGTTGTACCAGTAATTGGTTGGCCAGTTCCACAAGTTCTGTGCCATTATCCCAGCACATCTTGACGTGAATCCAGCCACATAACCTTTAATCTACAACCTATTTAAGTTCCATTTCAATAGTGTGTCATTTAGGGTACCAGCTATGATTTCTGTTATTTTAAAGTGAAAGATACAATTCTATCCAATAGCTATGCTTATTAGGCTTAAGATATTTTAGTACTTTTAACACTAAAAAGGGAAACAGAGGTAGATGATTCATCCTATGTACTGAACTGTATCTCTTCCCTCATGTAATTACTAGCTCAAGTACTAATCTTCAACTGATGTTATTAGGTTTAGGGAATCAGACGGTTGTAAGGAAATTAGGTTTAGAAAAAGTAATTTGGGTGGGAAATTTGGAGTTTTTATAGTAGCCGACACTTGTCTACTGTTTGAAGACATCTTAAGAAGTCAGCCAGCTGTCATTCAAGAATGGAACATTTACAGTGATCTTACCATGCCATCAGAGCACCAACTACAGAACAGTGAAATGTAGTGCATGTGTAAGTCTGTGGTTCTTGTTATGTCATCCAGAGTTGACTAAATCTAATTCCTTTTAAACCTATGAATTATTTTTAAGAAAGTTCTGGGTTTCAGAATGTTCTGAATGATCCATTATTATGGTACAACCAGATGAAGAAATAAAAGGCACAGGATTCTGATGCTCTTTCCATCTTGTAGCTGATTCTCTATGGTAGACCTGAGAGTCATTACAGCCTGTACTCACTATCTTCTATCAAAAAAGTAATTACTTTCAATTTTTCTCACAGAAAAATGAGGTATTGAATTTATAACATCCCTCAGGCATGAATAAGACGGTGATCTGAAAGACCAAAGCTGGTTTAAAAGTTTGTTTTTATGGTTGATAATGCAGAATTGGCCTTCATTCTGGACTCAACATTAGAGAGAAAAAAAATCATCCAATGGAAGAATAGAAAGTTAGTAAGGTGATTAGGGTTATATTATTTTTATTTTTATTTTTATTATTGAGAGAGAGAGAAATAGCGAGAAAAAAACATGAAGTTGGGTGGGTTGGGGAAAAGCTATGGAGGATCTTGGAGGAGCTTGAAGAATCAGGTTCCAGATTGTTAACAAACATAATTTTCACCCTTAAAAAGGGGTTAGTGATTTTGTGTATATTTCAAATGTCCAGAATTTGCATTCTTTAAAAAATTACATGATGTCTTATGGTTCAAAGATATCACATACATTGATAAGAATATATGACTATTTTAACAAAGGTCATCATTGATTGCTTTTTATATGTTTTCTGTTAATATCTTTTAGTTTTTATATACTTATAGAAAAGAATAATTAATTTACCCTGACTCTCTATGTGATACATATACATTCTACAATTACAAATTACATTGTTAATCTTTTCAACTTTGTACCTGCACAAAGATTTTTTTCAAGAGACCTTCTAGAAAATTCTTGTTTATATTTGTTTTATAGTCAAACAGAACAAAGTCATCAATATGAGATGCTGAATGCATTTTTAGTATATCTTAGGTATACATATAATGCACTGATGGTATAAATTACCATCTCTCTCAACTGCTCTCCTAATGTTGAAGAAATATAGTATATTTCACAAACCACATTCCATGCTGAAATGCAAAATTCATAATGATTTTACGTAATGAAAATGTGGTGTTTTACTGGTCAGTCTGTAATCTAGGCTTGTCTCCCTGGAGATTCTTGTCCAGTCTCAGATTGCTTCTTCACAGGAATAAAAGTGGGCAGTGTTTTTGAGGCATCAATAAGGGATAGTGAGGTTAAGTAATTTCTGCCAGGAGGCTTCTGATTTATACTTCCTTGCATGGTTTGACTGTGAAGCCATTTCGAAAATATTGTACGAGCTGCTCCTTTTTCTGCTTTAACAATGCAGAGCTGCATGGCTGTGTGTAGTCAGATCCCTACTTCTTTGGTACATGATTCTATATGGTAATCAAAATAATCAAAATGAATAGAATTTAAAAGTAGACAAGAACAGTAACCTGATGTCTCTGGTCCAGTTCTGAAGAGCCACATTTCAAGAAGCGAAGCCTGTCTAACTGTCCAGTAACATTTACCTCTCATTCTTTCCAGAATATCAATAACCTGATCTTGTCATGTTTAAAATGCTTCTAAAACATAAATCTCAGATTACACACTCTGTTCTTTGCATTTTTCTTGACCAGCTGTCAACGAAGGCAATTTTATGCCCTCTCAATTTTCTGCTTCTTGGCTGTGGACAACTTCAGTAACAAATTTTAATGGGAAATGAAAGGTACAGCTTGGTGTGCTTTGTGGCAAAGGCAAGATTACCTTCTGAGTACTTTCCATTTATTTTTTGTTTTCTAGTTGAATTCTCAGTGTGCATTTCTATATCACTTGAGCCTTGATTAATTTATATTAATTAAAATTTGGCAGTGTGAAAATAATTTAAAAAGAATAATGAAATTAGTAAATCAGTGTTCACTTTACCATTTTCATCAGTTTGCAAATTCTACCATAGCTTTCTTGTCAGAATCACAAAGTGCACTAAAAGAACTTATATCAAGTCTCTAAAACAAACAAACAAACAAAAAACCAAAAAAAAAAACCCAAAACCCCATGATATTACTATTTAAACTGTGAACTTGCATGCTTTCTCAACTTTGAATTTTTTATCTTTCTTTCCTGATTAAAATGAAAGAAAAAAGTTGCATATAAAGTTTTCTAGTTTCTAAACATGTGGTCAAGATTCTAGAAAGTTGAGTCAAATCTTGTTAAAATTTCACATACAATTTTAAGACACCACAGGTGATGAGGCGTGGTCTGCAGCTCTGTTACTTGACACACTCAAGTGACTCTGGAGTACGGAGGCAATTCTTTGTGATTAGCAGAAAACTTTCTAGAGGTCAAAATACTGGAGATCAGTAGCATATCACCTTTCAGGTAGGCTACTCCTAAACACTCATAGTCCATTTACTCTCCTGAAAATCGTTATTCCGTAGATTTGATCCACTTGTGGCCTCACTTGGGTCTTAAATCTCATTTCAAAGCACTGCAGTCAATCATCCACTTCAGAACTACCATTAGGAATGATGGGAATTTGGCCCAAAAATCAATGAAAGGATATGATATGAATTCTTTCTAATTTTTTCTTCTTTGAGTATCACTTCAAATACAGTTCAAGAAACCCATTTTTAAAGGTTGTATTCCATCTTGCCATCATTTCCACTAAATTGAGTTCATGAACTTGAAGCATGCATCTCCAAAGTGTCCTTTTCATTTTTGAAAAAAGAAAGTCTGGCATTATTATTGCTAATACCCATCAAAAGCTACTTAGAAGTCTTATTTAAAACATCTTGCCAATTGTACCCTGGTTAACATTTGTGTCTTTTGAAAAATGTAAGTCCATATTTTATCTTAAAAATTACTTGTGTAGCTGTGTTCTATTTGAACTACTACCTATAGGCTAGCTTTTCTTATCTCTGGGTGGTCAAAGAAATGTATGCCTTTTACCTTATTTCTGTAAAGATAAACTGTCACTTTATGGAAGAAAATATATTCAGACTTCAATAAACAGAACTTTACTTTGCACACAAGTATTCAGCCAGTACTTAAAAATTATCTTAAAAACTAAATTGTTCTAGAGGCATCACTGTGTACACATCTGTTTCAAGAGCTTATACTTTATTTTCTGATTTAAAGAATTTCTTTTTTTTTTCTAAGTTTTTTTTATTTACATTCCAAATCATTTCCCCTTTCCCGTTTCCTCCCTCCCCAAAAGTCCAATAAGCCCCCTTCCCTCCCTCTTTTACCCATTCAACCCCCTTTCGCTTCTCTGTCCTGGCATTCCCCTACATCCAGTCTATCCAGGACCAGGGGTCTCTCCTTCCATCTTCTTGGAAATCTATTGATATGCGAATTGTGTCTAGGGTATTCCGAGTTTCTGGGTTAATATCCCCTTATCAGTGTCTGCATACCATGTGTGTTCTTTTCTGACTGGGTTACCTCACTAAGGATGATATTTCCAAGTTCTGACTATTTGCCTAGGAATTTCATGAATTCATTGTTTTTAATTGCAGAGTAGTAAATATATTTAAATATATTTATTTAAATATATTTATTGTGTAAATATACCACATCTTCTGAATCCATTCCTCCATTGAGGGACATCTGGGTTCTTTCCAGTTTCTGGCTATTATAAATAAGGCTGCTATGAACATAGTAGAGCATGTGTCCTTATTGCATGCAGGTAAAGGCTCTGGGCATATGCCCAGGAGTGGTATAGCAGGATCCTCCGGGAGTGTCATGCCCAGTTTTCTGTTGAACCGCCAGACTGCTTTCCAGAGTGGTTGTACCAGCTTGCAATCCCACCAGCAGTGGAGGAGTGTTCCTCTTTCTCCACATCCTCACCAACAACCGCTGTCTCCTGTGTTTTTGATCTTAGCCACTCTGACTGGTGTGAGATGGAATCTCAGGGTTGTTTTGATTTGCATTTCCCTAATGACTAAGGATGATGAACATCTCTTTAGGTGCTTCTCAGCCATTAGATATTCTTCAGGTGAGAACTCTTTGTTTAGCTCTGTACCCCATTTTTAATAGGGTTACTTGGCTCTCTGGCGTCTAACTTCTTGAGTTCTTTATACATATTGGATATTAGCCCTCTGTCGGATGTAGGGTTGGTAAAGATCATTTCCCAGTTAGTTGGTTGCCGCTTTGTCTTTTTGACAGTGTCTTTTGCCTTACAGAAACTTTGTAAATTAATGAGGTCCCATTTGTCAATTCTTGATCTTAGAACATAAGCTATTGGAGTTCTGTTCAGGAAATTCTCCCTTGTGCCCATATGTTCAATGTTCTTCCCTAGTTTCCTTTCTATTAGTTTCAGTGTATCTGGTTTTATGTGGAGGTCCTTGATCCACTTGGAATTGAGCTTAGTGCAAGGAGATAAGAGTGGGTCAATTTGGATTCTTCTGCATGTTGACCTCCAGTTGAGCCAGCACCATTTGTTGAAAAGGCTATCCTTTTTCCACTGGATTGTTTTAGCTCCTTTGTCAAAGATCAAGTGACCATAGGTGTGTGGATTCATTTGTGGGTATTCAATTCTGTTCCATAAATCTACATGCCTGTCAATGTACCAATACCATGCAGTTTTTAACATTATTGCTCTGTAATACAGCTTGAGTTCTGGGATATTGATTCTCCCAGAAGTTCTTTTACTCTTGATGATAGTTTTAGCTATCCTGGCTTTTTTGTTATTCCAGATGAATTTTTGAATTGCTCTTTCTAACTCTATGAAGAATTGAGTTGGGATTTTGATGGGGATTGCATTGAATCTGTATATTGCTTTTGGCAAGATGGTCATTTTTACTATATTAATCCTGCCAATCCATGAGCATGGCAGATTTTTCTATCTTCTGAGGTCTTCTTCAATTTCTTTCTTTAGAGACTTGAAGTTCTTGTCATACAGATCTTTCACTTGTTTGGTTAGAGTCACACCAAGATACTTTATATAGTTTGTGGCTATCGTGAAGGGTATCATTTCTCTTACTTCTTTCTCAGCCTGCTTATCCTTTGAGTATAGGAAGGCTACTGACTTGCTTGAGTTAATTTTATGTCCGGCCACTTTGCTGAAGTTGTTTATCAGCTGTAGGAGTTCTCTGGTGGAGTTCTTTGGTAAAGAATTTCTTATACTGAAATATTTGTACCACTTATTATATGTTGCTTAGCTAAGAGCAAATTAAATATATTTACACACACATCTATCTAAAAAAAATTTAACATAAGTTGTTTTTGATTGGTGAGATTTAAAATGATACTTATGATTTATCTGTTTATATCTTTGTTATTTTATATATTTTGCTTATTGTGCATGAATTATAAAATCTTAAAATTAAGGATAAGTAACTTAACTGGTAATATAAGATCTCAGTTCTGATAATATAAGATATTCTTAGCTGTTTGTACCTACTGAAATGCAATGCTCTCCATGAGAACACATTATGCAGTATGTCCAGAATCTCAAGAAATATTTCATTCATTTGAACTACTTTATCACTACTTTTTATTCTCTCCATAAGTAATGCTATTTTTGCTTGCTTTCTGAACTGCAGGAGAGTCTAAATAGAAGGTTCACCTAATAAAATATATCTTAGTCCTAAAAGAAACTCACTGTTCCTTCTAATAATGAGAATAGGATATTTTACAGGAGATGAAGATCACTTTTTACTTAAGGTCCTGGATTTCAGGGTCAGGGTAAAATGCTGAGATTCAGCTAATATGGTAATGGACTATGGTCTATTGTCCTGCATTGCACAGGTGGATTTTACTATAGAAACTAGAATCTACAGTCTGCTAGACTCATAGAGTCTTTGTTATTTGATTTCTTATATTTGAAATTAATTTATGAATTCTGCTTTATTTTCTGGGTGTGCTACTAGGAAATGCATCTACAACCACAACTGTGATAGACAACAAAAATGGATCTGTCCCCAAGTCCCCTGGAAAGGTGCTGAAGAGGACTGTTACTGAAGACATCGTGACAACATTCACCTCGCCTGCAGCCTGGCTTCTTGTCATCGCTCTGATTATCACATGGTCAGCTGTTGCTATTGTGATGTTTGATTTAGTGGATTACAAAAACTTTTCAGGTAAGAAGCATTACATTTGGATTTAAAGTCAATGGGAAAATATTCTCCCAAGGTGCAGCAATGTTTCTCTCGACCACAGCTTTGTATGAGAATAAAACACAGAAAGAGTGCTGAGCATCTCTAGAGTTGGTAGTTTCTATTTACTTTCTTGGTCTATTTTGTCCCCTGATTTGAAAATGCAATCAATGTCCTCATCTTAAAAGCTTCATGAAGACTAGATATGACAGCTTCATAGAAAATGATTATTAAAAAGCCTGATAGAAATTTATCGTTGGAACAGAATTAATCAGCTATGAAGGAAGAATAACGTGTGGGCTTTTTATTTAACAAAACAAAGCACAAACTAGATTAAATGATTTTAGACAAACAAAAGATATTTGAATTACTTCTAAGGTTTACTGACATGTGGTCTCAAGTTTCTTTTCCAAATATACTCTGTTCCTTCTATGAACCCTGCTTATTTTCCATTTCAGAAAATAGAAGATATAAAGAGGATTTTCTCAGATTTATTCATAAAGAGTTACTACATATTGAGTGTCCATATGGGTTTAGAATATAGCAGGAATAATGCATGTGAGAAAAGATAAGTTTTTCATTAAGGGCAATTCAATATCAAGGTTCTTTGTCTCTTTGTTCAAATATATTTTATATTTTGAAATTATATCACACATTCTCTATCGATTGACTTTTTGGCAGAAATGAATTATGTGGTTATTCAGTGCACATTTAATGTGTAGATGAGTAAGTAAATCGATGCCCATCATTGTTTACCACTAGCAAAAATATTCCATTATCATCTTTATGTGCTCTTCATCTGTATCATCTTCTCCCTCAATTTCTTCCGATCTCTAGTGGCAATAGGATCTATGTACTCAGGAATTCTCTCCTTCTCATAGAACTTTAGTAATTTAGCAATTACTGATCCAGAATTTATTATATGTACCAGACAATTGATATTTTTCCAGGAGCCGCAACTCTAATGTAAATACCATAAAGGAATAGATGTCTATTATTCAGTTTGTGGAGGCAGAGGCTTTATTGACATGGCTTCTATCAGCAACTATCTTTGCTAGTTGAACTATATTTGGCATCATATTCTACACAGAGACAAGAACAAAATGTCAACTAAGTAGTCATAGTTTTTTGCATTTTACTGTATTCTTAGATTCTTTGAAGAAAATACAGTTGCATTTTCTATAATTTAAACTGACAAATTTTAACTGAAAAACATGTGGTTATGTTACTCTAGAAAACCACATGTTTACTAAGTCTAATGGATTGAGGAATTTTGCATTTCCTTTCCATTAAAATGTTATTTCATTTACTTTAATCTAAAAAATAAAGAGGGCCATGAAATAGTCTTAACTTATTTTGTAATATATATTTTAGGGAGCTATATGTCAATCTACTATCTGTAAGTTAATTTTATAAGTAGACATAGAAATTTATTCTATAAAATATAAAACTACTTTCAGTTAGATCTTTATGTTTTTGCTTCTTTCTTTTTTAGGATATTTATTTACATTTCAAATGTTATCCCGTTTCTCAGTTTTAACCCCAGAAACCCCCTATCCTATCCCTACTCTACCTGCTTCTATGAGGGTGTTCCTCTAACCCCCCAATCCACTCCTGCTTCCCTGCCCTCACAATCCCCTATACTGGAGTATCCCGCCTTCTTAGGACCATGGGTCTCTCCTCCCATTTATGCCCAATAAGGTATAATATGCAGCTGGAGTCATGGGTCCCTCCATGTGTACTCCTGGGTTGATGGTTTAGTCCTGGTGATCTCTGGGGGATCTGATTGGTTGATATTGTTGTTCTTCCTATGGGGATACAAACCACTTAAGCTCCTTCAGTCCTTTCACTAATTTCTCCATTGGGGTGCCAATTCTCAGTCTGATGGTTGGCAGTGAGCACCTGCCTCTCAGAAGACAGCTATGTCAGGCTCCTGTAGCATGAACTTCTTGACATCCACAATAGTGTCTGCATTTGGTGACTGTATATGGGATGGATCCCCAGGTGGGATGATCTCTGGATGGCCTTTCCTTTGTCTCAGCTCCACACTTTGTCTCCATATTTCCTCCTGTGAGTATTTTGTTCCCCCTTCTAAGAAGGACCGAAGCACCCAAACGCTGGTCTTCCTTCTTCTTGAGCTTCATGTGGTCTGTAAATTGTATGGGTATTCCAAGCTTTTGGATTAATATCCACTTATCAGTGAGTGTATACCTTGTGTGTTCTTTTGTGATTAGGTTACCCCACCCAGGATGATATTTTCTATTTCCATCCATTTGCCTAAGAATTTCATGAATCCATTGTTTTTAATAGCTGAGTAGTACTCCATTGTGTAAATGTACCACATTACTCTGTTGAAGGGCATCTTGGTTCTTTCCAGCTTCTGGTTATTATAAATAAGGCTACTATGAACATAGAGGAACATGTGTCCTTGTTGTAAGTTGGAGCAACTTTTGGGTATATGCCCAGGAGTGGTCTTGCTGGGTCCTCAAGTAATACTATGTGCTATTTTCTGAGGAACTGCAAGACTGATTTCCAGAGTGGTTGTACCAGCTTGCAATCCCACCTACAATGGAGGCATGTTCATCTTTTTCCACATCCTTGCCAGCACCTGTTGTCACCTAAGTTTTTATCTTAGCCATCCTGACTGGTGTGAGGTGGAATCTCAGGGTTGTCTTGATTTACATTTCCCCGATGACTAAGGATGTTGAACATTTCATTAGGTGCTTCTTGGCCACTCAGTATTCCTCAGTTGAAAATTCTTTGTTTAGCTCTGCACCCTGTTTTTTAATAGGGCTATTTGATTCTCTAGAGTCTAACTTCTTGAGAGCTTTATATATATTGGTTATACAATAGCCCTCTTTTAGATATAGGATTGGTAAAGATCTTTTCCCAATTTGTTGGTTGCTGTTATGTCCTATTGATAGTGTCCTTTGCCTAGATTACATAAAGATTAGATATATTTTCCTATGGAGCTACTGTATTCAAGTGCTATGAATTGTTATGAGTTACAGGTACTTTATCTGATGGTAAGTATTTCAGGTAGTCTTCAAAACAAAGCACAGATATGCTGTGAATTTCCTTCCTTGTGATATCCACTTTTAACACTGACAAAACTACTCTCCTCACAAAAAGATCCTGCAGTCAGTTTTAAAGTCTATTTGGAGCTGGAGAGCTCATCATCGCCTAAGTCCTGTAAACAAAAATGACTTATAAATCTGAGCTGTTTTATCAGTGACACCATATGCATTATTACATTTCACAATTTCATTCTCTTTTCAGGGAATTTATGAAATTTTCTACAATCTGCATCAATTCCTACCTATTAATATAGTTCTACAGGCATCTTCATAAAACATCTGTAAAATGTAATGCTTTCACTATTGCCTAAGTATAAGAAATACATTGAAATTCAAGCATTTTGTTTAGCTCTTCATTTTTATCTTACAATTTAGTGAATATATCCAATTTCTCATTTATATGCATTTCTCTTATTACCTGCTCCTCCTAGGAAAATGCACAATTCCATTTATTGCTGTCCATGTACAAGATTGTTTCCAGACCTCTAGAATCTGGTAGAGGTAGAGTAGCAAGTTAATATAAGAATTATTCATGTTTCTTGACATATTCCTTCTTTTAAGATGCCTTTAGTAATGCATAAAATAGTATGCTATGCTATAATATATTTTCTTACTTTTAGTACTGTATGGGCACATCTATTAAAAATCATTAGAGATATCAGTTGACTTGACTGTATCATGTAGAAACCTAAGCTTTTTTAAGGAAAAATTATTTTATTCATCTCTGTCTATGAATATCAGATACATATAAAGTCTTTTGAAGTATATTATTTAAATAAATACATAATTTTGACATTTTGAGATTTAAACTACATCTTACTTTATGAAGAAATGTACATATATAATTTTATTTCATTTAATTGAAACTTTATTGAGTTTGGCCCTAGGAATTAAGAAAATGAAGAAATAAGAGAATGAAAGTGCTCATACAATGAAATATTACTTGTTCTGAGCAGTTATCCATGAGTAAGAAATCATTTCAAAAGCAAGAGGTTTAATACAGCAATATTTGTAATTTCATAGTATCTGTGGGTCAGAAATTTGGAAATGGCTGTATATATCTAACTCTTAATTTTCACCTGGAGATTTCAGTTAAAATATTGACAGAGACAGCACTTGATGAAAGACTGAGGTTAATGGAACTATTTATAAAGTGTCTCCTCATCAGCTGGTTAACACCTGTGTGTCCCCACAGCATGGGAGATCCATCATCCTAGATCGGAAAGAACAGAGCTAAAGCCACATTGGCCTCATGTTCTTGTCATGGAAATCTGATTTCGTTTCTGCAAACTCTTTTAGACTCACAGGATAACTCCACTAAATATTGTTTGGAAAAACCTTTAGAAGAAAGAGTACAAAACAGAAAATATTTCTGGACTGCGAGACGAGATGAGGTGTTGATGTCCGGTTGTCACATACTTCATTCTCATAAAACCTATATTCCCAAATTGTACATGTTTGGTAAATATTCAGATGTAAGGTAAGAACATGCACTGCTCTAGTTGACAAATGGATATTACAACAAAAACAGGCACACAGAAACACTTGCCATATTAAGATGGGCATCATAAATGGGTTAAAAATGAAAAAAATATAAAATTAAAATTTGAAAGAAAACATATTTAAAAACCACAAACTAAAAGCTTTTTGCTTAGTAAAGTTCAATGATCCATTTATAGAACAAAAGGAATATAAGTTCGAAGACAGCACAATTTTAACAAAACCCCATGGACTTCATATCGATCTGCTTATAGATTAGGCACATTTACATATAAAATTCTAATTTCATTCATTCATTTAGTCAGTTATTAATGAGACTTTTTAATGATTCATCACAATTTTACTTGCAGATATTTAAAGAATGAAAAATACTTTACATTTTCAATATTGTTTTTAATTGATATAATTTAAACATTTTCTAGAAATTAGAATATATTCATGCTGAGTCTTTTATTACTATCCCTAAAGATTTTGAATATGCAATTATTAATGGTTTCAAAATAGGGCTAGCAGCCTAAGAAAGCATGTTGGAGCTATATTGAAGGCCATCATGTTTGGCACTGTATCAAATTACTATCTGGTACTTTGTAACAGGAGATAAATACTGTGAAATCTTTAGAATAGGTTCATTGGAAGAGAAACTTTATTTCTATTAAATACTTACTATACTGACTTGAGGATGAGGATTTTAAGCTAGCAACTTTCATAACTTCTCATTCTCAGAATTTGATCTGATTTACCCATGTATCCTGCTCATGGAACACACAAAAATAACCTTGACACTAACATGAGTAGAAATTTTCTTTTCCTTGTCTGTGATAGAGATAATATCTCCCTTTCTTTTCTTTAAAGCTTATAATTTGGATTATTCACAATAATGAAGACAAATTTTAGGACACTGAATATAAATAGATTGGGAAATTATTTCAGTTCTACTTGATTCCTTGCCAAATGCAACAGCTGAAAAACATTCAAACAATATTAAGCCTGTCAGTGTTGAAAATAAGAGAAGAACTTTGGCTGTTACCGAAAAGGAATTACAACACCACAGCTCATGAATTCCTGGGAGCTGACTAAGCATGTTGAATGTATCTGCTATTGAGTGGAAAGTCATGCTGAGAGTTGAGAAGACAGATGGAAATAAAATAGAGGAGAGTAAGGACAGTCTGTGACCTTCATTTATTTCTTACCACCTTAAGTGTTTAGGTGTTATTGGTCATGAAGTACTATGCCATGGTTATTGGTACATGAAGGAGAAATCCCAGCAGAAACTAGAGAACAAGGAGGAGATGCTACCCATGCATGGTGAAGATACTGAGGGAAATGTGAAAGAATACAAGGATACACCCAGCACCCACCTTCAGAGGACAGACAATTGCTACCCTCCCCTTTCCCAACAGTTACCTGGGAAATTCTATCTAGGTACATTTGAGGAGATTTTAGTTCTACTTTGATAATTTTATAGGAGATACAGCATATGCATGTGGGATGTCTATATAGTTTAGTCATTCAAAACAGGATGCTTTTGAAAGAAAAATGAAGTTACAAGAGGAGAAAACTCAGGATTCAAGATGAAGCCTCACCCCATGGTTATGTTCATTGCTCTTACATCTCTCCTGGAAAATAAATGAAAACAGAAACTTTTAGGGAAAAAAATCAAACTAGTCTCTTAGTAACAGCGGTTAGGTTCTCTCTTTTTTTTTTACCCTAATATTTGTATTTTTTCCTATGAAATAAATGATGATTTTTATTTTATGTTTTTATAATAAGATGTTGTTTATCATTAAATAACTGTTGCACACATCTAATCCTTAATTGCATGATCCTTGATAACAGAGTGTGGGGACAAAATTTTAGCATCAATGATGTCACCTCAGTGATACATGTGATTTTAGTAGTTTTTTTTTTTTTAGAAGTGACTGACTGTATGAGTCAAGCTTCTCAGGAAGCTCTTACAGAAAAACAAAGAGTTAGCTGATATGCTGTTTTCTGAGGAGTAAAATTAGTACACTTGATAGAAATTCCTTCCAAATACCTTCAGTTGTTAATGATTGGACAGGTTTCACTTTAACAATAATAAATTTAAGCAAAACTGTTTGTTAAGAAATTGCTTACAATTTTCATCTACCTCTGTGCGTGTATGCAAGATTGCAGTAGCTGTAGCATTTCTTGTATAAAAGCAGGGGTCATAATTTACTAATATTCTTATTTACAACAGGAAAGTGTTAGCATACTTTGGATCAGGGGGTCTGCTACTGTTTAGAAAATTTCCCAAACGTACCTCAAAA
Organism: Tokudaia tokunoshimensis; assembly: GCA_036184795.1. Lineage (NCBI taxonomy): Eukaryota > Metazoa > Chordata > Mammalia > Rodentia > Muridae > Tokudaia > Tokudaia tokunoshimensis. The sequence goes on along the minus strand of BTHU01000006.1, from coordinate 47,004,838 downwards.
CAGTGATTCCAAACCTAGCTTGGTGATCATTAGAAGATAATGATCTATGAGAAAAATGTATGCCTGGCACAAGGAGGCAATAACTCATAAAATGTGGCTTGAATTTCAAACCTATTGGTGGGAAATAAGATCAGCAATCTGAAAAGAAAGATGGCAATGATGTGATGGTATAAGCATCAATTTATTATGAAATTCTTGCAGACATCCCTCAAATATTCCTTTTAAATAGAGTTTCTAATGAGGTGAGCCATTTATCTATTGCTTTGGAAATTAATTTCCTGATTGTTTTTCTTTTCTTGGCACTTATCCCAGTTAAGCAGGTGCACTGCTTGATAGGATGGTGAGTTTAACAGAGTGAAATTATTTTGGGGAAATCTCCAACTTAGTCTCTTTCTCTCACTCTTTTTCTTTCACTCTTTCTTTCTTTCCTTTTCTTTCTTTCTTTCTTTCCTTCTTTCTTTCCTTTTCTTTCTTTCTTTTTCTCTTTTTATTCTTCTATCATCTATCTATATCATCTATCAATCTATCTAGGTATCCAGGTATCTATCTGTCTATCTATCTATCTATCTATCTATCTATCTATCTATCTATCTATCTATCTATCTGTCTGTATATATATATGTATATATGTATATATATACATTACTTATGTGATTATGTCATTATATTTTAAGAAAGTTCAGTAATTGCACTGACTATAACAATTTTTTAGACTATAAATTTTCATGTGTACTGGTATTCATAGAATAGCTGACATTTTGTGTGCTTCTTTCTGTAATTCAAAATTTACTTCAACGTCCACATTTTCTGTCAATGTCTAAGGCTATCTGGTTTAGGCCATTATGACTAAAAGGATTTATGTTTTACCCAGCTCCCTATGCTTAGAAGTATACCTAAGAAGTAGTGGGTTCTGCAGTCCAATCATCATTAGATAAAAATTTGATGATCCCTTCATGAAATGAGCAAATAAGGAGAAATATGTTCATTTTTTAATGGAAAGGAACTCTTATTTATTATTATTATTTTTAATAGATATTTTCTTTATTTACATTTCAAATGTTATCGTCTTTCCTGGTTTCCCCTCAGAAAACCCACTAATCCATCTGCCCTCCCCCTGCTCACCAACCCACCTACTCCCACTTCCCTGTCTTGGCATTCCCCAATACTGGGACATCAAGCCTTCTCAGGACCAATAGCCTCTCCTTCCTTTGATGTCCAGCAAGGCCATCCTCTGCAATATATGCAGCTGTAGGTATGTGTCCCTCCATATATACTCATTGGTTGGTGTTTAATCCCTGGGAGCTCTGGGGGTACTGGTTGGTTCATACTGTTGTCCATCCTATGGGGCTGCAAGCTCCTTCAGCTCCTTGGGTTCTTTCTCTAACTCCTCCATTGGGGACCCTGTGCTCAATTCAATGGTTGGCTGAGAGCATCTCCCTCTGTATTTGTCAGGCACTGGCAGAGCCTCTCAGGAGACAGCTATATCAGGTTCCTGTCAGCAAGCACTTGTTGGCATCCACAATAGTGTCTGGGTTTGGTAACTGTATATGGGATGGATTCCCAGGTGGGGCAGTCTCTGGATGGTTTTTCCTTCAGTCTCTGCTCTACACATTTTTTCTGTATCTCCTCCTCTGGGTATTTTGCTCCCCCTTCCAAGAAGGACCATAGTATCCATACTTTGTTCTTCCTTCTTCTTGAGCTTCATTTGTTCTATGAATTATATCTTGAGTATTCTGAGCTACCACTTATCAGTGAGGGAATACCATGTGTGTTCTTTTGTGATTGGGTTACCTCACTCAGGATGATATTTTCTATTTCCATTAATTTGCCTAAGAATTTCATGAATTTATTGTTTTTTATTGAATATTTCTTCATTTACATTTTAAATGTTATACCCCTTCCTGGTTTCCCCCCTCCCCGACAACCCCCAACCCCTCTTCCCACTCCTGCCTCCAAGAATATGCTCCTCCACCCAACCCACTCTCATGATCCCCACTAGGTTTCTCCACACTGGGGTCTCTATTGAGCCTTCATAGAACCAAGGACCTCTCCTCCCACTGATGCCTGATGAGGCATTCCTCTGCCAATCTTTTGGCTGAAACTACATGTACCCATGGGTTGATGACTTAGTCCCTGCGAGTCCTGGGGTGTCTGGTTGGCCTACATTGTCATTCTTCCCATGGAGCTGCAAACTGACCACCCCCAGCTCCTCCAGTCTGCCCTCCAACTCCTCTATTGTGAACCCTGTGTTCAGTCCAATGGTTGGCTGCTAGTATTCACCTCTGTATCTGTAAGGCTCTGGCATAGCCCCTCTAAAAGACAACTATAACAGGCTCCTTTCAGTATGCATTTCTTACCATCCATAGTAGTTTCAGGGTTTGGTGACTGTTTATAGGATGAATCCCCAGGTAGGACAGATTCTGGGTGACCTTTCCTTCAGTATCTGCTCCACACTTTGTCTCCATAGTTGTTCCTGTGACATGTTACAATTCACAGAATTTGTTGTTTTTAATAGCAAATGTTTTCATACCGAATGACTGAGAAGTACCTAAAGAAATGTTCAACATCCTTAATCATCAGGGAAATACAAATCCAAAGAACCCTGAGATTCCACCTCACACCAGTCAGAATAGCTGAGATTAAAAACTCAGGTGACAGCAGGTGTTGGCAAGGATGTGAGAAAGAGGAACACTCCTCTATTGCTAGTGGGATTGCAAGCTGATACAACCACTCAGGAGTGAAATCTTAAACATAAGATTGTATAGTTTCTTATTTTTGGTCTTGTATTTTTTTTATTGGAGTTATGATAAAACTATATCTACATTATCATTTTTTTTACAGGAAAAGTTCAAAATTATATGTTCCCTATGTGGTTGTTTGCAGAGTCAAGGTATCCAATAGTGTGGAACATTTGTTGTTTTGTTTTATTTGTTTTGTTTTGTTGTAGTTTATTTCTTTGAGACAGAGTCTCACTAGGTAGCCCTGGCTGTCCTGAATATAATGGCTGTCCCATTATATAAACCAGGATGAACTCAAACTCACAGAGATTTTCTGCCTTCCAATTCTGGGATTAAAAGCATGAGCTACCAAGCTCAGCTCAAACATTAAGTTTTTGAAGATAAATATAATATAACATACCATATACTGAGTCTTATATTTTGGAAGTTTAGCTGTCAAACATCAGCTGGTATTTAAACTCATGTCTTTAGTGAACTTCTTCCATGTCTTTAACAAATATGTCCATCATAATTTCTAAAATGTATTTATTTGTTTGTGTGTGTGTGTTTGTGTGTTTATGTGAGTGAGAACATACAAGTCAGAGCATGCCATATGGAGGTCAAAAGACAACCTGTGGCAGGTTTTGTCTCTCTTTCTATGAAATAGGTTCTAGAACTGGAACTCAGTAGATGTCCTAGCAGCAAGCGATCTTACCTACTGAGTCATCTCACTACCCACTACTATAATTTCATACTTTATTATGTACTATTTAGTAATATGAAGTTTGCAAGTTCCAATTCTTTGCAATATGAAAAACACAGTCATCCCCTTTGATGTGCTAAAATCCTTGAAGAGCTTTCAATCTGACCAAACAAATCAAAACAAACCAAACAACATAGTAGATGCATTATGTTACCATACTATTGTATAATATATACTACTATACTCTTTACAGCAGTGTATTAGGAATTCTGCCATTTTCACCATGCTGTTTGTGATTTCTCTGATAGCTATGCAAATCCATTGCCATAAAATATCAGTATAGCTTTGATGTAAATTCAATTGAATTTCTTTTTTTTATTTATTTTTTATTTTTAAATTTTTTTCAATTGAATTTCTTTAATGGTTAATAATCTTCAAACAATTTCTATATATATTTTGGCTATTTGTATATTATAGTCTGTTATCCACTTCATCTGCTCCTTCATTGGTGGGAGTTTTGGTGGTTATTTTTGACTTTTTATGTATTATTATCTCCTTTATTAATCTCTTATTATGCTCCTTTCAGGTATAGAGCTGTGAATAGTTCTCATTCAATTTATTTGCTGTCTCTTCCTTCCCTGTTTCCTTTGTTTTTTACAGATTTTTAATATTTCATCCAATCTCATTTATCAATTAATATTAATCCAATCTCAATTATTAATTATTATCTTGAGCTCTTACATGTTTTTTATGTCTAACCTTACATGTTAACATGCTTTTTCTAGTGATTTTAAAGTTTTAGGTTACATGTTAGTGTCTTTGGTTTATGTTTTATTTTTGTTAAATTTTGTATATATTTTTTGAAATATAGCATGAAAAGTAATAGGTTTTATTACCTCATATTTTGGTTATACATATATATCTATATACATTATATATACATATTATGTACATATATACATAATTTATACATATACTTACACATATGTATATATTACACACATATATACATAATATGTGCATAAAAATACATGTATTTGTACTTATATGTGTGTGTATGTTTGTATGTATGTCTGTTTTTGTTTATGTGTGTGTATGTATGTATATATGTATGTGTTTTTTTACAAAAATAATTCTGCCAATGCATGAGTATGGGAGATCTACCATCTTATATTTTGGTATCTTTTTCTATTTTTTCTTTAGTGTTTCTAAATTTTGCTTGGTAGGGTTTTTACCTTTTTTCTTAGATTTATTCTTAGGTAACACATTAGGTAACTATGAATAGGATTTTTTTTTATTTTTTTATTAGCATATTTGTTATTGGTGTATAGAGAAGTCACTGATTCTTTTTTTATGTTGACTTTGTATCTTACTATTATGTTGAAGATGTTTTTTAACTCAAGCGGCTGTTCCTCCCCCCGCTTTGGTAATGGCATTTTTATCATTAATAGAAACCATAATCAAAACATATGTTGAGTGAAAGAGATTTATGTCATAACCTAACTATTAACATTTATAAATTACCATCTCAATAAATCAGTTTTTTGGTAACTATCATCCATAAAAAATATGGTTGAGGAGTGATAACAAAGTTCTGAATTAGAAGTTTTCAGTTATACATGGCATATGATCATAATAAATGTAAATGTACAAATATTTGTGAAGTGAGTAATGTTGGTGGTAGTCTTATCATTCTTTTTATTATTATTATTATTATTACTTTTATTTTTTTATAATTCAGTCGTTGCCCAACGCCCAGTATGCTGTACCACAGTTTCTCATCCTATGGCTCCTCCCCCTGTCTCCAACCGGATGCCCCCTCTCTCCCCACTAGTCCCCCAACCCCATAGCCCCACCCTGTCCTACTGCCAGGCCTCCCCACTCCCTAGGACCTCATGCCTCTCAAAGGATAGGCTTGTCTTTTCCTACTGAGGATATTCCAGCCAGTCCTTTGCTGTCAGGGCTTCGGACCCGCTCTTGTATGATGCCTGGTTGGTGGCTCAGTGTCGAAGAGATCTCAGGGGTCCAGGTTACTTGAGACTGCTGGTCTTTCTATGGGGTTGCCCTCCTCCTTAGCTTCTTCTAGCCTTTTCCTAATTCAGTGATAGGGGTCCCTGACTTCAGTCCAATGGTTGGGTGTAAGTATCTGTTTCTGTCTCAGTCATCTGCTTGTTAGACCTCTCAGAAGACAGCAATCCCAGACTCTTGTCTGTAAGCTCACGAGAGCATCTGTAATAGTGTCAGATCTTGGAGCCTCCTTTTTATTTTTTTTAATTAAATATAAATATAATTAAATATAATCTTCATTTACATTTCAAATGGTAAAACCTTTCCCAGTTTGCCCCCCTCCCCCAACACCCCCCAACCCCTCCTCCCACTCCCTGCCTCCAAGTATATGCTCCTCCACCCGGCCCACTCCCACCCCCCTCCTCAATTTCCCCTTGTTGGGGCATCTATTTAGCCTTCCCCAGACAAAGGACCACTCCTCCCACTGATGCCCGACAAGACATTCCTCTGCTACATTTTTGGCTGGAACCATATGTACCCCTTGGTTGATGGCTTAGTCCCTGAGAGTCTTGGGGCGTCCAGGTGGCCAACATCGTTGTTCGTCCCGTGGGGCTGTAAACCCCTTCAGCTCCTCTGGACTGCCCTCCAACTCCTCCATTGGGGACCCCACTCCCAGACCAATGGTTGGCTACTAGCATCTGCCTCTGTGTGTGTAAGGCTCTGGCAGGGCCCCTCCAAAGACAACCATGGCATGCTCCTTTTGATATGGGCTTCTTGTTGTCCATAGTAGTGTGGGGTTTGGTGACTGTTTATAGGGTGAAACCCAGGTAAGGCAGTCTCTGGGTGGCCTTTACTTCAGTCCCTGCTCCATACTTTGCCTCCATTATTGCTCCTGTGAGTATATTGTTTGGAGCCTCCTTTTGAGATGGATCCCAAGTTGAGCCGGTCACTGGGCCTCCTTTCTCTCAGTCTCTTCTCCATTTTTGTCCCTGTAGTTCCTTTAGACAGGAGTATTGGGCCAGGGTTTTTGACTGTGGGATGACAGCCTCATTCCTCCAATTGATGCCATGTCTTTCTACTGGAGGTTCACTCTACGAGTTCCCTCTCCCCACTATTTCTTATTTCATCTAAGATCCCTCCCTTTGAGTCCTGAGAATCTCATCTCCCAGGTCTCTGATACCTTTTAGAGGATTCCCCCACTTCCCATCCCTCGAGGTTGTATATTTCCATTCATTCTGCTGGCCCTCAGGACTTCCTTCCTACCTCCCCTCCACTCCCAATATCTGATCATATTCCCCTCCCCCCAACCCAGGTCACTCCTTCTCTCTACCTCCCAGGATTGTTTTCTTCTCCCTTCCAAGTAGGATTGAAGCATCATTACTTGAGCCCTTCTGCATGTTAACCTTTTTGAGTTCTGTGGATTGTAACCTCACTATTCTGTACATTTTTGGTTATGTATCCACTTATTAGTGAGTACATACCATGCATGTCCTTTCAGGTCTGAGTTACCTCACTCCAGATGATATTTTCTAGGTCCACCCATTTGTCTGCAAAACTCATGATATCCTCATTCTTTATAGCTAGATAGCATTCCATTGTGTAAATGAACCACATTTTCTGCATCCATTCTTTCATTGTGGGGCATCTGGGTTGTTTCCAGCTTTTAGCTATGGGAGACAAGACTGCTATGAACATAGTAGAGCATGTGTCCCTGTGGTATTGTGGGGAAACTTTTGGGTATATGCCTAAGAGTGGTATAGTTGGGTCTTCAAGTAGATTTATTTTGAGTTTTCTGAGGAACCTCCAGATTGATTTCCAGAGTATTTAATCTTTAATTTTATTTAATTTTAATTTAATCTTTAATTTTATTAATTTATTAGTAGTTGTACCACTAATACGGTTATTAAAATGGAGTTTTGATGGTTATTAAGTATAGGTCCATATCTGCTATAAGTAGAGATAATTTGGTTTCCTTGCTTGCTATTTGTATTTCTTCCATTTTTTTGTCTTTTGCATAAAACTTCAAATTCTATATTTAATAAGAGTAGGGAAAGAGAGACATGCTTGTCTTATTCTTGATTTTGAAAGAAATATTTTAGATCTCTATTTCACATAATACTGGTGATAGGTTTATTACATATAACTTTTACTGCATTGAGATATGATTGGTAGTGTCATTTCAACTCTATAGCTAATTTGAAGAATATTAATATTATTCTTCTTTGAAGGTTTTGTAGAATTTATCATTGAATCCAGTCTATCCTGGAATATTTTTAGTTGGAAGGCTCTACTACTCGAATCTAACTGATACATGTAGATCACTTTAAGCTGTTTATGGAATCTTCACTTGATTTTGGTAGACAGAAGTGCCTATAAGTATATTAATTTCTTTTATATTTTTCCATTCTTTATGAATATAGACTTCCAAATTATTTCTTAACATACCTCTGTTTTATTACTGTCTGCTGTAATATTCTCTTTTAATCTTTAATTTTATTAATTTATTGTCTTCTCTTTTCTGCATAGTTGTATAATTATATTAACATTGGTAGTATTCACATTATAAAAATATATTTAAAACCATTTCCAAGATTAGACCACAAACTTTCAATGTTAAGGATTTTCCTATTCATTTTAATGTTTTTAGTTCCAATCCCCTTCTTTCTGACACATTGTTCAATACAATTCATATAGTTAAAAGTGAAGGGTTTTTTTTTCTAACTTGTTCAATCATACAAAACAGGTGTTATGGTTAGTGTTTATTCACAAAATCTAGAATTACATTGAAGATTTGCTTCTGGCCATGCCACTGGGTGATTATCTTAATTTCATGACTTGAAATTGAATATACAACCATTGTGTCACCATCCCCTAATCAAAACCATAGACACTATCTATGGAAAAGGAGCAGAGCACAACCTTTACTTATAACTCTGTTTCTGAATGTGGATGCAATGTGACCAGTGGCTTCAAGCTCCTGGCATTTTGATTTGCAATTATGATGGACTGTAAATTTGACCTTACAGCTGAAATGAATTCATCATTTCTTGAAATTTTTATGTCACAGCAGAAGGCAAAAAAAAAAAAAACAAAACAAAACAAAAAAAACTAAGACAGTAGGCAAGGGAACTAACAACAGATAAACCAAACACAGAACAATAATATTAATGAAAGAACACATAGAATTCCAGACGAAAGTGAAGATGACAGCCAACTTTGAAAAGGATTCAAATCTCTATCTCATTAACTGTTGGGCAGATGATGTCTTGGGCAAATTAATTCTACATCTTTCAGTTCTGTTATCTGTAGGTTATAGTAGTAACCGTTTCAAGTGTTGTGTGCAATGAATAAGCTAATACCTAGATGACATTCAGAGTTCTGAGTTGCAGATCATTTTGATTAGAGAAATTATAGCTGGTATTATTTAAATAGAATCCTATTGACCTTGGATATATTTTATGCATCAAAATATGAATAGAAATATAAAAATATGAGCTAATTACATAAGTTTGGAATTTTAACTAACATGTGAGCATACATAAATTCTAGTAATCACATAAAAAACATCCAACAAGTATGATGTTGAAGAAGTATTCTAGTCATTCCTAAGTGTTTTCTGAAATTATGTGAAATAATAAATGCATAAGTTATGGTAAAATATGCTATGTTTCATATGACAAAATGAAATTATTTTCTTATCTAATATTAGGTAATAGACTAGCTAAAGAGAACAAGAAATAAATCAATAATTCCAAAGTTAAAGTTTAATTTGATTAAGTGAATGTATATGAAATAGTGCAGACATAGCCATTGCCAAGATATGCTAATCTAGATGTTTAAAAAAATGGCTCATTTGTTAAAGGCACTTGAGAATTTGTTGCTTTTGCACAGGACCAGAAGAAAGAAGAGTTCACCCACACTGAATGGCTCCCAATTCCCTGTAATTCTAACTTTTAGGAAACCAGTCATTCTCTTAGGGACTCCACAAAAATTGCTTTCTCTCTTCTGTCTACATGTCTCTGTCTCTGTCTCTCTCTGTCTCTGTCTCTCTCTGTCTCTCTGTCTCTCTGTCTCTCTTTCTCTCTCTGTCTCTCTCTCTCTCTCTCTCTCCCTCTCTCTCTCTCTCTCTCTCTCTCTCTCTCTCTCTCTCTCTCTCTCTCTCTCTCTCCCTCTCCCTCTCTGTCTCTCTCTCAAACACACACACACAAACACACACTTAAATAATTAAACAAATCTTAAGAAGATGTGTTTATCCAAGACTCTGTTGTTTAAAACATTAAATAGGAACACTTTTCAAATTATTTTATTTTATACTGTTGTATAAGACTATAATGCAAATATATAATATACTGTGAAAATACATACTCATATCTTGTCACTCTCACTTTTTAGTTTCATTCTTCCACTCCTTTGTCCTTTTTGTTGGGATTCTACTTTCATGTTTTGAGTACCCATGTGGTTTTATATTTATATAAGCTCTAAGCCCCACAAATGAGAGCTGATCTTTGCCATTCATAAACAAATTTAAATTTTGTTTGTCACAGGAACTTTCAAATCTGAAGGCCCAAAAGCCCATTTAAACAAAAATCTCATACTTTGCTATCATGACAAAAGGTCATCCTTTTCAAAAGGTGTTAGAAGGAATGGTACCAAGCTAGCAACAAAAGACTGGGAAAGGCAACAGGAAGGTCACTTCCATTTTTTTCTGACTCTCTGTTTGCATTATTTTTCCCCCTGAGATGATAAAAATCTATGTCTTATATCAGATAAGGGAGTTGTATATGACCAGTGCTCACACACCTAGATAGGAGATTACAATAATATTTATAGGGAGTTTTTGCAAAAGCTTTCTTTAGCAGACAGTTTTGAGTTTTTCTGACCCATCCTGCAGAGAAGGATGCTAGTTTATAAAGAATCCTTCATTGAGCAAAATAGAGCAGGAGAAAGAATAGCATTTTTAAGTAATCCAAAATACCATACTTTGGAGTATGATTTTTCTGAGTGTCGATATTTGGATCCTGCCTTGAATTTCCCAAAATGATGAGCTCTAAAAGGCTTTAAAATGAAAGATACCTATTTTCTATTAGTAAAAAAATCTTGTATGTTTACCTCCTTATTTTTTAAAGTATAATGTGATCCCTAGTGTTCATGGCAAAAGTAAAGGAATTCAACCCTTGTTTATGCCTTTGATTGAAATATAGTAAGTCCTTTATTTGGACTGGGTCTAGATCCGGTTAGCTGGTTCATCTTAGGCTTAAATATTTGCAGCATAGTTTGCTGCAAATGGAAAGCAGTGGTGAAATACACTTTCATTTGCAGTTTTATTTGCACATGGCAAGGTTCCCCATTGCCTCAAAGGTATCAGTTGAGTGATAGCAGAGAGTCATTCAGTCTGCATTTCGGCACGCATTGCTAAATGGCTAAAGAGTGAAGGTACATAAGAATTTGATAAATTCATTGTTTTTAATTGCTGGGTAGTCTCTAGATGGTCTTTCCTTCGGTCTCTGTTCCACACTTTGTCTCTGTATCTCCTCCCATGGGTATTTTGCTCCCCCCTTTAAGAAGGACCAAAGTATCCATACTTTGGTTTTTCTTCTTTTTGAGCTTCGTCTATGAATTGTATCTTGGGTATACCACGCTTCTGGGCTAATATCCACTTATCAGTGAGTGCTTACCATATGGGTTCTTTTGTGATTGGGTTACCTCACTCAGGATGACATTTTCTAGTTCCATCCATTTGCCCAAGAATTTCATGAATTCATTGTTTCTAATAGCTCCATGCCCCAGTATAGGGGAATGCCAGGACAGGGAAGAGGGAGTGGGTGGGTTGATGAACAGGGGGAGGTGGGATGGGATAGGGTATTTTCAGGGGGGAAACCAGAAAAAAGGACAACATTTGAAATGCAAATAAAGAAAATATCTAATAAATAAAATTAAAAAAATTACAAAAACAAAAATAGCTGAGTAGTACTCCATTGAGTAAATGTACCACATTTTCTGTATCCATTCCTCTGTTGAAGAGGAAGGGGATAGCATTTGAAATGTAAATAAAGAAAATATCTAATAAAAATATACATAAAATAAAAAAGAGTGAAGGTGCAATAGGAAATATAAAACAAAATTTTAAATAGAGAGGTAAAGGACCCATGTCTCCTATATTAAAAAACTTATTGTTTCTTTATTTAATTTCTAAGCCTCTTTCTATAAATACAAATATGTATATGACATAAATTAAAATAAATAGAGGACGAGAACAGAGCAGAGGTGAATAAACTTGCAACAATGCTTTGGGTTTTGTTTTGTTTTGTCTTATTTAGTTTAGCCTTGTGTGCAGTTGGTATTTCTTAGGGTGTAATTATGTAGTTTGACCTAAGGGCCTTACATTTTATAATTGAAAATATACAAGTAATAATCACTAACATTTTGGAGTCATATTGAAATGAATCAGTTTACACCATATTGTATTTATAAGCACACAAAAACAATGAATTTCAATGTTTTTGAGATACAATCCTGACCCTGTCTATAGTTGAACATATTTCAGTGACAAGCAGAGTGAACAAGTATGTAAAACATCTGTTACTCTTTCTATTATAAATAGTAATTTTGACATTTTGGGCAAATTTGCAACCCAGTATGATAGAGAACAAAGATGAAATTGGTCTGATTAAGGGCCAACATAGTTACCTTAGAGAAAGAACTGTTAAAATTGAAAACGAAGATGACAAATTCCATGTTCAAAACTTTATTTAGAAATAGGTGAGCATGTCATTTGTTGGTGTTTCTTGTTCTGTGGTTCTATTTCTCTAAAAGCTTCGAGGATATTACTACTTGGTGTAGGAATGCCTTTCCTAAATGTCTTAGCTTTAAAATGTAGTATAATTTAAACATATTATATTATATTACACTTATATTATATTATATATTACATTACTATTATATTATATAGCACTTGGCTCACAACTATCTCATCAATAAAGTCTGAGGGTATCCAACACTTTCCCTTGATCTCCAAGAACACTAGACATATATGTCATGAATCTCTATATGTGTAGACAAAAATCTCATACTCCTAAAATAAATAAAATCTTCAAAAAAAGCAGTAGAGTATAAATCCACATGGGTTAAACTTTTGTATCTGTGTGTATAAGGATCTGGGAGTAAGACTTAATACCTGTGATTTGTGTTTGAATATTTAATATACTAGAAAAAAAAGGAGATGGAATTTTTCAGGAGGAAGGAAAAAAACTAAAAAACTAGTAAATGCTGAAGTTTACAGGAATGCAGAACAGTCATTTTACATGTTGTCAATTTCACCAGGTAGAAATAGATATTTAGAGTTCTTTCTCTTGCCTAGTTTGGACATAGTGTGGGTGAAAGGAAGCAAATGCCAAATCTGAAAGGCAAGGGGTAGGCGTAGAAGTGAAATTTTCACCATTAGAAGGTCATTGCACTGGGTACTTATGAGGGAAGTTGCTTTATCAGTTAGATAAATGCTCAACCCTAACTGGATAATTTTAATAATGAAGGTAAAATGTTTGCTAAGTATTGGAATTTTGAAAAATCTTTTTTGCAGTCAAGTTGCTATCTCCCTCCATCCATTCTCTGACTATTCCTTATCTCACAATTCCCCCTTGTTTCTAAGAGGATAAAAAACAAAAAGAGAAAAAGAAAAGAAGGTTATTGCAGGACCAGTATTATTCTGAATACATGTTGTTATTGATTTTCTGACTTTCATGTTTGACAAAAAAGACTGCTCCACTACATTTTCCATTGACTTTTCCTGTTCCTGGGTAAGATGCATATTTAGCTAATGAATAGAAAGATACAGAACCTTATTCTGAAAATTATCACCAACACAACTATGCAGATGTGGTTCTGATGCTAAGGTCCTATTTCTCAGTTGGTTCTTGATTTGTCAGTAAAGAAGCCATGGGGCAATTGCTGGGCAGAAGGAAGAGATGGGAATTCCTATAGGCAGGAGGTTGGAAATATTTAGCAGGGACTAGATGTAACTGAGCAACTAAAGTTTAGGGCAGGTAGGAGGTGTAGAGCAAGAGTATTGATAAGGGCACACTAGCCATGGGAGTTTAATAATGCTCAGCAATTGTGCCAAGAAGGTAAGTTAAAAATGAAGAGTGCATGTCTGTGTATTTCATCTTTGGAAGCAAGGAAAGGTGGGTGGGTGCTGGTAGGGTGTCTTGTTCCCAGACCTTAGGCAGGTTAGCAAAAACTACATGTAACATGCAAACTTGAAAGTCTAAGACGTAGAGCAAGTTAGAGTTTATGGTCATGAATTTCATCTCATCCTTTGCAAGCTGAAATTGCCTTCTCTCATCTTTCTTCCCTCTAGCTGTCATGCAGACATCTAAACCTCTCATAGGCTTTGTGAATTATATAAAATCAAATCCAAATAGGACAACCCTTATCTTTGATGTGTGGTCATCTTGCTTTTCTACTCAAACATCAAATGATATTCTGGGAAACTAAATGATTGTATATAATATTCAATCCGCTTTTGTCTGTATTTGAAATTTCCTTGATAGTTGATTATTTATTTTGGTATATAGGATTCATTTTTTTTGTATTTTGTGTTTTTAACTCTAGTCTCTTTTAAACATAATATTTTTCATCTACTGTCTTCTCTTTCTTATCATATTATTCTTTTAATTACATATTTGCTTTCTATATTAATCACAAATTCCTCTAATCTAGCCACAATGTACTATTAGAAACTCCTGGCCACCTGATATCAAAATTAGAAGACTGAGTAAAACTAAGACTATGTGTATATATATATACACACACACATATATATATATATATATATATATATCTCAATGGATTCTATGGATTCTACTTAATATCCTATCATCCTCCTTTGTAGACTAGTGAATTCTTAGGCAGAGAAGACAAATTTATTTTGTTATCTGAGTATTGCTACTGCCATTGTCATAGTTAGGGTTACTATTGGTGTAAGGAAATACCATGATCAAAAGCAAGTTGGGGAGGAAGGGGTTTATTTGTATTATATTTCCACATATTTGTTCACCAATGAAGAAAGTCAGGGCAGGAATTTAAATAGGGATAGAACCTGGATGCAGGAGCTGATGCATAAGCCATGCAGGGTTGCTGCTTACTGGCTTGGTCATCACTATGTACATAGGGCTAGCCCCAAACTCACAGAAATTTGCCTGGCTCTGCCTCTGACTCTTGAGTGCTGGGATTAAGGGCATGCAGCACTCTGTCTGGTGGTCTATTTTAAATATATATGTAAATATATAATATATACATAAACATATAAAAATATGTGCATATAATTAATATTACAATGAGCTAATTAAAAAAACGGCTCTATAACTTTATTTTTCCTATCAGTAGTTTTTTTTTTCCTTTAAGTTTTTTTTCACAATCTAGTCGTTATTCCCTTCTTGGTCCACCCCCTGGCTGTTCCTCATCCCATACCTCCTCTGCCATCTCCAAGAGGATGTCCGCACACCCCTGACCCCACCCCACTAGACTTCCCCACTCCCTGGGGACTTAGATCTCTTGAGGGTTATGTGTGTCTTCCCTCACTGGGGTTGGACCAGGTAATCCTCTGCTGTTATGTGTCGGAGGCCTCATATCAGCTGGTGTATGCTGTCTGGTTCATGGCTCAGAGAGATTTCAGAGGTCCAGTTTAGTTGAGATTGCTGGTCTTCCTATGGGGTCACCCTCCTCCTCAACTTCTTCCAGCTTTTCCATAATTAAACCACTGGGGTTCCCAGCTTCTCTTCATTGGTTGGGTATAAGTATCTGCATGAACTCTTTCAGCTGATTGGTGGGCTACTTGTAGAGCAGCCTTCAAAAGCTCAGGTGCAGTTTGTGCTATTTTGACATCATCCCTCAAACAGATGTTAAATCTATTTTTCAGTCTTCAGATACATTTTTGTAAAATCAGAACGGTTTATTTATAAATCCCCAATGTTTATTTTTTCTTTTTTAAACTCTCATTTAATGTTAGAAAGACTTCTAACACATTATAAAAGTACGATGTATAGACTTAAGTTTTACCTAATTCTATTATTGAAGTTCCTAGCAGTTTAAAAGTAAAGAGTTTGCTGTTTGAATATTTTAAGATAGAATTTCAAAATGATTAAAGTTAATGAACTTTGTTCAAATTGAACAAAATCACCATAATGAATATATAATTGTATGTATATGTATAGTCTTAATTCATACATAATGATTCTGGTCAAATTTGTAGTTTTTATTTGAAGATTTACGTGGTCATCTTCACCATGATGCTGCAAAGTATTCTGTAGGCCAATAACTGTTTCAGTCTTCCTGAACAACTAGAATTCAGTGACTTTAAAACTCAAGTAATAAAAATGTTATTTGATTTATTCCAAAGTTTGGCTGTTCCACATATGCATTTGGTTTATAGTCATTACTAAAGTATTTTCTTTTTGGTAATTCTCTAATACTTAGTACAAGATGTTTTAAATTACTTGTCTTTGTTATATCTATATATCTATTCTATCTCTATATATACATATATGTCTATGTATGTGTGTGTAATATATATATGCTTATATAACACATGCTAATTTATAATACTAGTATATATAATAAAAACTAATATATAATGTATTTATATACTGTTTTATGTATTTATATACTAATATAATATAATTTATACACTAATATAATATACACTAATATATATGTAATGTATTTATATACTATATATATATATATATATATATATATATATATATACTAGAGCAGGTTATATTTTGCATATCTGTACAAAATAGTAGCCTAGAGATATTTATTGTCTGGGAAACAAATTTCCTTAGGATCTCTGGTAATGACTGCCGAAGTTTTCCCTTTGTTTCCATGTCTTTTAGCAAGCTCCATTGCCAAGATTGGCTCAGATCCTCTAAAACTAGTGAACGATGCTATGGAGGAGACAACAGACTGGATCTATGGCTTCTTCTCTTTGCTATCTGACATCATCTCATCTGAAGGTGATGAAGATGATGAGGATGCAGAAGAGGACATTGATAAAGGTACCAAAAATGCAAAGTTGTATCTGTCATATATAGAGTTATATAGACGGTTGTATCTAACAGCTATGACTAAGTATTTGACATTCTTGACACTGACTTGCTGAGGGTTCAGCCCTAATAAGAAATTGGACAGACTAAACTAAAATGAGGATACTTATTAGTACCAAAATAAGTTTCCAAATAGAGTGAATTGCTCTCTGTTTGGCTTTAGTCCTATAGTTTATCTGCCATATGGAAAAGCTATCCAAATTAAGTGAAGCTTTTAGAGTGGCATTATAGCAGAAAGTCTCAATATAAATGGCTATAAAACCACAATAGATTACCCACGTACATGGTTATTTGATACAGTGTAGTTATTTTTCAAATTCATTTCTACAACTATTGAAACAAAAATATTAAAAGCCATAATCATGTGTTTGTAAGACACATTAATAGTAGAATGGTGATAACTAATCTTTAAAAAGCCCAGTTAAAGCATATATTGATGGAATCAAATGGAGACATAGAATGGAAAGATATATATTAAATATTATATAAGTAAGCAGCTCACATTTAGTGAATAAAAGTAAATAGAACAACAAGTTGTATCTAAATTGGCATTTAGAGGGTTTACAAAGAAGAAACAATAGTGATCCAATCTGTTATATAACATTTAAAAAAAAAAACAATTAATGGTTACTGTTAGTCATCCATGATTATCCACTCAGTCTTACCCAACAGGAAGATTCTGACTATTAAAACCCCTTTTATGACTATGTTGAAAATTTATTTCTGATTTGGCCCTGTAAGAAGGCACAATAAACAGAGAAAATTGAAGTTAATATGATGTATGAGCTATAATTCAGTAACTTGGAGCACTGCAACAATTTTATTGAATTCGTAAAATGAAACCATCTTAAGTGAATATATATGAACAGGGCATGTACTGTGGATGTTCTGTAGCAAAGTGAAGCAAGAATCATGACTATAGAAAGCAGTACCTTGGAAAAAATAAGGACAACATGAGTAAATAGAAAATCCATACTCGAGGTTATGCTAATTTACCTCCCCACCCCTTTGGTTTAGGAGTAATAGAAGAACCTCCCTTAAAAAGGAAAGGTTAGTTTAGTTCATTTTTCAGCATTTTCTTTCTTTTTTTTTTAAATTTTCTATATTCTTTATTTACATTTTTTATTAATTAGACACAATTCACATATCTAATGATGCCCAAAAAGAAGGACTGAGAGGCCCCTGGTCCTGGAAAGGCTCGATGCAGCAGTGTATGGGAATACCAGGACAGGGAAGCAGGAGGGGGCTGACTGAGGAACAGGGGGAGGGAAGAGGGCTTATGGAACTTTCAAGGAGGGGGGAACCAGGAAAGGGGAAAAATTTGAAATGTAAATAAAGAATATATCTAATAAAAAAAAAACATTGTCTCAGTATCCTAAATAAAGAGTACATTTTTAAATCTGGCCACATAAGACTCAGACAAGATTAAAACACAGGACCCCAAATAAGCTTTGCTATGATCATAAATAGGCAAAAAATAACTTATTATAAGAAAAAAATGTGTGAAACAGTATAAAATAACTTAGAGAATTGACTACAAATAACAACTAATTTAGTTGAATTTAATTTAAAATATCATTTGGTACTATCTATTTTCAGTAATTTAGTCCTATTTATTTTTAATTCTGTCATTGGTACCGGTGGTTTCAGTTCCCAATTTCTAAGATTTCAAGCTTAGAAAATCTTAAGAGAACTGTACTGGCATGATGATTGTCATTTGCAGCAAGTTCTGAATTGACAAAACAAACAACAGAATTGGGGATCATATCAAGATGGATTGTCAAATCAAATTTATAGAATTTGAAAGATTCTAATTACTTGCTAATTTAATATTTCAATGGGACATACAGCATATATTGTGAGACTTAAAGTTACTCAGGATACCAAAAAGTGTTTCTGAAACCTGCCACAGGTTCTCTAGAATCTATACTTATTTTCTTAGATGAAGGGTATAAATATATTTACCAAATGAATGGATTTTAAAATTTGGACATATAAAACACATATATAAATATTAGATCAGAGAGGTTGCTGAAATGCTTTAATCTGCTCTAAGACTTGTTGTGGAAGCCAAGAAGTGCTTGCTGACAGGAGCCTGATATAACTGTCTCATGAGAGGCTCTGCCAGAGCCTGATAAATACAGAGGCAGATGCTCACAGCCAACCATTGAACTGATCCTCAATTGAGGAGCTAGAGAAAGGACTGAAGGAGCTGAAGACGTTTGCAACCCCATAGAAAGAACAACAATATCAACCAACCAGACCCCACAAAGCTCCCAGGGAGTGTATCACCAACCAAAGAGTACACGTGGAGGGACCCATGGCTCCAGCTGTACAACATGTAACAGAGGATGGCCTTGCTGGACATCAATGGGAGAGGAGGTCATTTGTCCTGTGAAGGCTTGATGTCCCAGTGAAGGGGAATGTGAGGGCAGGGAGGTGGGTGTGGGTGGGTAGGTGGGTGAGTGGGAAGCAAGAGGAGGAGGGGTGGGATAGAGAGTTTCTGGGGGGGGACCGGGAAAGAGATTTGAAATGGAAATAAATAAAATATCCAGTAAGTATCCAAGTAAAATAAAATTCACTAGTAACAAAATCCAGAGCACAAAAGGAAGACAGATTTGGGGGTGTTTGAAATTTAGTGCCCCTTCCTTTAAACTTTGGTGAATAGACAAACCTAATTTCAAACCTTGTCTCTGGTTTTAGTTTTTTTCATTTTTCTGTTGAGTGGGCATACTGTATCAATATTTAACATTTTATTATATACATAATAATTTATATAAATTTACTATCAGTATAATATTATGAAAAATGTATGTCCTTAATTTTATTAACATATATGTATTCATTGAAAATGAAAATGTTAAAATTTTATATTGTAGGAAATACTTTGAAAAAGTGTTTAAGTTTACTTTCCGTTACTTCGTTTTATGTCCATAAACAGTACAATTTTTTGGCCTTTTTCAGCATTTGTAAAATATATAATAAAAATATTTTTATGTTTATATAAATTTTCCCAGTTTTATAATACTGTAATATAATATATAATGTGTATGTTGTCAATGCTGAGAATGCATATCTATAAGAATTCTTATAGAATTTATTGCAGAATATGTTACAGTATATATATACTGTATAGATATACAGCATACATATATGCATTCATATATATTGTCGTGTCACAAACTAAGCACTATATTAGAGAACTATATCCCCATTCATAAGACATATTTTGAAAAGCAAATTTGCTTTCTCAAAACAAGTTTTACATAGTATATGTGTTTCTCAAGCTATTATTTAGTATAGTACACATACCATTAACTATTGAAATTTTATTGTGGAACAAAATATTGGGCTGTCTGTAGCTGGGTTTTGCTACTTTGTGAGTTTTTTCCCTTATTCCCCCAACCCCAGGTTTCACTTCCCATCACTAGATTGGAGGGAAAGGATAGGAGAGAGAGGAGGGAAGGGCAGGAGAAAAGGGAGTGGAAAGAGGGAACAGGGAGTGGGGAGATGGACAGGGAGAGGGAGAGGGAACAGGGAGAGGGAGAGGGAGAGGAAGATCCTTGAATCTTATTTGGTTCTTTTTGTTTCTTCTTGTAGTATGACTACTAACAAACCACATCCAACCTCCATCAATAACCAACATCCCACTGACTCTGTCTTTCAAGGCCCTTGCATTTATATGCCCTCTGAAAAGTTCCTAAAATTTCAAATGTTACATAATTCTAGAAACTGTCTGCAGCTGGCAAAACTATGCTCCTGCTAGAGAATGAGGCAAGTCAAAGTCAACTACTACAGTCTGAAGGAGTGCCATGTCCCCACAAATGGTCTTAAACGAAAACATAATCTTAAAATATTTCTGTTTTTAAAGATTAATTCTTTTAATTTAATAATATTAATATGAATATTTTAATGAGTATACTGTTTCTGTCTTCAGACACATAAGAGGGCACTGGATCCCATTACAAGTGGTTGTGATCCACCATGTGGTTGCTGCGTATTGAACTCAGGACCTTGGGAAGAGTGGTCATTGTTCTTGACTGCTGAGCCATCTCTCTAGCCCTATTTCTGTGTTTTTAAAGAAACCAA
Source organism: Tokudaia tokunoshimensis (assembly GCA_036184795.1). NCBI lineage: Eukaryota > Metazoa > Chordata > Mammalia > Rodentia > Muridae > Tokudaia > Tokudaia tokunoshimensis. Next base: position 46,984,220 of record BTHU01000006.1, on the reverse strand, counting down.
GATTCCACAATTTTCGCTATAGCTATATCATCAAATATACTATTTAGTAAGAAACAAAGACCATAAAATCAGTGCAATCACATGATGATAATTTAATATCAGGTGATGTCCTTTAAATTTTGACTCATTTTAATGCTCAAGGAAGTCTGTGAAGTAGATTTGTTATTATTTTCTTATTTCATGGATGAGAAAATAAAATTCACATAGCGGTGATCAGAATCAGATTTTAATTGGGTATATTGACTTCAGTGTTAATTATCTTCAACAACTACCTGAATTTAATGAATGCCAGGAATTAAAATATATTATGGAGATTCTTTTAATAGATTTCTGTGTCTACATTTTTTATCAAAATACATTTTTAAATTACATTATAACACCAAAGAATTATTACATCTTTCATATGAAGGTTATTATCTCTAGATTATTGCACTCATGATGTAATAATATAAAACCAAGACTAATTTGTATTTATTCTCAGCACTCTAATAAATTATTGTGTCTGCTTATCTTATTTCTGTTAGTTTAAAATCTCTCGTACTGTTTGACATTATTCATTAGAAAATTCTGAAAAAAATCCGATTGAGGATAGTACATTTTGTCCATTCCACTAAATAACACAGCACCAAAACTAGAGTTTAAATAGAGTTCTTTAATTAAATTCATTAATAAGCAAAGGTTATTAGAGGGGTTTTTTCTAATTTATTTAGAGTGAAAGTATATACGAGAATGTGAGGCAAATACTGGCTCTGTTCTTCTTTTCTCATCATCCCTTGTACTTCACCCTAAAATACAGAAAAGAATTTGAGGACCATTAGTAGGGGTTAAAGAAAGAGGAAAACAGCAACTCTCTCTGTGGACTTCACCTGCCTTTCTTTGACAGGATTTCTGACACAGAGAAACATGCAAGGAATCCCACTTGTTACTAATCAGAACTACCAGTAACCTAGTAAAATGAAAGATCATCTTTCATTGCTTCTCAATCCATTGAGATAATCATCATTCTTTTTGCATTTTCATCTTATTTTGTACTATGAATTCCCAAAATTGGATGGTCATATGCCTGGGTTAAAATACCTTGGCTTATGTAACCTCCTAAACCTAAAGTCCTAGGATTTTCTGGTTACAAAGGGGAATTATGATTTGATATTTTGCTGAGAGTGAATACCTTCTCAGAAGCATTTGACATGTATATATTCATAAAATTCTTATGTTTGGAAAGTATTAATGACTTCCCTAACTTTCCTCTTTGTTCCTTATGTACTTCTTAGAAACTTTTCCTGAAAGAATGTCATGATCTTTGACACAGTTTTGAGTAAACATGCATCAATATAATGTCACACCTTAGGGCATAAGATTTCTACCTTTAATACCTTGAATCTTTTAAATTAAAATTTCCAGTATTCTACAAGTAGTTCTTGGCTGAAAGTGCAATTGAAGGTAGTAAATCAGACATCACCTGCGAGAAAGATACCTTTGTGAAATTCAAATTGGTAACATGTTATTACTCAATTGATCAGGAGCCTAGATGGTCATATTTTCCTGGCTAAAGTATAAGAAGACAGACTGGCACACTGAAGAGGTGTCAGTGGATCTTCTGACAGCTGATAACCACAGGCAGCAATATTAATGCTGTGATCCAATTCTCAGGGAGAATGCAGCACAGCAATAAAATAGCAGAGAGATATTTAGATACTCCTTTAATTTGAATCATGAAATACCGATCTTGGTCCTCTGTGAGCAAAGAAACAAAGTATATGTAGGCCTATACATACTTAGCTTTACTGTACAGAGATGCCTCAAAAAAAAAAGTTACTAGCAGATTAAGTTGAACATGAAGCCCAAAATTTAATTGATGATGTTCTACAAAAGAGAATCTGTCTAAGAAAGTAATCATTATATATCTTTAAGCTTTAGAGATTCTTTTTAACATCTTGTAGGAAGGCTGAGTATACCTGCCATATCTATATGAGATTCTTTTCATTTGTGTAAGGTTGAAGTGCAGAATTAGAAAAATAAAATACTGAACATGTATTCTGAGCTATATAATTAGGTTTTGTTTCTTCTATTTGTCACAGGAAAAAAAAAGGAAGAATAGTGAACTAAACTTTCTGAAATGTTGCTAGTTTTTCCTCCATCAGAGGATTATACTTCAAATTTATTTACTTTTGTTTTTCAGTAATCAAGTACATCCACCTGCAAGTAACTCCCTTCTGCTTAAGGAGTTATCTCCCTGAGGAAGGTTGGAGAGAGAATATTTGCTCAAATGCCTTTCTGATCCTTGAGTGTTATTCTTTTTAGAAAAGAGTTAACACACTTTATAATAGTTCAGTACAATACATTCATTCATGCAACATAAATCATATGCATTTATTTTTCTCTTCATCCTAGCACCGTTCCCAATTCTTTATAATATCTATCTGTCTTAGTGTATCCATTGCTGTAAAGAAACACCATGGTCAAGACAACTCTTAGAAAGGACAACATTCAATTGGAGCTGGCTTATAGGTTCTGAAGTTTAGTCCATTATCATCATGGAAGGAAGAATGATAGTGTCCAGGCAGGCATGGCAGAGGAGGAACTGAGCTGAGAGTTCTACATCTTGTTCTAAAGGCAAGGAGGAGAAGACTGACTCTTCTGCCCTGGGCAAAGCTTCAAAGCTCATTCCCATAGTGACACACTTCTTCCAACAAGGCCACACCTCCCAACAGTACCACTCCCTATGGGCCAAGAGTATGCAAAACACTACACTACTGTACTCAGACTGAAGTTTTACTTTAAAGGAATGAGAATGAAAGACTTAGCTGCCAGTTACTGGCTTATTTTCCTTAACACTATTTCTATGTGTATTTCACTCATTTTGCTGCAAATAACAGGACTTTGTTTCTTTTTTTTTTTATTTTCTAAGTTTTTTTTATTTACATTCCAAATCATTTCCCCTTTCCCGTTTCCTCCCTCCCCGAAAGTCCCATAAGCCCCCTTCCCTCCCTCTTTTCTCCATTCAACCCCCTCTCGTTTCTCTGTCCTGGCGTTCCCCTACATCCAGTCTTTCTAGGACCAGGGGTCTCTCCTTCCATCTTCTTAGAAATCTATTGATATGCGAATTCTGTCTAGGGTATTCCGAGATTCTGGGTTAATATCCCCTTATCAGTGACTGCATACCATGTGTGTTCTTTTGTGATTGGGTTACCTCACTAAGGATGATATTTTCAAGTTCTGACCATTTGCCTAGGAATTTCGTGAATTCATTGTTTTTAATTGCAGAGTAGTATTCCATTGTGTAGATATACCACAACTTCTGAATCCATTCCTCCATTGAGGGACATCTGGGTTCTTTCCAGCTTCTGGCTATTATAAATAAGGCTGCTATGAACATAGTGGCGCATGTGTTATTGAATGCAGGTAAAGCCTCTGGGTATATGCCCAGGAGTGGTATAGCCGGATCCTCCGGGAGTGTCATGCCCAGTTTTCGGAGGAACCGCCAGAGAGCTTTCCAGAGTGGTTGTACCAGGTTGCAGTCCCACCAGCAGTGGAGGAGTGTTCCTCTTTTTCCACATCCTCGCCAACAACTGCTGTCTCCTGTGTTTTTGATCTTAGCCATTCTGACTAGTGTGAGATGGAATCTCAGGGTTGTTTTGATTTGCATTTCCCTAATGACTAAGGATGATGAACATCTCTTTAGGTGCTTCTCAGCCATTAGATATTCTTCAGGTGAGAACTCTTTGTTTAGCTCTGTACCCCATTTTTTAATAGGGTTACTTGCCTCTCTGGAGTTTAACTTCTTGAGTTCTTTGTATATGATGGATATTAGCCCTCTGTCGGATGTAGGGTTGGTAAAGATCATTTCCCAGTTAGTTGGTTGCCGCTTTGCCTTTTTGACAGTGTCTTTTACCTTGCAAAAACTTTGTAATTTAATGAGGTCCCATTTGTCTATTCTTGGTCTTAGAGCATAAGCTATTGGAGTTCTGTTCAGGAAATTCTCCCCTGTGCCCATATGTTCAAGGTTCTTCCCTAGTTTCCTTTCTATTAGTTTCAGTGTGTCTGCTTTTATGTGGAGGTCCTTGATCCACTTGGAATTGAGGTTAGTGCAAGGAGATAAGAATGGGTCAATTTGCATTCTTCTGCATGTTGACCTCCAGTTGAGCCAGCACCATTTGTTGAAAAGGCTATCTTTTTTCCATTGGATGGTTTTAGCTCCTTTGTCAAAGATCAAGTGACCATAGGAGTGTGGATTCATTTCTGGGTCTTAAATTCTGTTCCATTGATCTACATGCCTGTCACTGTACCAATACCATGTGGTTTTTAACACTATTGCTCTGTAGTATAGCTTGAGGTCCGGGATACTGATTCCCCCAGAGGTTCTTTTACTCTTGAGAATAGTTTTAGCTATTCTGGGTTTTCTGTTATTCCAGATGAATTTTTGAATTGCTCTTTCTAACTCTATGAAGAATTGAGTTGGGATTTTGATGGGGATTGCATTGAATCTGTATATTACTTTTGGTAAGATGCTCATTTTTACTATATTAATCCTGCCAATCCATGAGCATGGCAGATTTTTCCATCTTCTGAGGTCTTCTTCAATTTCTTTCTTCAGAGACTTGAAGTTCTTGTCATACAGATCTTTCACTTCTTTGGTTAGAGTCACACCAAGATACTTTATATGGTTTGTGGCTATCGTGAAGGGTATCATTTCTCTTACTTCTTTCTCAGCCTACTTATCCTTTGAGTATAGGAAGGCTCTGACTTGCTTGAATTGATTTTATATCTGGACACTTTGCTGAAGTCGTTTATCAGCTGTAGGAGTTCTCTGGGTCGCTTAAGTATACTATCATATCGTCTGCAAATAGTGATAGTTTGACTTCTTCTTTTCCAATTTGTATCCCTTTGACCTCTTTTTGTTGTCTAATTGCTCTAGCTAGAACATCAAGTACTATATTGAAAAGATATGGAGAGAGAGGACAGCCTTGTCTAGTCCCTGATTTTAATGGGATTGCTTCAAGTTTCTCTCCATTTAGATTGATGCTGGCTACCGGTTTGCTGTAAATTGCTTTTACTATGTTTAGATATGGGCCTCGAATTCCTGATCTTTCCAAGATCTTTAGCATGAAAGGATGCTGAATTTGGTCAAATGCTTTCTCAGCATCTAATGAGATGTCCATGTGTTTTTTTTTATTTGAGATTGTTTATATAGTGGATTACATTGATGGATTTCCTTATATTGAACCATCCCTGCATCCCTGGGATGAAGCCTACTTGATCGTCCTGAATGATCGTTTTGTTGTGTTCTTGGATTCGGTTGGCAAGAATTTTATTGAGTATTTTTGCATCGATATTCATAAGAGAGATTGGCCTGAGATTCTCTTTCTTTGTTGGATCTTTGTGTGCTTTTGGTATTAGCGTAATTGTGGCTTCATAGAACGAGTTGGGTAGTGTTCCTTCTGTTTCTATTTTGTGGAACAGTTGGAAGAGTATTGGTGTTAGGTCTTCTTTGAAGGTCTGATAGAATTCTGCACTAAAACCATCTGGACCTGTGCTATTTTTGGTTGGAAGACTTCCAATGACAACTTCTATTTCTTCAGGGGTTATAGGACGGTTTAGATGGTCTATTTGATCCTGATTTAATTTTGGTATTTGGTATCTGTCAAGGAAATTGTCCATTTCCTCGAGATTTTCTAGTTGTGTTGAATACAGGTTTTTGTAGTAGGATCTGATGATTTTTTGAATTTCCTCAATTTCTGTTGTTATCTCTCCCTTTTCGTTTCTGATTTTATTAATTTGGAGACTATCTCTGTGCCCTCTGGTTAGTCTGGCTATGGGCTTATCTATCTTGTTGATTTTCTCAAAGAACCAACTCCTTGTTTTGTTGATTCTTTGTATGGTTTTATTTGTTTCTACTTGATTGATTTCAGCCCTGAGTTTGATGATTTCCTGCCTTGTACTCCTCTTTGGTGTATTTGCTTCTTTTTGTTCCAGGGCTTTCAGGTGTGCCATTAAGCTGTTAGTGTATGCTGTCTCCCGTTTCTTTTTGGCGGCACTCAGGGCTATGAATTTTCCTCTTAGCACTGCTTTCATTGTGTCCCATAAATTAGGGTATGTTGTGCCTTCATTTTCATTAACTTTCAAAAAGTCTTTGATTTCTTTCTTTATTTCCACCTTGACCAAGTTATCATTGAGTAGAGCATTGTTCAGCCTCCATGTGTACGTGGGTTTTCTTTTGTTTTTGTTGCCATTGAAGACCACCCTTATTCCATAGTGATTTGATAGGAGGCATGGGATTAGTTCTATCTTCTTATATCTGTTGAGGTCTGATTTGTGACCAAATATATGGTCAATTTTGGAGAAGGTACCATGAGGTGTTGAGAAGAAGGTGTATTCTTTAGCTCTAGGATGAAATGTTCTATATATATCTGTTAGTTCCATTTGGTCCAAGGCTTCAATTAGATTCACTGTGTCCCTGTTTAGTTTCTGCTTTCCTGAATGATGCATTTCAGAGAGCGGGGTGTTGAAGTCACCCACTATTATTGTGTGAGGTGCGATGTGTGCTTTGAGCTTTAGTAAAGTTTCTTTTACGAATGAGGGTGCTCTTGCATTTGGAGCATAGATATTCAGAATTGAGAGTTCTTCTTGGTCGATTTTTCCCTTGATCAGTATGTAGTGTCCTTCTGTGTCATTTTTGATGACTTTAGGTTGAAAATCAATTTTATCTGATATTAGGATGGCTACTCCGCCTCATTTCTTGGGGCCATTTGCTTGTAAAATTGTTTTCCAGCCTTTTACTCTGAGGTAGTGTTTGTCTTTGACACTGAGGTGCGTATCCTGCATGCAGCAAAATGCTGAGTCCTGTTTATGTATCAAGTCTGCTAGTCTATGTCTTTTTATTGGGGAATTAAGACCATTGATATTAAGAGAGATTAAGGCATAGTGATTATTGCCACCTGCCATTCTTGATGCTATCTTTATGTTTGAGTGGTTATCTACTTTTGGGTTTGATTCAAGAAGGTTATTATCTCATTTTTTACAGGGTGTTGTTTCTCTCCCTGTATTGTGGGTTTCCACCTATTATCCACTGTAGGGCTGGATTTGTGGAAAGATATTGTGAAAATTTGGTTTTATCATGGAATATCTTGGTCTCTCCATCTATGGTGATTGAGAGTTTTGTTGGGTATAGTAGTCTAGGCTGGCATTGGTGCTCTCTTAGTGTCTGTATGAGATCTGCCCAGGATCTTCTGGCTTTTATAGTCTCTGGTGAGAAGTCTGATGTGATTCGGATAGGTCTTTCTTTGTTTGTTACTTGGCCCTTTTCTCTTACTGCTTTTAATATTCTTTCTTTGTTTAGAACACTTGGTGTTTTGATTATTATGTGACGGGAGGTATTTCTGTTCTGGTCCAGTCTGTTTGGAGTTCTGTAGGCTTCTTGTACATTCATCGGCATCTCTCTCTTTAGGTTAGGGAAATTTTCCTCCATAATTTTGTTGAAGATGTTTACTGGCCCTTTAAGTTGCAAATCTTCACTCTCATCTATACCTATAATCCTTAGGTTTGGTCTTCTCATTGTGTCCTGGATTTCCTGGATGTTTTGGGTTACATGTTTTTTGCATTTTGCATTTTCTTTGACTGTTGAGTCGATGCTTTCTATGGAATCTTCAGCACCTGAGATTCTTTCTTCCATCTCTTGTATTCTATTGTTGATGTTTGCATCTATGACTCCTGATTTCTTCCCAAGGTTTTCTATCTCCAAAGTTGTCTCCCTTTGTGATTTCTTAGTTGTTTCTACTTCCTTTTTTAGTTCCTGGATGGATTTGCTGAGATCCTTCACTTGTTTGTTTGTATTTTCCTGTATTTTTTTAAGGTATTTTTGCATTACCTCTTTCAGGATTTCTGCCTGTTGACCCACGTTCTCCTGCATTTATCTGAGTGATTTTTGTGTTTCCTCCTCATGGGAATCCATCTGTTGATCCATCGTCTCCTGCATTTCTTTAAGCAGTTCTCGTGTTTCCTTTGTAAGGGCATCTAACCGTTGATTCATTTCTTTAAGCAATTTTTGTGTTGCCTCCTTATGGGCATCCGTCTGTTGACCCATATTCTTCTGCATTTCTTTATGCAATTTTTGTGATTCCTTTGAAAGTGCATCTACCCGTTGAGTCATCTCGTTAAGCGATTTTTGTGTTGTCTCCTTGTGTGCCTCCATCTTTTGATCCATGTTCTCCTGCATTTCTCTAAGCGATTTTTGTGTTTCCTTTGTAAGGGCTTCTAGCCATTTTTTCATGGTCTCCTGTAATTCTTTATGAGATTTATTTGTGTCCTTCTTGTGATCCTCTAATAGCATCATGAGAAGTGATTTTAAATCCAGATCTTGTCTTTCGGGTGTGGTGGGGTATCCAGGACTTGCTGCTGTTGGAGAGTTGGGTTCGGATGATGCCATATTACTTTGATTTCTGTTAGTAACGTTCCTACGTTTGCCTTTTGCCATCTGGTTACCTCTGATGTTAGTTGATCCTGCTGTCACTGGCTGTTGGTTGGACCTCCTGTGAGCCTGCAAAGCTATTTCTGCCCCCCCGGATTACCAGGATTCCCCTGGCACAGATTTCTGGGGCCTGCCCTGCTCCTGATTGACTTTGGAGCCCTGATGTGCCTTGCCCCAAGTGATGTTATATTGGGGAGGCCTTGCACATCCAAAGGCTCAGTGTAGTAGATTCCTGGAGCAGAGGTTGCCAAAGGGAGGCTGGTAGGCTCCTGCCCTGTGCAGGGTTGTGTGATCTCTCCTGGGGGGGGGGAGGGGGCGTCCCTCTGCCAGGCAGAAGTCCCACAGCAGAGCTGGCACGCTGGTTACTGCAGATCTGCCCAGCTCTTGGGAGCCACGTACACATAAGCCACCCAAGACCCAAGCGATATTATGCCTGTCTGTCTCTGAGCCTGGCAGTCCTAACTTCCTGGCCACTGGAGCAAAGATGGTGAAGTGCACTCTGCACTCTCTCGGTGGCGCTGGTCACCCTGCAGAGGCGATGGCCTACAGCAGATCTGGCACCCAGAGGACCACAGTTCTGTCCAGTTCTTGGGAGCAGGCGGAAGCCCCAACAGGCCGTGTCCCAAACAAAGTTATATTGGGGAGAACCTGGATACCTGTCTCTTCAGTGCAGTCTACTGGAACAGAGGTCGCGGAAGGGAAGCTGGTAGGCTCCCGCCCAGTGCGGGGTCCCTCTGCCAGGCAGAAGTCCCACAGTAGAGCTGGCGCGCTGGTTACTGCAGATCTCACTTTGTTTCTTTTTATGTCTTAGTAGTTATTTTTGTAAAATAAAAAACTGAGATGCAAATTACCTGTGAAAGGGTCCTGATTGCTATACTTGATTGTAGTTTATGAAATAGATCTCTGTTTTTTTCCCTATAGGATGGACTGTGGCTAATTTCTCTGTAGGTTATATTATTAAAAATGTGGTTTAATTTTTATGTTATAATGACATCTGATTGAAAACACAGAGCTGACTGGAGCCAGAGCAGTTCCTGATGCTGCTTCTTTAGTCTGATCTGTGGTGGACAAACGTCTTCTGTTATGGACCAGGGTGGAGTATCTAGTCTTAGAAAATGTCACTCTACATAATATATGTCCCACAATATACCTTAGGCTAGGCATTTACACAGGCAGATGGCTTTCAGTACAAAACTCCGCAGAAGAATCTAACTTAGTTTTCATCCTTCATTTCATCCTTTCATTTGCATGGCCTACAGGTAGAATATCCACATGCATGCATCACATGGACACACTATTCTAAAGGGAAATAAAATATTTTCAATAATAACTTTATATGCTTTTTCATATCAAATGAGTATAACATTTAATATAAATTTTTATATTAAAAGTCTCATTCTTTCTTTGTCTCCAGCTAAGGCTTTCTAGGAATAACAAACATCTCGTGAAATGACTTCTTTTACATATTTGAAGACTATTTCAATCATTTGGCATTTACTTCATTTTAATGACTTAGGTGATACCAAGTTCCAATGTTCTGTATAGCTTCTATTGATTTGGATGAGAGGAAGAAGCAGGAATTTGACAGAGAAGAAACTCAAATTTGTTTTTAATCAGGCAATTCAAAGAGTTTTACCTCTGTGATTGCCCTACCATTTAAAAATGGATGTTTGTCCCCCTAAGGACTAGAGAAGCACTATCTTGTATGACTGTAATGTGAGTCATGTATATCATTTTAACCCTTCTAACTAACCAGATTCTGAAAAGAACAGGAAAATTTTCAAATTAATTGTAATAGTATCTAATCCCAAATCTCATTCAGACCTCAAATAAAGAAACCTTTTTTTCAGAAGATTATGAAGACCCATTTATATGTTAGATGTCTTCTCAGGAATTAGCTTGTGTTTACAGAGAATAAAGGAGGGAAACCTCAGGCAGAATTCTGTCTTTTCTGAGAAAATTCAAGATTTATTTCTAGAGTTTTTCAGTGGACCTTGAGAAGTCTAGTCAAACTGCTCAGAACCATCTGCTTAAGATTAGCTGATTTACAGACACCCACAGCCAAACAGTGGAAGGGGCTTGGGGACTCTTATGGAAGAATAAGAGGAAGAATTGTGACCCCAAAGGGGATAGGAACTCCACAGGAAGACCAACAGAGCTGGACCCAGACTTCCTATGTAGCAGATGTGCAACCTGGCCTCCATATGGGTCTCAAACAACTGGAGTGGAGGCTATCCCAAACACTGTTGCCTATTTGTGGGATATGTTCTACTAGCTGGGCTGCCTTTTCTGACCTCAGTGGGAGAAGAAGCACCTAGCCTTACAGACACTTGGGTGGAGGATACCCATGGGGACCCCTACTCACTCAGAGAAGGGGGAATGAGGGAAGATTTTGGGAGGAGGCAGTGTGCTGGACGTAAAGTGAAAAAGTAAAAAAGTAAAATTAAATTAAAATTAAAAAGATTGGCTAATTATTAATGATTTTAGTTACATTTACTGTAACTTTCAAAAACTCCTAATTTGTATTTCCTCTCATAATTTGCTACAGTAATCTAGCCAAATTGACTTATTAATAAAGCTACAGATAGTATACTCTAAGTAGCATCATTGCACAACATGATTAATATAAAGTGACTTTATTTTCTAAACTTAGTCTTCATAATCCAGGGTACACTTTATTATTATAAGTAATATTAATTTGGGCTTATCTCATATGTGAATATGACTGAGGTCTGAACAATGGTGATGTATTTGATACTGCTTATTGCATATATTTGATGAATGATTCTCAATTGTGGTTCATTTTGTGTGAGAGGAAACATTCTCAGACTCTTAAACACACTTTTCATTGTCACAATTATCACTACATTGTCACTACTAGTACCACTTAGATAGAGGCCGGAGAGACTGTTACATATCAGTCAATGCTAAGAATTGCCCCGCATTGGGACCAGATCATGTTCACCGAATCAAAGAAGATCACAGTGCTAAGCTGAGAAACCTGCTGTGAAGTTGAATGTGGAGGCATTAAGGAAGATTAAAAAAATTGTACTGATAAGTTCAGACAGAAATGCTCTTTGATGGTTTGTTTTGGTGCCTCGCAGCCCTTTTTTCAGAGATGTGAGTGAACTTGTACCTTATCAGCACTTGTCTGACACTATTCAAAGTCACAATGAGATGAGAGTTAACAAATGACATTGTGCATATTAAGATAATTGATTAATGTTAGAAACTGAGGGAAGACTTCACAGTTATACATATCTGCTAAGAAGAGGAATAAATGTCAAATGCTATCTTTTCACAGAATATTGAAAGTTTCTGAATGGCTTGTTTTGATTGAGTAGACATAACAAAGATAAAAATGCAAATTAACAGATGCAGATTTTAAAATATGTACAGTAATTACTGTCTTCTCAGACCAGCTGCTTAATAAATGAGTTAAACAAACAAACATTGGCCTTTTTAAAGAAAGCACATGATATTTAAAAATAAGTAACCTTTTAGAGGTAGGAATAACTCTCATCACAAATTTATTTCCCTTCAAATTAAATGTGAAGTTAGCATTAGCTTCATATTATATATATACGTACACATATATATATGTATGCTCTAGTGCAAATTGAATAAAATTGTGACTTCATATTTAGAAAAAAGAATCAGCTAAATATGAAATGTGCCATATCTAGTTGGAAAAATTTTTGTTTAAATGCAATGTCAAGTGCCACAAATAAATGTATCTTGGAGTTGATAGTTCCTATTAGTGACTACAGCTCATTTCATAAACTCTTAATTAAGTATGTAAAAGCTAAGCTATCTTAAATCTAAATGAAATTCACACTAAATATTCTCAGTTTGCATTGAAAGTAATTAAAGTTAAGGACAAAGTTTTTTATCACTTTCTGAAAATAGTGGCAGGCATAATGAAATTCTTACTTTTTAAAGAGATTGATTTTATAATGATTCCAGTTTTCACTTTATTTCAATAAAGAAGTGATTTTATGCAGTAGTTGTTAACAAGTCTCTTTCACTTCTTAGCAAGTAAAGAACCAACCTGCCTTTGTCTTGGGCTTGGAAAAAAAGAAAAACTAGACTCATTCCTGTTTATGATTAAACCAGTTTCTCCAGGATTGAGCTAAGCTCTACCAGGAACCTCAACTACAAATATTTCTGTCCTGCCTGTTCCATGCCTTTGTTTCAAAACCATGTTGAAACCCTACCTTTGTCTCAAAAGGTCAAAAGGTCATTATGACCACCTTGCAGTCAAGACTTTGTTTCAGGATGTTATGAGTAACTTGTTATGCTTATGTTTTGTTCCTATAACTCCACGTTTCACTAGCCAAAGCTCCCATTTAGAACGCCCTGTAATTCTGAGCTATAAAAGCACTGTTTTCCTCATGTCCAATGCTGACTCCTCAAAGCCCAACTTAGGTGGAGATAGCTCATGTACACAGCTTAAAAAACTTGCTTTAGTTAATAGCTAGCTTTAATTAATTGGGCCATGATGATTTGAGTTGGTGGACTTTCTCTTCCCATCTTTGGGATTAACACATCCTTTGTAGAAAATTTTATACTTTGTTATGGAATTTACAAGTTTAGTTACTGGTGTGGTTTAAATTTTGTACTTTTTGCAGGTTTTAAAATATATATTTTGTGTTTCCATAGAAATACACAAAGAAAAGCCTGAAAAGCAGGAGAAACCTGAGAAGAAAATACAAACTAAAGGTACAAGCTTCATTTTATTTTGTCGATGCTCCTTTGTCTCCTCCTCTTACAACTTCTCCTGCTCCTCTTCCTCTTCTCCCTCATCCTTTTCCTTTTCCTCCTTCTCATCTCCCTTCCTCCTCTTTACCCTCATTTTGATGGGGTATCCATTTTTTTGGTGCATTTGAATGACAAAAAAACCATTTCCATGATTAAGATTTTTACTTTTAATTTTTATGATAGTCTTCACATAAATCTTGTCTTCTCTGGTTAATTCCAGGTGTGAATATGTAACATTCTTTGATAAAAAATCAAAGTAGCTCAAAAGTTGATGAAAGTCTTTACTTATAACTGTTTTTCTTTAATAAAAAGCACTATGAGTATTATTTTGCTTAACAAATATATGTTTTTCCTTTCATCACTTCCTATAATGATTTGGAATACACATTTTAAACACAGATTTTATATGACCTTGAATGACTTTATAATTATTTGTGCATGCATGTAGAATCATTGTATTACATCACTGGTCTCCTACTCTCTTCACACCTCAAGGGGTAGATAGACTGTGACAATATATAGTCCCTTCTCCCAGTCTGATTCTGAATCAAGAAGCTATGATCGTGCAGTGGAAGCATTTCATTATAGTCAACCTGAACTTGCTCATCTGGCAAATGATATTTTTCTGTGGGTGATTCATGAAGCAACAAAACTTTCTATTTTTTCTTTTTTTATTAGATATATTCTTTATTTACATTTCAAATGATTTCCCCTTTCCTGGTTCCCCCCTCCCCGAAAGTCCCATAAGCCCTCTTTCCTCCCCCTGTTCCCCAATCAACCCCTTCCCACTTCCCTGTCCTGGTATTCCCCTACACTGCTGCATTAAGCCTTTCCAGGACCAGGGGCCTCTCAGTCCTTCTTTTTGGGCATCATTTGATATGTGAATTATGTCTTGAGTATTCCGAGCTTCTGGGCTAATATCCACTTATCAGTGAGTGCATACCATGTGTGTTCTTTTGTGATTGGGTTACCTCTCTTAGGATGACATTTTCCAGTTCCACCCATTTTCCTAAGAATTTCATGAATTCATTGTTTTTAATTGCAGAGTAGTATTCCATTGTGTAAATATACCACATTTTCTGTATCCAATCCTCCGTTGAGGGACATCTGGGTTCTTTCCAGCTTCTGGCTATTATAAATAGGGCTGCTATGAACATAGTGAAGCATGTGTCCTTATTACATGTTGGAGAATCCTCTGGGTATATGCCCAGGAGTGGTATAATGGGGTCCTCCGGTAGTATCATGCCCAGTTTTCTGTGGAACCGCCAGACTGATTTCCAGAGTAGTTGTATCAGCTTGCAATCCCACCAGCAGTAGAGAAATGTTCCTCTTTCTCCACATCCTGGCCAATACCTGCTCTCTCCTGAATTTTTGATCTTAGCCATTCTGACTGATGTGAGGTGAAATCTCAGGGTTGTTTTGATTTGCATTTCCCTGATGACTAAGGATGTTGACATTTCTTGTAGGTGCTTCTCAGTCATTCGATATTCCTCAGGTGAAAATTCTTTGTTTAGTTCTGTACCCCATTTTTAATAGGGTTATTTGGTTCTCTGGAGTCTAACCTCTTGAGTTCTTTGTATATCTTGGATATTAGCCCTCTGTTGGATGTAGGGTTGGTAAAGATCTTTTCCCAATTTGTTGGTTGTCATTTTGTCCAATTGACAGTGTCCTTTGCCTTACAGAAACTTTGTAATTTTATGAGGTCCCATTTGTCAATTCTTGATCTTAGAGCATAAGCTATTGGTGATCTATTCAGGAAAATTTCCCCTGTGCCCATGCTCTTAAAGCTCTTCCCTAGTTTCTTTTCTATTAGTTTCAGTGTGTCTAGTTGCTTATAGCAAGCAATGTCATTCAATATGAACAAATTGCTAAACATAGTCAGATTTTCCAAAAGGGCACTTATGCATAATTTTGGATGTTCTAGGGAGTGAAAAATTCTCACCATTATCATATTTATGGGATACAGAGGAAAGTAATAAAAGTTCCCTGTAAATAAAAATTAATTGTTAGAAAACATAGGTATGCCAGCTAGTAGAAAAATGCTTGCCTAAGATATTCAGTTCTGTTACAAGCACCTCCTTATGCAGAATTTTAAAAAGTGAATGTAGTTAAATATGTATTATATTAGAAATTAGCTGATATTAAGATTAGCTGTTATTGGTAGAACAGTTGAAATCATTAAGTTTTTAAATAATAGAAACACCTATTAGCTTATGATTTCATGTTTTGTCTATGTTAGGACATGATGCCATTGCTTATTAATATATCTTATGTATGAATTTTTGGGACAAACCCAGATAATAATTTAGATATTAAATATATAACCATAATCTTTGAATTCAGGATTGGTCAACCAAAATTTACACAATCAAAATACTGATGCCTACTCACCTGAAATTTGTCTATGCTTGTATTTAAGAGCTAATGTCTTCTTGATATATTTGGTTTCTTAACTCCTTTGACCCGGGAAAATTGAACATTGTTCTTGAGCAGAGATTGGTTAAGGGCACCATGACTAACCTGACTGCTTCTCTCTGCGTGAACTAAAGAGGAATTCATCTGGTACAATTTGTGAAGATCTCCTCAGTTTTATTTTTCAGACTCCATTGTTATTTAACTGTCAGGCTTTGGGAGTGGGTGTAGTAATGCACATGGGAACATTTGCATTTTGAACCTAGCTCTCAGAATCCTGCTGTCAAAACTTTTAAGCAGCAGGCTATGGAGTGGGTTTATTAAACTAGTGAGTCTCATGTAATTAAAACACTGTAGTTGGCTGAAGTTTAAAATAAATTTGTCAAAGGCTGTGCTGGAGATTAGTCACCTGAATATGTTTCTTGAGTAGAACATCAGAATAAAATGAATAATTCTGAGAGACGAAGAGAAAAAGAAAGGTAGAAGATAGACAGACAGACAGACAGGCAGATAGGCAGGCAGATAGATTCATGATAGATGAGAGTTACGTAGATAGACTGAAATAAATAAATACACAGAATGCAAAGATACATTAATATTTTAATCTACTTTTCCCGTCTATGGGAGCATAAGTGGAATATTTCATTTGCTTTCTAGTGTTCTGTCTGTAACTGAGATAGAATAATATCTGTATTTTGTTTCTCAATAGTTTACTGACAATATAAAAATAACCACATCTTTTACAAACACTTTTAGACCTGTTTGTATATGTAGTAGATAAATGAAATGTTCTCTAAATTACATTCCAGTTTGTGGATAAATGTGATGGCTTGTTGTGGTTTACATGGCCATTAAAACAATTGTTGCTTTTTTAAAATGGTATACAATACTTCTAAGATGTGATCATTATAAACAACAGTCTTGTAAACAAAAACCTTAGCTTAAAAAAATTTAGTATTTTTTAATCTGAATTATTTTACAGACAGATAAGAGATTTGGTGATTAAATAAAACTAGATTATATGTGCTCTTTCACTTTCTTTTCTTTTGTTTTTTTCTTTTCTTCCTTCTTTCCCTCTGTCAGCTAAATGTCCCCTTTAAAAAAAACAAAACAAACAAACAAAAAACCAGAACTTCCTCTGAGTTATATAAAGACGTTAATAATACATGATGAGTTTAGGATTGCTATACTTACTCATCAAAGAAGCACAGAAAAGTAAACAATATGGAATGCCAGAGAACAGAGAGTTCTAAAATCCAGTCCACTCAAATATCTTAAGGGGTTCATATTAAAGAAGAACATAAGTAATTTCAGTTCTGACTATTACACATAGTAAATAAGACAACTTTTTTTTAGTTTTTGATGCTAATGACTTAACTTTATAAGATATTAACTCTTCTGTTTTGCTCCTTTGTTACTTTTGCCTTCCACTGGGGGAAGAATAGGAGAGTTTCATGGAGTTAAAGAATAAACCTGGTAATATAAATCTATTATTGCTTTAAGCATAAGCTCTGACATGTTAGTTAACATTTGCCTTCAAACTAAATTAGCCTTGGTAGTATTTCCCCAAAGGAAAGTAGGAATTTATTCTGTGATTATAACATGGACAATGTACATACCTGTGACCTTGCCCTGAGTCAGCATAGTGAGTAATATAGTGGATCATTAAGTTGGTTTAGAAGAAACACAAATGTAATATAACTCACCCTGGACTACTAAATGTTATTAACTCAAATATGAATGTGTGCAATGAGTTCCCCACAATAGAAAAAATGGTTCTGAGCAGCACGATTTAATACATGTACATGAAGAATTCTCTTTTCATACAAGCATGACCATTCATAATGAAAGCTTTCATAGGTTAAAATGATCTTATAGAAGAGCTTTTATGTAAAATCTAAGATTTTATAATGTGCATTTGTCAAGTTAAAAGAACTAATAAGTGAAGATGAGCAAGTGTTCCTGATCCCTTAGCTCTTGAGTGTTTCAGGTGCAAGAATGTTTGTTGAGAAATTAGAGCAAGAGACACAGCAGATGACAGAAAATGACCAGTGTCCTGATCTGCATTAAATACACTGTCTATTGTGTTGGATACTTCTGGGTAGCCATGTGACCGCAAGCTAAGGGGATTTGAAATATATCATGATATGCCTACAGTGCCATGCCACCTTTAAATTTATGATTCTTTTAGGAGTGATCCATTAGTGTGCATTAGAGACATTTTCTCATTGTTGTGGATCATGGTTAGAGTCTATAGTCACCCAGGATGAGAAATCTATGACAGCAAGCAAAGTATCCAGATAGAAAATTAGCATACAAACCAGCTCTTCTAGATGGCAATAGTGAATTTACCATGAAATGAATTAGGAATATGTTCCATTGGGGGAGGGGGGAACATGAAATTAAAAGACTTCTCACAGTAGTGGTTGAACAAATAGTATTATAAAAATGCAATGGCCATCAAAATTCCAATGTCATTCTTTACAGAGCTCAAGAGAAAAAATCTTAATATTCATGTAAAATCACAAATGATCCTGATTAGTCAAAACAATCCTAGGCAGAACAGCAATGCTGGAGATATCTCAAATGAAACTGCAGAAATATAGCATCAAAATCAACATGGTATGGACATAATAGACATGTAGACCAAGGAACTAGAATAGAAGACTCAGAAATGTGCTCATAAATCTGCACACACCTAATTCAACAATGGTATATAATAACATGTATTAGAAAAAAAAGACAATTCTTCTAAAAGGTATACTAGATAAACTATATTTCAATAGATAAATAATAAAATTAGAACTGTATCTTTCATACTTATTAACTCCAAATATACCAGATCTCAATGTTAGACCTGAAACTCTGATAATAATATAAGAAAACAAAGGCAAAAATTTTTAAGACATAAACACAGACAGTTTCTGAACTGAACTCCAGTTATTCAGGAAACAAACTAAGAACTGACAAATGGTATCTTGTGAAGTTAGAAAATTTGGCACACTAAAATTAGTACACTGAAAAGTTAAAATATAGCTTAAAGAATAGGATAAAACATTTGATGACTATACATTTCATAAAGATTACTATTAACAATCAAGAAGAATGTACCAAGCTAAGTACCCTAAGTCAAATTATCTAGTTTTAAGTTATTTGATCAATAAATGAGATAATAAATTAAACAGTTATCTACTGAAGAAATATAAATTACCAATACATATTAATATATTTAACATTTTTTTCAAGATCTTTAACCTTCAAGGAAAAACAAGTTGAAACAATATAGAAATGGGGTAGGATTACACACACCTAAAATACCAGCTCCTAAGAGACATTAGCAGTCAAAAAGAACATGTGATGTCTCAGTGGTTAAGAGTGCCGAATGCTCTCCTAAAGGTCATGAGTTCAAATCCCAGCAACCACATGTTGGCTCACAACCTTCTCATAATGAGATCTGATGCCCTCTTCTGGGGTGTCTGAACAGAGCTACAGTGAGTGAGCAGGCCCAGAGCGAGAAGAAGAGCATCAGAAGACAGCTACAGTGTACTTACATATAATAAATAACTCTTCATAGAGTTAGAAAGAGCAATTAAAAATTCATCTGGAATAACAGAAAACCCAGAATAGCTAAAACTATTCTCAAGAGTAAAAGAGCCTCTGGGGGAATCAGTATCCCGGACCTCAAGCTATACTACGGAGCAATAGTGTTAAAAACTGCATGGTATTGGTACAGTGACAGGCATGTAGATCAATGGAACAGAATTGAAGACCCAGAAATGAATCCACACTCCTATGGTCACTTGATCTTTGACAAAGGAGCTAAAACCATCCAGTGGAAAAAAGATAGCCTTTTCAACAAATGGTGCTGGCTCAGCTGGAGGTCAACATGCAGAAGAATGCAAATTGACCCATTCTTATCTCCTTGCACTAAGCTCAATTCCAAGTGGATCAAGGATCTCCACATAAAACCAGACACACTGAAACTAATAGAAGGGAAACTAGGGAAGAACCTTGAACATATGGGCACAGGGGAGAATTTCCTGAACAGAACTGCAATAGCTTATGCTCTAAGATCAAGAATAGACAAATGGGACCTCATTAAATTACAAAGTTTTTGCAAGGCAAAAGACACTGTCAAAAAGACAAAGCGGCAACCAACTAACTGGGAAATGATCTTTACCAACCCTACATCCGACAGAGGGCTAATATCCAATATATACAAAGAACTCAAGAAGTTAAACTCCAGAGAGGCATGTAACACTATTAAAAAATGGGGTACAGAGCTAAACAAAGAGTTCTCACCTGAAGAATATCTAATGGCTGAGAAGCACCTAAAGAGATGTTCATCGTCCTTAGTCATTAGGGAAATGCAAATCAAAACAACCCTGAGATTCCATCTCACACCAGTCAGGATGGCTAAGATCAAAAACACAGGAGACAGCAGTTGTTGGCGAGGATGTGGAGAAAGAGGAACACTCCTCCACTGCTAATGGGATTGCAAGCTGGTACAACCACTCTGGAAAGCAGTCTGGCAGTTCCTCAGAAAACTGGACATGACACTCCCGGAGGATATACCACTCCTGGGCATATACCCAGAGGCTTTACCTGCCTGCAATAAGGACACATGCTCCACTATGTTCATAGCAGCCTTATTTATAATAGCCAGAAGCTGGAAAGAACCCAGATGTCCCTCAACGGAGGAATGGATTCAGAAGATGTGGTATATCTACACAATGGAATACTACTCTGCAATTAAAAACAATGAACTTACGAAATTCCTAGGCAAATAGTCAGAACTTGAAAATATCATCCTTAGTGTGGTAACCCAATCACAAAAGAACTCACATGGTATGCAGTCACTGATAAGGGGATATTAACCCAGAATCTCGAAATACCCTAGACACAATTTGCATATCAATAGATTTCCAAGAAGATGGAAGGAGAGACCCCTGGTCCTGGAAAGAGTGGATGTAGGGGAATGCCAGGAAAGAGAAATGAGAGGGGGTTGAATGGAGAAAAGAGGGAGGGAAGGGGGCTTATGGGACTTTCAGGGAGGGAGGAAACGGGAAAGGGGAAATGATTTGGAATGTAAATTAAAAAATAAAATAAAATAAAATAAAAAAAAGAAAAAAGAAAAAAAGTAAATAAAAGAAATTCAATTTCAATAAGTGAAAAAAAAAAAAGAAAAGAAAAGAAAATTGATACAGTGACAAGCATGAAACTCCCAGGAATTGCTCACGAGCGGGTTCTACATGGAGGGAGAGCTGAAAAATGAAACGATGGGGGTCAAGAGAAAAGAACACACAGAGACACTAGTGCATGGCTGTACAAAATCTTTCTTTTTTCTTTGGGGATAAGAGCAACAATATATGTGCTGTGGGCGTGACCCTCCCTCCCAAAGTTGTGAGTCTTGTTAGCAGGTCTCTGCCAGGCTGAGAGATGTTGCCATAACAGCTCTCAGGAAGATGTTACTTTCACAGGGTCTGCTACTCTGCAGGAGATGGCCATTGACCCCCTTTCACAGGAAACTGCAGCTCCTTTGAAGACAAAGGCTTGTTCCCAGAGCGCCAGCTCCACCAGGTGGGGGGAGGTGTGGCTGGAATTCTTCAGCTCAGTGTACATGAAATGCAGGCAGCAGAATTATGCCTAAAGGCTATATGGCATTACAATGACTCTCTACAATGTAGATCAATGGAACAGAATTGAAGGCCCAGAAATGAATCCACACTCCTATGGTCACTTGATCTTTGACAAAGGAGCTAAAGCCATACAGTGGAAAAAAGATAGCCTTTTCAACAAATGGTGCTGGTTCAACTGGAGGTCAACATGCAGAAGAATGCAAATCGATCCATTCTTATCTCCTTGCACTAAGCTCAATTCCAAGGGGATCAAGGACCTCCACATAAAACCAGACACACTGAAACTAATAGAAAGGAAACTAGGAGAGAACCTTGAACATATGGGCACAGGGGAAATTTTCCTGAGCAGAACACTAATAGCTTATGCTCTAAGGTCAAGAGTTGACAAATGGGACCTCATAAAATTACAAAGTTTCTGTAAGGCAAAGGACACTGTCAAAAGGACAAAGCGGCAACCAACAAACTGGGAAAAGATCTTTACCAACCCTATATCTGACAGAGGGCTAATAGCCAATATATACAAAGAACTCAGGAAGTTAAGAGCCAAGTAACCCTATTAAAAATGGGGTTCAGAGCTACACAAAGAGTTCTCACCTGAAGAATATCTAATGGCTGAGAAGCACCTAAAGAAATGTTCAACATCCTTAGTCATTAGGGAAGTGCAAATCAAATCAACCTTGAGATTCCACCTCTCACCAGTCAGTATGGCTAAGATCAAAAACACAGGAGACAACAGTTGTTGGTGAGGATGTGGAGAAAGAGGAACACTCCTCCACTGCTGGTGGATTGCAAGTTGGTACAACCACTCTGGAAGGCAGTCTGGCGGTTCCTCAGAAAACTGGGCATGACACTCCCAGAGGACCCTGTTATACCACTCCTGGGCATATACCCAAAGGTTTCCCCTGCACACAATAAGGACACATGCTCCACTAAGTTCATAGCATCCTTATTTATAATAGCCAGAAGCTGGAAAGAACCCAGATGTCCCTCAACGGAGGAATGGATTCAGAAGATTTGGTATAATTACACAATGGAATACTACTCTGCAATTAAAAACAATGAATTCACAAAATTCTTAGGCAAATGTTCAGAACTGGAAAATATCATCCTTAGTGAGGTAACCCAATCACAAAAGAACACACATGGTATGCAGTCACTGATAAGGGGATATTAACCCAGAATCTCAGAATACCCAAGACACAATTCCCATATCAATAGATTTCCAAGAAGATGGAAGGAGAGACCCCTGGTTCTGGAAAGACTGGATGTAGAGGAATACCAGGACAGAGAAGCGAGAGGGGATTGAATGGGGAACAGGGGGAGGGAAGAGGGCTTATGGGACTTTCGGGGAGGGAGGAACTGGGAAAGAGGAAATCATTCGGAATGTAAATAAAAAAATATAGAAAATAAAAAAAAAGAAAAAAAAGAAAAGATAAAAGGAAAAGACAAAAAGAAAAAAGTGAACAATTTTTGTTAAATTTCTGAATTCAATAATCCATTTCTAGTATGACTTAGTAGATCTTTTTATAAGTGTGTTGATTATTTTTCTGGTTGTACAGAATTCAAATTGTACCAGTCATTTTCAAAATAAATTACAGATATAATTGCATATACTAACCTATAGTATGAGTGCTAATTTTCCATAGTAGTGGTTAAAGTAGAACTTATTTTTAAAGGGCTGAAAATGAGTGAGTTATCACTGTAGTCTCATCTGGGATCCACTTAGGATTCTGGTCCTGGCTTTTTCTACCAAAATAATTTAGACCATGTACCTAGAGTATACTAAGTAAACAGGTGACATTTTCAAGAGATAAAAATAGAAAATGTCCAAACTGTCCCCCCAGAATAGAGTATCTATCATTTGGTAGATTTAAATAGACTGCCTCCACAGCCTCTAGATCCCCATAATGACACGGAGAGATTTTATTATTTACGAAAGCATAGACCTTATAGATTAGGCTTGTATTCATCTAATGTGAATAACTTAATAACATGTTTATATGAATCCACCTTTGTCACATGGTTCATTTCCTCTCATTTTGTTCCTGCACATCTTCATTTCCTTCATATTTGGCTGGCGAATTCCTGCACCTGATTCCTATCTCTGCCTGGAAGTCCCACCTTTCTTTACCTGACATCTTTTAGAATCAATCAGAAGGTGATAAAGAAGAACATTTACAAAATACTCAAGCAGGTGATGATCTAATAAAAATAACAACTGTACTCAACTCTGTGCTGATACAGAAATCTTCATTTGAATAATACAAAAAGTACCTTTACACAGTATACACACACAGAAAAAAATTACCATAAGAGGACAATGGCCAGAGAGAACATGGTATCTATTTATATTTTAATTATGTTTTATATTTATACAGTCTCTGCAATAGACTATGATGTTTTCCAGTCTAGGTAATTGACAGATCACCTTGGATTGACTTTTGCAAGTCTGCGCAATGATTAGTGAAGCTTCTTTCTGGATAGTTATGATAGAAGGTTGAGGTCTCTTAGAACCAATATTGAGTTAATGACCTTCCTAGACTCCCAAGATGACTTTTTCTAGAGCAAGAGCCAGGACTAAGGTCCTACTACCCTGACTAGTAATTAGTATCGAGTCTGTATTTAAATTTCATTATATCCATTTAGAATAATACCTTGTGATAGCTTAGAGAAGCAACTCGACTCATGAATTTGTAACGCTGTTCAAAATGGTAGAGAGTCACCAAGCCTTATAAACAGTTTGGTGGTTCCAATGAGATATCTCTTTTAGTCCAATCTTTTGAATACGTGGTCCACAGTTGATGGCAGTTAGGGGAGCCTTAGGAGTTGTGGACTTCCTAGGTGAAGTATGTTGGTAGGGCTTTACAATTTCAAAAACCTCAGGGGCCTTTGAAGTTTGCTCTCTCTGCTCCACATTTATGGTTGGAGATATGAGCTCTGGATAACCCCTGTCAGCATTTCTGGTTCTTGTTGCCATGGTTCCTCATCATGAAGGTGAAGGACTTTTATCCCACTGGAACCATATACAAAAATAAACCTTTATGTATAGAAGTTGCCTTGGTCACAGTGTTTTATCACATCAGTAGAAAAATGACTAATGCAGATAGAAACTTCAATCTCTGGCAAGTGTATGTTCAAAATGTTAAGTTGTTGGGAATTAGTTATAATGCTTTATCTTATTTTGGCGACTAAAAGCAATGCTTCCAGTTCTAAGGGTCTCTGCTCCCATACCACCAGCTGACTTCAATTGATAATAAAGGATTGCTGTACAGTCATAGATTGGGTAGGGAGATGGGGCAAGATTTTTAGATTGCAGGGGCAAGGGGCTGAACAGAGAGAGAGAGAGAGAGAGAGAGAGAGAGAGAGAGAGAGAGAGAGAGAGAGAGAGAGAGGGAAAAGGAGGAGGAGGAGGAGGAGGAGGAGGAGGAAAATCAGTATGGCTCAGAGGGAGAAGAATCAGATTTAAGTGTTGCAAAATAGAAGCATGCTACGATATAGGTGGAAATGAATGAGACCCTACAAGCAACATAGGGGAGTGGGGTGGGGGGCCACCCAGAAGGTAAAAAAGCAGCAAAGATAAAATATAAATTTAAATTTAGAAAGTGTTAAGCCAGGAATACTGGAGGGAAGGGTGCACTAGCCACTGGAGGTTTAGATGTGCCCAACCATTGAGTTAGTCAAGGCATATTAAAATTAGCTAGTGTGTGTGTGTGTTTCATTCATGAGTCAAGAGAGCTCTTGGGTGGGTGCAGCATGCACAATGGATTTAACTAAAAGCCGTTTAACTAATTCACCACTACATTAAGTTTTGAAATTTCTTGGTTTCATGAGCTATTTTATGAAGAAGACAAGTAGTCTAATACACTTCAGGCCTCTCTAAATAGCTATTTGAATTAACTGAACTTGATAGGTTAAGAAATAAAGAATTAAAATTGGATGGGTATGGTATTTGGAGTGAATTTGTGAGGATTGGGGAAAGGAGTTAAATATTACCAAGTGTAAAACAATGTACAAAATTCTCAAATAATTAGTAAAAATGAATCGTAACTTCTTTTAAAAATATTTTACATTTTTTTAATTTTTGATATTATAATTACAACTTTCATGCCTCCTGAAAACCCTCCCATATATCCCTCTTTACTATCTTTAAAATTTTTGCTGTCCTTTTTATCAATT
Organism: Tokudaia tokunoshimensis; assembly: GCA_036184795.1. Taxonomy (NCBI): domain Eukaryota; kingdom Metazoa; phylum Chordata; class Mammalia; order Rodentia; family Muridae; genus Tokudaia; species Tokudaia tokunoshimensis. The sequence goes on along the minus strand of BTHU01000006.1, from coordinate 46,958,768 downwards.
ACTATTACTTGCAACATATGTATATGTGCGTATATACATGTTGAGTATGCATGTATGTGTACATGTATATGTGTGTCAACTTTCATCAACTAGTGCAAATGTGTGTTGGCAAAACCTGGGATCTGACCACCAGAAAGAATGAAGCAGGCTACAATCTGATGCTATGGACAACTTTTTTTTTTTTCAATTTCAGTGTCCTTTTCTACTCTAATATAAAAAAGGAAGGAATGATTCTAGGAAGGTTGTTTGAGTTCAGAAAAACATGATGAGAAAAACATGTAAATAAATGTTGTAAGCACATACTAAGTATTCACAGACCAACCCTTTCCTGGAACTTTCTCAGAACAGAGCATTTGAAACATAATTATCTGTCAGGTATTATAGATTACACTTGGGAAATCACAAAAGGAAATCAGAAGGCCATATCCAGATTCAGGGCACACTGACTATATTGGGGTCTGTAGGTATGATCTGACATCCAACAGGAAAAAACATGTCTCACAAATTGAATATAAATGTTTTTCATAGGAGGTGCAAAAATCAAGTGCAAGAACAATACAGCAACTAGAATGCACTGGAGGTAAAATGCCCTCTGCGCTTCCCCCAAGGCATTGCTCAACATACATCTTTCTTTCGATCATGTTCATGTACTGACTACAGGAGGAATATTTGATTTTTCAAAATTATTTACTAATACCTCCCACAATTAAAGTACTAAAAAATCTCAAAACATAGAAAATGTATTAAAATCAATGTCAGAAAAGTCTATAAAGTAAAACCATGTGCCTCAAAGCATATACCTTAAAAGGCATAATGTATATTCTTTATAGTAGTGTTATTAAGTAGTTCTTAAGTCAAATATAATCTTCAGTGGTTTTACTTAGTTCATGGCCACCTGTCACTTGGAGAATTTAGTAGCCTATAAATAGCTGCACTTAAACAGTTTTGCACCAAAGATTTGATTATGTTCTGTGAGAAGAGGCCCTCAGAGAATGTTGTAGCTATTAAGAACTAGAAATCATGAGATAGTATAATCTCTGAAACCCCCAGAAAATATATGTCTTTCTGATGGCTGCTAGGATAAAAAGCAGAAGCATGCAGGAGAGCCAGAGAGGAGCCATGTGGGAGGGAGTCATACACTTCAGAGTTGAGCCCTGCTAAATGTTCTGGTCAAAGAAAGGTCAGTCTTGACAAGAGCAGAGATGGCACAGCCATGCCAACTCAGATGCCAAGTCACAGATCCACTCCAACAGGTGGATTCCATTTGCTCTTAATTATGAGCCTATCAAGGGGACTTTTGTTTCATGTAAATAAGAATGGCAAACAAACTAAGCTCTAACAGGTGCAAAAGCTTATTTTTACCCTGGGTTCCCTTCAACCTACCTCAGGGAGCCAGTGTGTAGGCACTCCACAGCATGCCTGTTAGTAAAGGCCTGGAGGCCAGAGGGAGCAATGTTATAATAACATTTTTATTAGAATGTTCTGATTATAAAAAATAACTTTTCTTTAAAAAAATTACTTTTGCCAAAATACGGCTTGCCAGTATAGGTTGGTAGCACGTAGATAGATTTTTGTTTTCTATGTAGGTGATAGGTTCTTATCAGAGATGTATCAGCAAAATTAGTTACTGTTGTTAATGCAGCAAAGTATTTTTATTTCAAAAGCCCTTATTCTTGCTTTCCTGGGTCTAAAGTCATTTCAGTACTTGGCATTTGAGAACTCACTTGCCAAAATTTGATGTTTGTGTCCAAGTGTTTTTGGTGGCTTTCTGCCATTTTGAACAGTTCCCTAGGGCCCCCAGGTCCAGCTATTTCACTAAACTCTATTGTGGAGTTAATTCTGAAGGGGGATAATGAAATTCCAGTATGTACCACTGTGTCTGTAAATCAGCATTTTTGATTGAGGAACCACCTTTTTCCATTGGGTAACAGGAATGAGGAGTTACTATGCTAATATAGTCCCTTTGCTCTTTGGTTTTGTATTAATTTGCCCGTTTATGCCTGTGCACATGTCAGTCTGAGAATCTGCTGGTGGAATGGACAGCTAGTTGTCTGAGGTACAGAGGCAGAGCCACAGATTAGGTATTCCTTTGGGGGTCTTGTTAGTCAGGACTCTGAATGCACAGTTTATCTCTCAGAAACTTGGTTCCCCCTAGAGGAACTTTAAAGGATGCTTTATTTTTGCCAAGAATTTTATTTTGGCTGTTAGCTTAGTTAACAATAATGCAAAGAAAGAAAAAAGAGCTCTTTTTGTTCTCTGTAAGTGTTGACTTTCTACTGTTATTTTGTGAGATATTTTTTATTGAAATTAGTTTCTCAGAAGCACCTAAAATTTCCATTAAATATGAAAGGGGGAAATAATGTATTATCTAGATGTTCTAAAGTGGGTTCACCCTTCCTGCTTCTAGATTATATTTAAGAAATTTTCATAAACCACTAAAGTGTCCAGAGACTGAAAGCAAACAGAAATTGATAGCAAAAAGCATATTAGGTATTCTTATAAAATATGGGAAGTTTATATATTCCAAAATATTATCAACAGTGAATTGTATGAGAGATATTGACATGAACAGAGTCTGCAAAGGTGTGGCAAATCCCTTAAAAGACTTTATCTACTGAGAAGTCACATATAAACAATGGCAGCATTATTACCTATTAATAAAGAATTAATACATGGTGTAATTGCTGTCAAAACAAAATAAAGATAGGATACAGTTTTACAGAGAATCACAACCAAATGTAACATTTACGGTAAATTTTCTTATCAGATTACCATGACAATGAAATGTTTCTAAACTTGTGATAATTCCTATTTGTGACAGAATGCTTTACTAAAAAATATGTAGGACACTTAGATTAGCTATCTATACACGCTTTATTGGGAGAGATGTTGAGACAATAGTAACAACAACAAATAGACAAATAGATAAAAAGTTTCACATTCTCAGACCAGACATTATTGTATTGAAAGGTTCAATAATGTCATATCTATGGCAGGTACCCTGCTCAGACATTTGGAAATGGGCTTCTCTTGTCCTCACAGTCTCTGACTAGATTAATTTCTTCATTTTTTTCCACATCCTTTAATGTCACCTGTATAAAGGTATATTCTCCAAATATGTAGATGAGATCAGGTCCCATTATCCATGCTGAAATGCCATCTTGCTTATTTTCTCTGCAGCAATTAAACTAAATGTAATTAACTACGTTTGCAATTATTTGTTTAGCATTTGCCATCCATTAATGTGTTGACATTCCCATTGAAAGAGAAGGTATTTGTCTTGCCAAAGAGAATTTTTGGCACTTGACAGGTATTCTCTGTATATTCCTGTGTAAATTTAGATTAGATAGGGGATAAGAGAACATGAGTAGGAGAATATCAAAATGCCTACTTTGAAATAGCTTAATGACTGAATTAAGTGGTGGAAGAGAGAGAAAGGCGAGTGGGTTAATTTCTATATTTCTAGGTTGGTGATTAATATGCACTATGGATAAATAATAAGGTAAAAATTTCTCTTAAATTCAAATCCTCCTGAAATAAATTTACTGGATTATAGCACACTAAATTAAGTTTTGTTTTCTTTGGAAAAATGAGATAGCATTTCAGTCTCATTTGTTTCTTTTAAAACCATTTAATATGAATTATTTCTGTGAAGATTTAACACGTATGGTTTTTAGTCATTGCTCTTTGCTTTTAGTTCAGGAGACTATATACATTCTTGTGCTTATATTTCTGACATTCATTCAGTATCAAAACTGGACTTATTTAGCATACAATATGTGTGTGTATGTGTGTGTGTATGTGTGTGTATGTGTGTGTGTGTGTGTGTGAGAGAGAGAGAGAGAGAGAGAGAGACAGAGACAGAGAGAACTTCCAATTTATTGATTTAAAGGCTGAAAAATTTAGGGACATTTTTATTTTTTCAGACAGATATATTTTAGTCTGCCTATGCTTGGATGTGAAATAAAAGTAATTATTTTCAAGTTTAAGTATATAAACAAACCTTCATGACAGCCATTGGGCAATTTCTGCAAGTATTTTATAAACTAAACTGTCATGCAATTATCCCATAACTTATTCCATTGATTTAAATTAAAAAGTTTTATCTGCTTCTTTCTAGTTTCACACAGAGAAAAGGAGAAAGGAAAAGAAAAATTAAAAGGAGAAAAACCTGAGAAAAAAGGTATGTGTGGTTATTCTTTGTGCCACTTTAACATTAAAGATTTTTTCCCCTTTGGCATTTCTCTTCATTATATTTAGACTTTAAAAATGTGGGCTTCTTCTTCTAAAAGTTGCATTATAGTTATATTCATGGGAAAGAACCATAAAAGAGAAATCTCTGAACTAAAGAGAATAAACTGTGTTAGGCTCTTTGTTCCCGTTACTTTTAAGAAATATGTCAGCCTTTCCTCTGGTAGTTTCGAGCCTACCTTAGAGAAGATTACTTGAGAGAAGAATAAAAACCTGCTCAATTTTATAGGTAAGAGGCTATCTTCATCATTTTAATTAAAATGCCTATTGTATTATCTTATTTGTTTGATATTGCTTATTTATTGAGAAAGGATAGCTAAGACAACTCCACTGTTTAAATCATGAAGATCTTTCCCATCTTATGAGTAATTTATATTATTGTTCCCCCTTTTTTTCCAAAATCTAGCATGTTTTATATTCTGACTTTCCTAAATTAAAAATTCATCCTAGAGAACTTTCCATACCTGCTTTTACACTTTTATAATATTTGAGAGAGGAGATCTTACATCATGTACCTTAGCTTATTATTATTTGTAGAATTTGCCTTAATGTGATTTTAGTGTTGTAGATTTCTTTCTGTGTGACAGTTCATATCTCTTGTTCATTTATTCCTGTGTGTGTGTGTGTGTGTGTGTGTGTGTGTGTGTGTGTGTGTGTGTATGAGGGCATGCATGCATATACTGTGGTATTTCTACTTCAGTAACTTCTTTAGGACATTTATTAGAAATTAAGTCTAGGCCAGGGCGCAGGGAGGGAGCCTGCCAGCTTCCCTTCCGCGACCTCTGTTCCCGCAGACTGCGCTGGAGAGACCGGTACCCAGGCTCTCCCCCCCGATATAACATCACTTGGGACACGGCCTGTTGGGGCTTCCGTCTGTGCCCGAGGGCGGGTTGGCGCTGTGGTCGTCTGGGTGCCAGATCGGCGGGCCATCGTGACCACAGGGTGAGCGGCGCCACGGAGACTGCCCTCCGCCATCTTTGCTCCAGTGACCAGGTAGTTGGGACCGCCAGGCTCAGAGACAGACAGGCATAATATCGCTTCGGTTTCAGGCAGCTTGTGTGTAACCTGCTCCCAGGTGCTGGGCTGATCTGCAGTAACCAGCGCGCCAGCTCTGCGGTGGGACCTTCTGCCTGGTGGAGGGACCCCGCGCAGGGAGGGAGCCTGCCAGCTTCCCTTCCGCGACCTCTGTTCCCGCGGACTGCGCTGGAGAGACCGGTACCCAGGCTCTCCCCCCGATATAACATCACTTGGGACACGGCCTGTTGGGGCTTCCTTCTGTGCCCGAGGGCGGGTTGGCGCTGTGGTCGTCTGGGTGCCAGATCGGCGGGCCATCGTGACCACAGGGTGAGCAGCGCCACGGAGAGTGCCCTCCGCCATCTTTGCTCCAGTGACCAGGTAGTTGGGACCGCCAGGCTCAGAGACAGACAGGCATAATATCGCTTCGGGTTCAGGCAGCTTGTGTGTAACCTGCTCCCAGGTGCTGGGCTGATCTGCAGTGACCAGCGCGCCAGATCTGCTGTGGGACTTCTGCCTGGCAGAGGGACGCCCCCTCCCCCCCCAGGAGAGATCACACACCCCTGCACAGGGCAGGAGCCTGCCAGCCTCCCTTTGGCGACCTCTGCTCCAGGAATCCACTAGGCTGAGCCTTTAGATGTGCAAGGCCTCCCCAATATAAGATCACTTGGGGCAAAGCACATTAGGGCTCCAAAGTCACTCAGGAGCAGGCAGGCCCCAGAAATCGGTGCCAGGGGAATCCTGGTAATCCAGGGGGGGCAGAAATAGCTTTGCAGGCTCACAGGAGGTCCAACCAACAGCCAGTGGCAGCAGGACCAACTAACACCAGAGGTATCCAGATGGCAAAAGGCAAACGTAGGAATGTTACTAACAGTAATCAAAGTAATGTGGGACCATCCGAACCCAACTCTCCAACAGCAGCAAGTCCTGGATACCCCACCACACCCGAAAGACAAGATCTGGATTTAAAATCACTTCTCATGATGCTATTAGAGGATCACAAGAAGGACACAAATAAATCTCATAAAGAGTTACAGGAGACCATGAATCAACGGTTAGAAGCCCTTACAAAGGAAACACAAAAATCCCTTAGAGAAATGCGGGAGAACATGGATCAAAAGATGGAGGCGCACAAGGAGACAACACAAAAATCGCTTAACGAGATGAATCAACGGGTAGATGCACTCACAAAGGAATCACGAAATTTGCATAAAGAAATGCAGAAGAATATGGGTCAACAGACGGATGCCCATAAGGAGGCAACACAAAAATTGCTTAAAGAAATGAATCAACGGTTAGATGCCCTTACAAAGGAAACACGAGAACTGCTTAAAGAAATGCAGGAGACGATGGATCAACAGATGGAATCCCATGAGGAGGAAACACAAAAATCGCTCAGAGAAATGCAGGAGAACGTGGGTCATCAGGAAGAAATCCTGAAAGAGGTAATGCAAAAATACCTTAAAGAAATACAGGAAAATACAAACAAACAAGTGAAGGATCTCAGCAAATCCATCCAGGAACTAAAAAAGGAAGTAGAAACAACTAAGAAATCACAAAGGGAGACAACTTTGGAGATAGAAAACCTTGGGAAGAAATCAGGAGTCATAGATGCAAACATCAACAATAGAATACAAGAGATGGAAGAAAGAATCTCAGGTGCTGAAGATTCCATAGAAAGCATCGACTCAACAGTCAAAGAAAATGCAAAATGCAAAAAACGCGTAACCCAAAACATCCAGGAAATCCAGGACACAATGAGAAGACCAAACCTAAGGATTATAGGTATAGATGAGAGTGAAGATTTGCAACTTAAAGGGCCAGTAAACATCTTCAACAAAATTATGGAGGAAAACTTCCCTAACTTAAAGAGAGAGATGCCGATGAACATACAAGAAGCCTACAGAACTCCAAACAGACTGGACCAGAACAGAAATACCTCCCGTCACATAATAATCAAAACACCGAATGTTCTAAACAAAGAAAGAATACTAAATGCAGTAAGAGAAAAGGGCCAAGTAACATACAAAGGAAGACCTATCCGAATCACATCAGACTTCTCACCAGAGACTATGAAAGCCAGAAGATCCTGGGCAGATCTCATGCAGACACTAAGACAGCACAAATGCCAGCCTAGACTACTATACCCAGCAAAACTCTCAATCACCATAGATGGAGAGACCAAGATATTCCATGATAAAACCAAATTTTCACAATATCTTTCCACAAATCCAGCCCTGCAACGGATAATAGGTGGAAACCTCCAATACAGGGAGAGAAACAACACCCTGGAAAAAATGAGATAATAACCTTCTTGAATCAAACCCAAAAGTAGATAACCACTCAAACATAAAGATAGCGTCAAGAATGGCAGATGGCAATAATCACTATGCCTTAATCTCTCTTAATATCAATGGTCTCAATTCCCCAATTAAAAGACATAGACTAGCAGACTGGATACGTAAACAGGACCCAGCATTTTGCTGCATGCAGGAAACGCACCTCAGTGTCAAAGACAAACACTACCTCAGAGTAAAAGGCTGGAAAACAATTTTACAAGCAAATGGCCCCAAGAAACGAGGTGGAGTAGCCATCCTAATATCGGATAAAATTGATTTTCAACCCAAAGTCATCAAAAAAGACACAGAAGGACACTACATACTGATCAAGGGAAAAATCCACCATCAAGAACTCTCAATCCTGAATATCTATGCTCCAAATGCAAGGGCACCCTCATTCGTAAAAGAAACTTTACTAAAACTCAAAGCACACATCGCACCGCACACAATAATAGTGGGTGACTTCAACACCCCGCTCTCTGAAATGGATCGTTCAGGAAAGCAGAAACTAAACAGGGACACAGTGAATCTAATTGAAGCCTTGGACCAAATGGAACTAACTGATATATATAGAACATTTCATCCTAGAGCTAAAGAATACACCTTCTTCTCAGCTCCTCATGGTACCTTCTCCAAAATTGACCATATAATTGGTCACAAATCAGACCTCAACAGATACAAGAAGATAGAAATAATCCCATGCCTCCTATCAGATCACTATGGAATAAGGGTGGTCTTCAATGGCAACAAAAACAAAAGAAAACCCACGTACACATGGAGGCTGAACAATGCTCTACTCAATGATAACTTGGTCAAGGTGGAAATAAAGAAAGAAATCAAAGACTTTTTGAAAGTTAATGAAAATGAAGGCACAACATACCCTAACTTATGGGACACAATGAAAGCAGTGCTAAGAGGAAAATTCATAGCCCTGAGTGCCGCCAAAAAGAAACGGGAGACAGCATACACTAACAGCTTAATGGCACACCTGAAAGCCCTGGAACAAAAAGAAGCAAATACACCAAAGAGGAGTAGAAGGCAGGAAATCATCAAACTCAGGGCTGAAATCAATCAAGTAGAAACAAATAAAACCATGCAAAGAATCAACAAAACGAGGAGTTGGTTCTTTGAGAAAATCAACAAGATAGATAAGCCCTTAGCCAGACTAACCAGAGGGCACAGAGATAGTATCCAAATTAATAAAATCAGAAACGAAAAGGGAGAGATAACAACAGAAACTGAGGAAATTCAAAAAATCATCAGATCCTACTACAAAAACCTGTATTCAACACAACTAGAAAATCTTGAGGAAATGGACAATTTCCTTGACAGATACCAAGTACCAAAATTAAATCAGGATCAAATAGACCATCTAAACCGTCCTATAACCCCTGAAGAAATAGAAGTTGTCATTGGAAGTCTTCCAACCAAAAAAAGCACAGGTCCAGATGGTTTTAGTGCAGAATTCTATCAGACCTTCAAAGAAGACCTAACACCAATACTCTTCAAACTGTTCCACAAAATAGAAACAGAAGGAACACTACCCAACTCGTTCTATGAAGCCACAATTACACTAATACCAAAAGCACACAAAGATCCGACAAAGAAAGAGAATCTCAGGCCAATCTCTCTTATGAATATCGATGCAAAAATACTCAATAAAATTCTTGCCAACCGAATCCAAGAACACATCAAAACGATCATTCACCACGATCAAGTAGGCTTCATCCCAGGGATGCAGGGATGGTTCAATATAAGGAAATCCATCAATGTAATCCACTACATAAACAATCTCAAAGAAAAAAACCACATGGTCATCTCATTAGATGCTGAGAAAGCATTTGACAAAATTCAGCATCCTTTCATGCTAAAGGTCTTGGAAAGATCAGGAATTCAAGGCCCATATCTAAACATAGTAAAAGCAATTTACAGCAAACCAGTAGCCAGCATCAATCTAAATGGAGAGAAACTTGAAGCAATCCCACTAAAATCAGGGACTAGACAAGGCTGCCCTCTCTCTCCATATCTTTTCAATATAGTACTTGAAGTTCTAGCTAGAGCAATTAGACAAGAAAAAGAGGTCAAAGGGATACAAATTGGAAAGGAAGAAGTCAAACTATCACTATTTGCAGACGATATGATAGTATACATAAGCGACCCAAAGAACTCCACCAGAGAACTCCTACAGCTGATAAACGACTTCAGCAAAGTGGCCGGATATAAAATCAACTCAAGCAAGTCAGAAGCCTTCCTATACTCAAAGGATAAGCAGGCTGAGAAAGAAGTAAGAGAAATAATACCCTTTACGATAGCCACAAACCATATTAAGTATCTTGGCGTGACGCTAACCAAACAAGTGAAAGATCTGTATGACAAGAACTTCAAGTCTCTGAAGAAAGAAATTGAAGAAGACCTCGGAAGATGGAAAAATCTGCCATGCTCATGGATTGGCAGGATTAATATAGTAAAAATGAGCATCTTACCAAAAGTAATACACAGATTCAATGCAATCCCCATCAAAATCCCAACTCAATTCTTCATAGAGTTAGAAAGAGCAATTCAAAAATTCATCTGGAATAACAGAAAACCCAGAATAGCTAAAACTATTCTCAAGAGTAAAAGAACCTCTGGGGGAATCAGTATCCCGGACCTCAAGCTGTACTACAGAGCAATAGTGTTAAAAACTGCATGGTATTGGTACAGTAACAGACATGTAGATCAATGGAAGAGAATTGAAGACCCAGAAATGAATCCACACTCCTATGGTCACTTGATCTTTGACAAAGGAGCTAAAACCATCCAGTGGAAAAAAGATAGCCTTTTCAACAAATGGTGCTGGCTCAGCTGGAGGTCAACATGCAGAAGAATGCAAATTGACCCATCCTTATCTCCTTGCACTAAGCTCAATTCTAAGTGGATCAAAGATCTCCACATAAAACCAGACACACTGAAACTAATAGAAGGGAAACTAGGGAAGAACCTTGAACATATGGGCACAGGGGAGAATTTCCTGAACAGAACTCCAATAGCTTATACTCTAAGATCAAGAATAGACAAATGGGACCTCATTAAATTACAAAGTTTTTGCAAGGCAAAAGACACCGTCAAAAAGACAAAGCGGCAACCAACTAACTGGGAAATGATCTTTACCAACCTTACATCCGACAGAGGGCTAATATCCAAGATATACAAAGAACTCAAGAAGTTAAACTCCAGAGAGGCAAGTAACCCTATTAAAAAATGGGGTACAGAGCTCCACAAAGAGTTCTCACCTGAAGAATATCTAATGGCTGAGAAGCACCTAAAGAGATGTTCATCATCCTTAGTCATTAGGGAAATGCAAATCAAAACAACCCTGAGATTCCATCTCACACCAGTCAGGATGGCTAAGATCAAAAACACAGGAGACAGCAGTTGTTGGCGAGGATGTGGAGAAAGAGGAACACTCCTCCACTGCTGGTGGAATTGCAGGCTGGTACAACCACTCTGGAAAGCAGTCTGGCGGCTCCTCAGAAAACTGGGCATGACACTTCCGGAGGATCCGGCTATACCACTCCTGGGCATATACCCAGAGACTTTACCTGCATGCAATAAGGACACATGCTCCACTATATTCATAGCAGCCTTATTTATAATAGCCAGAAGCTGGAAAGAACCCAGATGTCCCTCAACGGAGGAATGGATTCAGAAGATGTGGTATATTTACACAATGGAATACTACTCTGCAATTAAAAACAATGAATTCACGAAATTCCTAGGCAAATGGTCAGAACTTGAAAATATCATCCTTAGTGAGGTAACCCAATCACAAAAGATCACACATGGTATGAAGTCACTGATAAGGGGATATTGACCCAGAATCTCAGAATACCCTAGACACAATCAGCATATCAATAGATTTCTAAAAAGATGGAAGGAGAGACCCCTGGTCCTGGAAAGACTGGATGTAGGGGAACGCCAGGACAGAGTAATGAGAGGGGGTTGAACGGAGAAAAGAGGGAGGGAAGGGGGCTTATGGGACTTTCGGGGAGGGAGGAAACGGGAAAGGGGAAGTGATTTGGAATGTAAATTAAAAAAATAAAATAAAATTAAATTAAAAAAAAAAGAAATTAAGTCTATACTAGTAGTTTCCTTAAGTTTTTAAAAATGTTCCTTGGTTTACATTTTTCTTTTATACATCCCACTCTGCCTCATTGTTTAATGTAAAGTAAGATTATGGTTTGATGTTTTACTGTTGTTTGGATCACATTTGCTTCTGCAATATCGTAGCTGACTGATTTTTCTGGTTTATGGAACACTGCAGCTTAGATAGAATACGTAGAATGAATATTCTATTTATGAACCAGAGCAGTAAAAAATGTTTCAATATGACTTATTACATATTCACACCTGAACATTAGAATTAAATAGTGCACTTTTATTAATATTTACCTAGTGGTAATATCCTTGAATTTTGCAGGGCTTATCTTCTTTGTCTGTCTCAGGCATATTTGTGCACTTCTCATATGATGATGACATAGTGAATTATGAACATGAGATTCTATATCCTGACAAAAGCAAATAATTTTGTGGTTCTTATTCAGTTTCAAGCTTCAATATTACTAAATGTTTTCTTTTAATAATTAAAAGATTGCCCTTAAATTATACATGTAGATAATTTCCTCAAAATAAAAATCAGAGATTGAATGCTTTCTGTAACTCTTCCTCTGTTTACATATGCCAGTTAAAGTCATTATTGAATAAATATTGAATATTTATTCAATATTATATAATAATAATAATAATAATAAATATTGAATAAATTGACATTATTGAAATGTTTGCACCTTCCATAAATGAACTGTTTATTTGAAATATAGGACTATGTTGCACATGCTATTAGACCTCTGGGGTTATCTTAACTTATTACTTAGACCTAGCATTTTCTTATTTACAGAACTAAGACATATTATATAAACTAATGTTGCTGCATTACATTGTTAAATAAATATTGGCAAGATATTTCTCAGGTATCATATAGAACATTGATAAATTAAAATATTTATTATGTTAATAATAATTTTAATCTCCTTATACAGAATTGTTGAGTCCAGAGAAGTGTGTAATCCCTTAGAGAATTATTGATAATGTTTTGTTTGTCACAATGATGTTGATGTACAATAATCAGTGAGCAGGTACTAGAAAGGTTCAGCGTCTTTGTGATGCTCAAATCATATTAGAAAGTTGCTCTTTCCCAAATGTGAATGGTGTTCCTGTGGAAGAGCACTTTGGTTAATCACTCTTCAACCATAATGTAGATATCTCCTGCTATTTATGCTAAAGAGTTCTTTCACAGTGTATATGTGCTTTATATTTGTTTTAAAAATTCCTCATTTTTGGTTTTCTTTTCTGAAAACTTCAATATCTGCAGTAGAATCTACTAAAGAAAGATGACGGATCTAGCTTTCAACATACAATTTATTTGTATGATTGGGTTTTCTGTTTGTTTTGGTCAGGATCTAACTATGTAGTTCTGGTTGTCCTGGAATTCACTGTGTAGTTCAGAATAGCCTCAAACTCAAAGAGATCTTCCTGCCTTTGTCTTCTGAGTACTAGAATTGAAATCATTCACTACCATACATTCACTACCATCTATTTTCTGAATGAATGAATGAATGAATGAATGAATTCATTAATTAGATTTTCAAGATAGGAATTCTCTGTAATACTCACTGTCTTGGAAGTATCTCTATAGACCAAGCTGACCTAGAACTCACAGAGATTTACCTCTGCTTCTCAAGTGCTAGGATTAAAGGTGTATTCCATTATCACCTGGCTATGTTCTGATTTTTAGTGCTAAAGCTTATTTTGGATTCTATATGCTATCACCTACTGATTACTATATTCCTAAGATGGGTCTAATAGTCTCAAAAATCCCCAGTTGCTCTATGGAACTGTAGTGAGAAGGAAACTGACTTTGCAATCTATTAAAACTATGTGTAATTTATAATATCCTAATGTTACTTTTCTGTTTAAGCAACTCACAAAGAGAAACTTGAGAAAAAGGAAAGAACAGAGACAAAGATGATGACAAAAGGTACCCTTTCCCTTTATTATCTTCCTTCTTGACTTTTGATGATGTTAAGAGTATACATTTTGGGGGGAATCTGAAGTTTTGTAATAATTTTCCATTTTATTTAAATATAATGATTTAAAATTGAAAATCTACATTCTTGACTTTTGATGATGAGAGTGAACATATGGGGGGAAATTTGAATGTTTGAAATAATTTTCCATTTCACTAAAATACAATGATTTAAATTTGAATATCTACATTCTTGACTTGATGATGAGAGTGTACAAATGGGGAGAAATTTGAACATTTGTAGTCATTTTCCATTTCATTTAAATACAGTGATTTAAAATTGGATATCTAAGGACTAATAAAACCAAAATAAAGTTTTAAAAAATAGCAAAACATGAAAGGTAGAAAGAGTGCCCTTACATGTGAGTGGAAGAATTTTGGTCTGTCTGATCCTATTGACACTGGAAGAGGTAGGCAAGTTTGATCTAATAATAGAAAAACAATGCTGATGTAACTGTCTACATTCAATAAATAGTTCCAAAGTATTTAGAAGCATATCAATTTCATAGGAAGTAAAGCAAGTTTTGAAGGGTGTTGTATTATCCTCCATGGCTACCGTGAATATTACGATGTCCACAGGGGAAGCATGAAAGAAAAAGACAAATCCTGATTTTATATAGAATAAATGTGGAAGCTAGTTCTTCTAAGGAAAACCAATAAAGGGCACAGTGGATTGTTGATTTCATTTTGGTCTTGTGAGCCCTATGAGGAAATAAGAATTTGTGCACAAAAAAGCATTTTTGTACTTCAAGTCCATAAAATCATCACTTCCTTATTTTGGAAGATTAATTGGCCTATAGTGTTCTACCCAACTGTTTTAAGTATTTTAAAATATACATTTTCTCCAACTCTTCCATGGGGATCCCACACTCAGTCCAATGTTTGGTTGCTAGCATCTGCCTCTGTATTTGTCAGGCTCTGGCAGAGTCTCTCAGGAGACAGCTATGTCAGGCTTCCTTCAGCAAGCACTTCCCAGCATCCAAAATAGCATCTGAGTTTGGTGACTGTATATGGGATGGATTCCCAGGTTGGGCAGTCTCTGGATGGCCTTTCTTTCAGTCTCTGCTCTACACTTTGTCTCCATATTTCCTCCTGTGAGTGTTTTGTTCACCCTTCTAAGAACCACTGAAGTATTCCTATTTTGGTCTTCCTTCTTCTTGAGCTTCATGTAGTCTGTGAATTGAATCTTGGGTATTCTGAACTTTTGGGTGAATGTCCACTTATCAGTGAGTACATACAGTGAGTGTTCTTTTGTGACTGAGTTACCTCATTCAAGATGATATTTTCTAGTTCCATCTATGTCCTGTGAATTTCATGAAGTCATTGTTTTTAATGGCTGAGTAGTACTCCATTGTGTAAATGTACCACATTTTCTATATCCATTCCTCTGTTGAGGGACACCTGGGTTGTTTCTAGTTTCTGGCTATTGTAAATATGGCTGCTATGAACTTAGTGGTGCATGTGTTCTTATTACATGTTGGAGCATCTTCTGGGTATATGCCCAGGAATGGTATACCTGGTCTTCAAGTAGTACTCTGTCCAGTTTTCTGAGGAACCACCAAACAGATTTCCAGAGTGGTTGTACCAACTTGCAGTCCCACCAGCAATGAAAGAGTGTTCATTTTTCTCCACATCCTCACCAGCAACTGCTGTTACCTGAGTTTTTGATCTTAGCCATTCTGACCAGTGTGAAGTAGAATCTCAGTGTTGTTTTGATTTGC
This sequence comes from Tokudaia tokunoshimensis, assembly GCA_036184795.1. Classification (NCBI taxonomy): domain Eukaryota; kingdom Metazoa; phylum Chordata; class Mammalia; order Rodentia; family Muridae; genus Tokudaia; species Tokudaia tokunoshimensis. Next base: position 46,943,319 of record BTHU01000006.1, on the reverse strand, counting down.
ATTGCCCTGATGACTAAGGATGTTGAACATTTCTTTAGGTACTTTTCGGCCATTCAAATTTCCTCATTTGAAAATTCTCTGTTAAGCTCGGTTCCCCATTTTTAATGGGGTTATTTGGTTCTCTGGAGTCTAACTTCTTAAGTGCTCCATGAAGGGAGCAACAGTGTCAGCAGGCCAGACCTCCAGGAGCTTCCTGGGTTGGACCACCAACCAAAGAACACACATGGAGGAACCCATGGCTCTGGGTGCATATGTGTCAGTGGATGGCATTGTTGGACATCAGTGGGAGGAGAGGACCTTGGGCCTAAGGGTGTTTGATGCCCCAGCATAGTGGAATGCCAGTGAGGGAAGACAGAAGTGGGTAGGCAGGGGAGCACCCTCATAGAGGCAGGGCAAGGGGCATGGGATAGGGAGTTTAAGAAGGGGATACCTGGAAAGGGGAAATCATTTGAAATGTAAATAAAATATCCAATAAAAAATAAAATATACATTTTAACTATTAGTACAATTCTCTCTCCTCAATTTAAATGATTTCTACTTATTTTAAAAGTATGTTTGATATGAATATAATATCAATATAAAAAGTTATACTGGAGAAATATTCCAGTATCATTAAAAAACTACCTATTTTTGGGAAAGAATGTATCACTATCAAATAAATGTTTATATTATATAAGAATAAGAATTGAATTTTTAGAATAAGATTTAAAGGAAAACTTTGTGATAACAATTGTTCTAGCAGTAGAAAACAGACATATCTGGTCCCACATTTATCACTGAGATTACAGGCTCATGTCAAAATGAGCCTTTTTATGTGAATGCTGGGATTGATTTTAAGTCCTTAAGTGCTCATGACAAGCAATTTACCAACTAAACTATCTCACCATCCTCTCAAATTCCTAAAATTATGTTAAGTTGCATTCATTAAATAAAAATTTGAAATTAGAATATTCAGAAACCAAATGTAAAGTATCATGTTTGTTAAAAATAGAAGCAGGTATGTCAGTTCATATAGCTAGAACAATAAATTATCTCAGCTACTTAGAATAGTACACAATAACTGTCTCACACTCTGCATAGTTCAAGTTCAGCTCATTTAGTTCATTGAGGTTCTCTTTAACCCTCTTTTGTTTGTCATAAATTCACACTGCCATGATAATTGACTTCCCTAGACCTAGCAACAGAAAAAAATCAGGATGGAAATTGTGATATTGTAAAATTGTGAAAGGTGACTACTATGAAATTTTAATCCAATTGCTTCTGCCATAGTCTATTGGTTAGCATATTTCAAGACTAGTCAACATTCACTAAGAGGAAAAGGTAGGACTATTGGAAGTCATCTTAAGTCTGTCCACTACCAATGCTTCCTAATTATATTTGTTAATACTGACAGGTATATGTAAACAAATTATATACATTTTACACCTATATAGTGTTCTCACATTTGTTTTTATTTAATCTATCTATATAGGTTATATTAGGAATGGCAAACTTAAATGTTTTTTATATGATATGTGGGTTTCTAGGAAAATAAAATAAGGTTAAAAAGACACAAACTAAGCAGGTGGCATTTGAGTTAGAAATTAAAATGAAGTCCTTTAGAACGCTGTGACCCCTCTGGCACTTCCACATGATACAGTGTGTTTCCTGTTCTGTTTAAAATACAGTATGTTCAAGGGCAGTGATTTTCCAGGCCATCCTAGAAATTCCTTTTGAAAGAAACATGCATTTTCATTGTTATCCAGTGCCTGGTGCTTATATTAGACCCTCTACACATGCTGCCCAATTTTTGTAGTTCACAAAAATAACAGAGAGGAAAGAAGAGAAGATGGGATGAGAAATCAAGAGTTGCGAACCCAAGTTCTGCCTGGTTCTCTCTTGCACTACCCTTCTGTTTTCTAGTGAAAGGCAAATTTATTTGTTTTAAGGAATTGACAGTAGAATAGGGAAGTCTTCATTTTTATATAAAAAGTCATTGTAATGCTTCTGTTAAATGTTTGGTCCTGTCTCTAGGAGAATTGACTTTGCCAGTTATAAAATTCAATGGTATTAAAGTAGACCAGATTTTCAGTAACAAGATAGAGGTAAAATCAATTGTGCTCTGAACTACAAAGTTAGATGGCATTTGAGATAGCTAAAATAACAATTTCACATATACATAAGCAAACAAACAACATAAAAACGCTAGTAAAATTTCAAAATATAGGAATGTTTACTCTAAACATTTTATTTACATGTACAGAGTACATATTACTACATCATATACATGACACACATGTAGTAAATCATTTATTCCTTTGACATCTAATTCTCTGAAAATAAACATTGTATTGAACACTGGTAATAGAAAACTAAAAATTGAGCTCCTGAATTCAAGTTGTTCCCAGCCTGATGGGGGAAACTAATAAGAAAACAATCTTGTACAGCACAAAATATACAATAGAGAATAAAGGTCATGCCTTAAAAGCGCCAGCAAATACAAGCTAAAAGCACAGGATAATCAACTCCAGTGACAGAGTTTAGGTTCTTTTGGTGTTTTTGTTTTTTTTGTCTTTTTTTTTTTTTGTATGAATTGATAATGATGGAATTCAGATATATAGAAAAATGTTGAGAAATTTGATATGTTAAAACACATAACATGTTTAAACCATGAGCATAGAATTACAGAAGGAAGCATGAAGCAGGACCAATTCAGGTATCAAAGTGTCTTAAAAACTATGCTAGTGTCTATATGGATAGCAACAATGTGCTCATTGTTTGATGCCATCAGGTAGAAAATGAGACAAGGCAGATCTAGGTTCTCTGGAAGGGAAATTTAGGTGTACATGTACAAGTTGCATATGAATTTACTATGCAAAAAAAGAGAAAGAAGCAGAAGATAATTGTTTTGTAACTTGGGAAAGAGGAAAATTTACACCATATAGTCAAAAGGTCACACATTTATGCAGGGAGAAATCCATGAAAACTTTTACAATGAAAAGGTTGGATAAGTTGGATGCCATAATGCCCATCCCCATGAAATCTCAATACAATTTGTGTTTGAGGCTTATTGTTATAGTAAATATTATTTGAGGGTTTCGACCCTATGTTAGACTATTTAGTTCCAAATAAAAGACACAATATTTTCATATTTGTAGTAAGCTTTAAAGCACTAGAGCTAGGCAGATATCCACCCTTTATGCTACTTTGTCTACTTTCCTGTTAATAATCCTGAGACATCACTTGCCATATTCTGCCTGAGCTACTCCTCTTCCAGCTGGGGGGGCCTTCATGCCCATGGTTGATGATCCACCTATATCATGGAGTCTTCTTCCTTATTTCTCTCCCTCTCCCTTCTTGTCTCTGCCTAAGACTTCTGAGCCCAGGAACTGAAGCCCACCTACTTCTGTTCTCTCCAGCTCCAGGATATAGACACCTTTATTCAACCAATAGTTTTAAATTAAGGAGCAAGGTTTGCACAACAAAAACTGGTACACTCCTCTTGAGGCAAGTAGACCCTGGGATACAAAATTTAGCATTACAATACATAGCAAGAGACCAGACCTCCACAGCAAGGAAGGCTAAATAACTTATTATAGCTGTTTTTCTATGTCTTTCAATTTAACCTCAATGGCCTCTGATGTCTAGGCAGCAGCATCTCCATTAAATGTCCCCAAAACAGAATACATCCAATGCTGGTCCCACTGATCAAACACTGTTTTCACAGAGGATACTGATTTTGTAAATAGACTGCTTTCTGAGATGATACTGTCACTCTCTGTATGGAAATACACAGATGCCTTGGCTTAGTTTACATCAAAGTAAAGTAAACAGAGGCCAGTATTTTCATCAAACTCTAACATGTGTGTCAAGAATATTTACAATGCATTGGAAGTATCCAGATAAATCTCAATGTATGTCAAATATATGTCAAATATATGGTCTCATATACAGAAAATGTCAAATACGCAATGCCTATTATAACCAATTGAATCATACCATCAGTGATTTAAAAAATATGAAAGAGTGACTCACAAAATGATTAATTTGTGAGCCAGTTCCCTCCTCAAAAATACATTTACTATTAAGTTAATGGGTTTTGAATAGACATGCACATTCTATATTTTGCTTGCTAGTACTTTTTGCTAGGACATTTTAAAAGTTTTTAAAGTTTTGGGAATATGATCTCTGGCTTAGATATGTAAGAGAGTACATCTGTTTCAGTATTATCATTTTTTGTAGGCCCAGTCATTAGGGATGTTTGTCTGTCAGTCTCTAATAGGTATCACGGTAGGGATGTCTGTTTGTCAGTTGGTCTCTGGTAAGTATCATCATTCTTATCTTTTTATTCAGTTCCATGGAGGTAATGTTTCATTTGTGTTCCTTGCATTTATATTCTTTACAACATTATATTGGATTATTTTTGAGTAATACTTAAAATTGTTCTGTTATAGAACAAAATGATCACATTCCTTTACAAGAAAATTATTTAACTAGGCTCTCTTTAGTGTGGACATTTTTCTTATTAAAGATTCCAACAGTCACAAACTCTGTATAACAAATGACTCATTGTGGACAATTTATACTCTTGATTATCAAAGCCAAAATCCAAACAAACTGTAACCACAACAACAGAAATCCACATCAGTATCTTTACCTGCTGATGACTTGTATATCAAATACAACATATTTATTAACTTATAATACCCTAGTAATTGTCAACAGTATTTACAAGGACACTCATTTTCTATTGATTATCTTGTTTGCCTTTTAAAATGGGACTTGAAGAATAATGAGAGTTGAAGAATTGTGTGAGTAAAGAAAAATAACTGTCTTAACTTCTTGTAGAGGACAAGAAAATTAAGACTAAGGACAAGACTGAAGAAAAGGCTAAGAAGGAAATGAAAGTTGGGAAACAAGAGAAAGAGAAACCAACAGCTGCAAAAGCCAAAGAAACTCTGAAAACACCACCAAAGGCCAGAGAGAAGGATGACAAAGAAACACCAGCTCTGCCCAAGCATGAGCAGAAAGGTAAACATTTGAGGAGGAGACAACATGAGGTCCTAAGAGAATATTGGGGAAGAAGCTGAGGCAGTCAAGTTAAACTCCAAAAAGACTCAAATTAAACCTCAGATGAGGTAAAAAGAGTTCCAAGCCAATAAGTCTGAAAGGAAGTATAGTCATTGGGTGTTAACATACTGATAAATATAATAAAATGCATTTAAATAGCTAGATGCATTTTCAAGTGCTTTAAACAGTATTAAGTGATCACCTGGAGTTATTTAAATTGAGACTGAATGCTGAAATCTTAGGATTCAGCAGACCAATTAAACAATGGTATGGGTTAGACTCTGGGAAAGATGGTTTTAAAAATTGACAGTGACAGCATCTCTCATGGAGTTGCTCCAGGAGTCAATACACAAATCACACAGGAAAAAAAATATATATAAAAACTTCACTTCCTTGATTTTGCTGCAATGACACCATTCAGAATATGCACATTAAGCTATCAATTCATGTCATTGTCATAGAAAACCTCTTATATATATGATAAAGTAGTGTTGGGCACTTTTCTAGTCTTCTTAAAAATTTTTTAACATTAGGATGGTATGCACAGGACAGGTGATCTTTTCATCAACTATGATGTGTTAACTCACTTCTCAGAAATAGACCATTTACAGAGAAGAAATTCTTTACAGAAAAGTGCTCTGTGAATTTGAAATTGTCACCATGGGCCGGGCCTCTTTATCCCACCACTGGGGCATTTTGGGTAACCAAATCCATGGTTACTACAAATCCTGATCTTCACTTCCAGAACACAGGGTTTACTCTGTGTGATCTGTTTCTGAGAAAGATGTATCTTTTCTTGTGAATGTTACAAAATAAAAATTTCTTTGATTCTAATACTAATCAAATAATTTTATTCAAAACTAAAATGGACAACAAAAAAACCCTAAAATGGACAAATTGGTGTCTGTACAACTTTATTGTGACTTTTAAACTTTTAGTAAGAAGATTATTTTGATAGTAAACCTGGAAACATTTTTTCTCTAACAAACTACATAATATGAATTATATACTCTTTGTATTTTTTAATCTTATTTTCTAACATCACAATGCTTATAAGCTTTGATATGTAAATAATACATGTAAACTTTAATTTATGAGACAAAAGGCACATGTATAGAATACATTTAAGGAAACAAGCAAAAAAGGAGTATTCTTTTTTTTTTCTTTTCCTCTTTTTGTGGTTCATAAACTTTATATAAATTTCATTCATTTCAACCTAGTTTTACAGATACACCTCCAGAATAAAAACTTTGGAAATTTGAACCTATTGTTTTCAAGATGATTACAGGATCTTGAAAATATAAAGTGTTATCCTTTAAAATAATACCACATATGAATGTGTGTTGTAAAAGGATATAATAATGAGAAATACTTTAAATGAGTATTTCACTGTGATAAAAATCAGGAAAATTCACTATATGGACAGTTGGATTCTAAAATACTGTGAAATTCAGATCACCCTTTAAGAAAAAAATTTGTAACTTGAAACTAATGAAAACATATCAATTAATGAGGAAATCTGAAGGACATCTTTAGTTAGCTCAGAAAACCATTCAATATGACTTGAATGTAACCAGAATGCAACCTCCATTTTATTCTTGGGCCTAGAAAGCAATATTTCATCTGTGTGTGGGGAAGTATGCAAACCTTTTATATCATAAGTAGTCTCTTCCTTATAAACTTTGGACAGAGGTGACACATAATAATAGAATAAAAAAAGCTATTCCAGGAATTTAAAATACAAGTAGTGACTTTTGCTTGAAAAGGAAAAGAAAGAAAGAATGAAAGAGAGAAAGAAAGAAAGAAAGAAAGAAAGAAAGAAAGAAAGAAAGAAAGAAAGAAAAGAAAGAAAGAAAGGAAGAAGAGAGAGAGAAAGAAAGAAAGAAAAGGAAGGAAGGAAGGAAGGAAGAAAGAAAGAAAGAAAGAAAGAAAGAAAGAAAGAAAGAAAGAAAGAAAGAAAGAAAGAAAGAAAGAAAGAAAGGAAGGAAGGAAGAAAGAAAGGAAGAAAAAAAAGAAAATAAGTGGCAGGTATTGTAGACAGTGATTCTCTGTGTGGTATTGCTACTATCTAGGTGTCTTGATCAAATGTATTTTCTATGCCAGTTGAAGAATGAAAATTTTAAGAATAATCTGGAGTGCAAAGTGGAGGGGGCGCAGGGGGTGTTAGAATGAAAGATCAGGTGATGTTTTTGTTTAAGGTGAGGAATCAATCACCCTGCAGAGAGGTGCTCTGCAAAGGGAGAAAGGAACTATGGAAGCCAAAGTGTAAACTCTCCTCTAGACCTCAGGGGTTTGAAGAGTCTTTCAGAGGTTTTCATCACCTAATTTAGGGTTGGTCAATTTGAACAAAGACAGATAGGCTCACAACCTTTGGGTAAAGCCTAGTTAGTCTGTGAATCTGGAACACTGGTCCACCAGCACAGGGCCCTCTTGGAGGGAGAAAAAGGATGACAAACTGATTTTAAACTGTGTGGAGGAAGCCATGTTGATAATCTGAGGTTCCTGTCCCTATTCCTCAGACTGCATAGGATCTAACTCCTAGCCATCACTCTAACTATACAAAGCAGGGGATTGTTAAACACACATACTATCAGTACACCCAACAGTGTTACAACTTTGTGAGTAACAGATCCTATACATACGTTCTGGCATATTTCCTATCTTTTTTTTGCGAAATATTTTTGAGTCATAGAAAGGAGTAACCATATGATAAACGAGGTTCATAATGTCCATTTAAAGAAAAAAATATTCTTAGTCTTGTTTTATAGCAAAATCTCATGTCTACGAAGGAGAAAATAGTACCTATTTTAATGTTACATTTGTCTAACACCATAGAAGCCCTGAGGCAGAAACCATCCTTGGAAGTATAAACAAAAAAGTAGATTTGTAGGCTAGTCTAAAACTGGACCACCTCATTTCAACAACAAGAATACATATAAACTTTAGAAACATTGTAAGTTTTGACTCACCCTTACTTAGGTATTAAAGAAAAGGATTCTATTTTTTTAGATTTACTATAGTAGTACATTTATTATTTTAAAGATGACAAGACACAGCAGAGCTTCATAAATAAATATTCTTCGGTATTTATTACTATAAAATAATTATAGTTCTTTTCTGTTTGATAAAAATAATTTTGAACTACTGAAAATGTGTCATACTATATAAATTCAATAAATTATCTTGGTGCTAAAGCTTTGTCTGCATTGATGAGTTAATTAAATGCCTAACAAAAGGTTTTAAAATGTAAATCATTAAATACAAGGATCATAATAATGTAAGTTTTAAAGATGTTGTGATAAAGTTTATGAAATCTTTTACATTGGATATTAGAGTTAGTTTAACCATGAGAGAATTCAAAGTTTGCAATAAAATGTATTTCCATGGGTTGTATGTAATTAAGAAATAAAAAACAAAAGACAAAAAATCCAACTCCTGAAACCATTTTGGATTGTGACTGGATCAATCTTCTCGCTACTTTGTTGGTTTATTTTTTCTGGTCTACAGACTAGCCAAGAACACAAAATGATCACATAATGATTAGTCAGTTTGTTAGGTTATTATTTCTATCATTTGATACTGTTGAATGATTCTCCAGATCACAGTTTTGATGAGGAGAATTTCCATGAGCAGGACCCTAACAGGTTACAATTCACTTGCCCTCTGTGCCTTATTCCATAACTATCAACAGTCTCACTTGGATAGCCAACAAAAGTCCTGGGTCCAGCATCTGGTAACATTCCTAGTTGGAGAGAATTTTCTTTAGTGTACCTCATATTTCCTTCTCAAAATTTTCACAAGGATACATAAGAACAGTTGCTTTAAAGGAAGGAAAGGATTTTGAATTATCAAATATTTCCTACCTTAATATTACCATTAAAAATTGTTTCCATATTTAAGAGGTTTTGTAGGTAATGAGTGGAACATTATGCATGATATGTGTTTTCCTTGGTATGCTCATAAAAATCACATTTATTCCTTCACAGAGATAAGTAGTAGCCAAAATAGATGTGTGCCATATTGTTTGCTCAGTTCATTGTGTCCTCATATAGAATAGGCAGATAGTGACGACACACTTTCATTGCTTCTTCTTTCTCTCTATTCTGTCAGATCAGTATGCATTCTGTCGGTATATGATTGACATGTTTGTCCATGGGGATTTAAAACCAGGTATTCCAAACAATTCTTATTGTTGTCTGTCTTAAAAGCCTTTGTTTCTAAGACTGTCAGCTTTATCTGTACTAAGCTATATTTTTATTTAAAAACTTGCATAATGCATGTGCAGACCTAGAATAAAAACAACAAAATGCAGAAATGATAACTGGTGCTGGGTCCTTTGACTTTACCTATATTCCCTGCATGGCCTGTTGAAAATGAAGTCAGCTGAAAGCTCAAAGATGCTAATATCTTCATACATAAAAATGCAAATATCATTATTAATATCTTGGAGTAAAGTAATGAGTCACTTGGTATGATACTGGTAAATTTAGAAGAAAAGACTTACAATAAAGAAAAACATCTTTTTTTTAGATAGTGTATAAAATTCACAATAAAATCCATCTCTTCTCAAATACTGAGTGTTATATTTCCAAAACATTTAGATTTTCTTACTTATGGTCTTTTGTGATTCCAGAAAAACACTGAAGGACTTAGTTAAGTTTGGTTAATATCTCTGCAATGAAGAAAGGCTTTTAATTCTACCAATACTCATTCATATCTTTAATTTTTCTACAAAGTATGCTAAGGATAGTTTAATTAAGGTGAATAACTTTATTTCTTATACTATGATTCAGAAAATATTTAAAAATCTGATAGACTAAATACTCTGAATGAAAGCTGACTGTTAAAAACCAACTATACTTTGTTTCCTTAGCTGGTTTGTGGAACTATTTCTAAAATGTTAATTATACCTTGTGCATACATTCACAATCAAGCATATCATACCTGAAGCAGGTGTGTAATAATCTAGTTCTTTTATTTTTAAAAGCTTATTAGAATCTTATCACTCTAGAACATTAAGTTACTCTCAGTGACTGATGGTTTTCTTTCTTTCCTTTTATTGGATATTTTCTTTATTTACATTTCAAATGTTATCCCCTTTCCCAGTTTCCCCTCTGGAAACCTCCTATCCTATTTCCCCTCATCTTGCTTCTATGAGAGTGTTTAGACACCCACCCACTCACTCCCACCTCCCCACACTAGCATTCCCCTACACCAGGTCATCAGGATTTAACAGGACCAAGGGCCTCTCCTCCCACTGATGCCCAACAAGGCCTTCCTCTGCTATATATTCTGTTGGAGACATGGGTCACTCCATGTGTGCTTCTTGGTTGGTAGTTTAGTCCCTGGGTGCTCTGGGGGTTTTAGTTGGTTGATATTGTTGTTCTTCCCATGGGTTGCAAACCCCTTCAGTTCCTTTTGTCCTTTCTCTAACTCCTCCATTGGGGACACCCGTGCTCAGTCTAATGGTTGGCTGTGAGCTTCTACCTCTGTATTTGTCAGGCTCTGGCAGAGCCTCTCAGGAGACAGCTATATCAGGCTCCTGTCAGCAAACACTTCTTGGCATCCACAATAGTGTCTTCATTTGTTGACTGTATATGGAATGGATCCCCAGGTGAGGCAGTTTCTGCATGACCTTTCCTTCAGTCTCTGTACCACACTTTGTCTCCATATTTCCTCACTTGTGTATTTTGTTCTCCTTTCTAAGAAGGAATTAAGCATCCACACTTTGGTCTACCTCCTTTTGAGATTCATGTGGTCTGTGAGTTATTCTGAACCTTTTGCCTAATATCTACTTATCAGTGAGTACATACCATGTGTGTTCTTATGTGACTGTGTTACCTCACTTAGAGTGATAATTTCTAGTTCCATGTATTTGCCTGTGAATTTCATTGTCATTGTTTTTAATTGCTGAGTAGTATTCCATTGTGTAAATGTACCATACTGTCTGTATCCATTCCTCAGTTGAGGGACATCTAGGTTGTTTTCAGCTTCTGGCTATTAGCAATAAGGTTGCTATGAACACAGGGCAGCATGTGTCCTTGTTATATATTAGAGCATTTTTGGGTATATACCCAGGATGAATAGCTGGTCTTCAGGTAGTACTATGTCCAGTTTTCTGCAGAATCACCAGACTGATTTCCAGAGTTGTTGTCCCAGCTTAGAATCCCCACCTGTAATGGAGGAGCATGCCTCTTTCTCCACATCCTCCCTGGGATTTGCTGTCTACTGAGTTTTTGATCTTAGTCATTTTGACTGGTGTAAGGTGGAATCTCAGGGATGTTTTGATTTTCAATTCCCTGATGACTAAGGATGTTGAACATTTCTTTAGGTGCTTCTAGGCCATTCAATGTTCCTCCATTGAGAAATTTTTGTTTAGCACTGTATCCGATTTTTTAATAGGGTTGTTTCTCTGCAGTTTAACATCTTGAGTTTTTTGTATATATTGGATATGAGCCCTCTATCGGATGTAGGATTGGTAAAGATCTTTTCCCAATCTGTTGGCGGCCATTTTGTCCTATTGACGGTGTCTTTTGCCTCATAGAAACTTTGTAATTTCATGAGGTCCCATTTGTCAATTCTTCATCTTAGACCATAGGCCATAGGTGATCTGTTCAAAATTTTTCATGTGTTCAAGGCTCTTCCCCAGTTTCTCTTCTGTTAGTTTCAGTGTATCTGGTTTTATGTGAAGGTCCTTGATACACTTGGACTTGAGCTTTGTACAAGGAGATAAGAACAGATCGATTTGCAACCTTCTACACTCTGATTGCCAATTGAGCCAGCACAGTTTGTTGAAAATGCTCACTTTTTCCATTGGATGTTTTTAGCTCCTTTGTCAAAATCAAGTGACCACAGGTATGTGGGTTCATTTCTGGGTCTTCAATTCTATTTCTGATATACCTTTCTGGCTCTGTGCCAATACCATACTGTTTTTTTGTTACTATTGCGCTGTAGTACAGCTTGAGGTCAGGGATGGTGATTCCCCCAGAAGTTCTGTTATTGTTGAGAATAGTTTTTGATATCCTGGGTTTTTCATTATTTAAAATGAATTTGCAAATTGCTCTTTTAACTCTATGAAGAATTGAGTTGGAATTTTGATGGGGATTGCATTGAAGCTATAGATTGCTTTCAGGAAGATGGCCATCTTTACTGTATTAATCCTGCCAATACATGAGCACAAGTTATATCTCCATCTTCTGAGACCTATAATTTCTTTCTTCAGAGACTTAATATTCTTGTCATATAGAGCTTTCACTTCTTTGGTTGGTTTTATATTATTTGTGACTATTGTGAAGGGTGTCGTTTCCCAATTTCTTTCTCAGCCTGTTTATGCTTTGAGTAGAGGAAGAGTTCTGATTTCTTTGAGTTAATTTTATATCTAGCCACTTTGCTGAAGTTATTTATCAGGTGAAGTAGTTCTCTGGTGTAATCATTGGGGTTGCTGACATACACTATCATATCATATAAAAATAGTGATATTTTGATTTCTTCCTCTCCAGTTTGTAACTTTTTGACCTCATTTTATTGTCTAATTCATCTGGGTAGAATTTCGAGTACTATATTGAATAGATAAAGACAGAGTGGGCAGTCTTGCCTAGTCCCTGATTTTAGTGGGATTGCTTCAATTTTCTCTACGTTTAATTTGATGTTGTCTACTGGTTTGCTCTATATTTTTTTTTACTATGTTTAGGTATATCATTGAATTCTCAGTCTTTCCAAGACTTTTAACATGAATTGCTGATGAGTTTTGCCAAATGGTTTTTCAGCATCTAATGAGATGATCATGACCATGTGTTTTTTTTAAATTGATTTTGTTTATATAGTGGATTACGTTGATGAATTTCCATATAATGAACCATCTCTGCATCCTTGGGATGAGGACTACTTGATCATGATGGATGATTGTTTTGATGTGTTTTTGGATTCTGGTTTTGAGAATTTTATTGCATATTTTTGCATCAATATTCATAAGGTGAATTGGTCTGACATTCTCTTTCTTTGTTGGGTCTTTGTGTGGTTTAGGTATAAGCATAACTGTGGCTTCATAGAACTAATTAGGTAGTATTCCTTCTGTTTCTATTTTGTGGAATAGTTTTAAGGGTATTGACATTAGTTCTTCTTTGAAGGTCTGATAGAATTCTGCACTAATACCATTCTGTTTTGTTGTTGTTGGCGGTGGTTTTTTTGTTTGTTTTGGTTTGTTTGTTTCTTTTTTTTTTTTTTTTTTTGAGGAGACTGCTTCTATTTCTTTAGGGGTTATTGGACTGCTTAGATGATTTATCAGATCCTGATTTATCTTTGGTACCTTGTATCTCTCTAGATAATTGTCCATTTCATCCAGATTTTACAGTTTTATTAAATATAGGCTTTTGTATTAGGATCTGACTTTTTTTTCAGTTTCCTATATTTCTGTTGTTATGTCTCCATTTTCATTTCTGATTTTGTTAATTTGCATATGGTCTCTTAACCGTCTGGTTAGTCTGGCTAACTGTACATCTATCTTGTTGATCTTTTTCAAAGAACCAGCTCCTGGATTTGGTGATTCTTTGTATAGTTCTTTTTTTTAATATAATCTTCATTTACATTTCAAGTGGTAAAACCTTTCCTGGTTTTCCCCCTCCCCAATAACCCCCAACCCGTCCTCCCATTCCCTGCCTCCAAGTATATGCCCCGCCACCCAACCCACTCCCACCCCCCACCTTGATTTCCCCTTGTTGGAGCATCTATTGAGCTCTCACCTGACCAAGGACCACTCCTCCCACTGATGCCTGATAAGGCATTCCTCTGCCACATTTTTGGCTGGAACCATGTGTACCCCTTGGTTGATGGTTTAATCCCTGGGAGTCCTGGGGCAACTGGTAGCCAATATTGTACTCTTCCCATGGGGCTGTAAACCCCTTCAGCTCCTTTGTACCACCCTCCTACTCCTCCTTTGTAGACCCCACTCCCAGACCAATGGTTGGCTGCTAGCATCTGCCTCTGTATGTGCAAGGCTCTGTCAGGGCTCATCTGAAGACAACCATAGCATGTTCCTTTTCGTATGCACTTCTTGTCGTCCATAGTAGTGTTGGGGTTTGGTGACTGTTTATAGGGTGAATCCCCTGGTAGAGCAGTCTCTGGGTGGCCTTTACTTCAGTCCCTGCTCCACACTTTGCCTCCATTATTGCTCCTGTAAGCATATTGTTCCCTTTCTCAGAGGACTAAGCACCCCCACTTCAGTCCTCTTTCTTCTTAAGCTTCCTGTGGTCTGTGAATTGTAACTAGTTTATTTTGGGCTTTTGAGCTAATATCTACTTATCAGTGAGTGCATGCCATGTGCGTTCTTTTGTGATTGGGTTATCTTGCTCAGGATGACACTTTCTAGTTCCATCCTTTTGCCTAAGAATTTTATGAATTCATTGTTCTTAATAGCTGAATAGTACTCCATTGTGTATATATACCACAGTTTCTGTATCCATTCCTCAGTTGAAGAACATCTGGGTTCTTTCCAGCTTCTGGCTATTATGAATAAGGCAGCTATGAACATAGTGGAGCATGTGTCCTTATTACCTGTAGGAGCATCTTCTGAGTATATGCCTTGAGTGGTATCGCTGGGTCCTCAGGTAGTACTATGTCTAATTTTCTGAGGAATCATCAAACTGATTTCCAAAGTGGTTTTGCCAGTTTGCAATCCCACCAACAATGGAGAAATGTTCCTCTTTCTCCACATCCTGGCCAACACCTGCTGTCCCCTGAGTTTTTTTTTTTTTTTTTTTTTTTTTTTTTTATTTGTGAATTAGTATATTTGCCTGGATACCAGTGGGATAATGGGGTTATACATCGATTTAGGCATTTCTGTTTTTTTTTTTTTTTTTAACATTTGCTGGATTTTTATTTGTTTGCTTCATTCCAGATTGACTTATTTTTTTTTAATTTAATTTTATTTTATTTTTTTAATTTACATTCCAAATCACTTCCCCTTTCCCGTTTCCTCCCTCCCCGAAAGTCCCATATGGAATACTACTCTGCAATTAAAAACAATGAATTCACGAAATTCCTAGGCAAATGGTCAGAACTTGAAAATATCATCCTTAGTGAGGTAACCCAATCACAAAAGATCACACATGGTATGAAGTCACTGATAAGGGGATATTGACCCAGAATCTCAGAATACCCTAGACACAATCAGCATATCAATAGATTTATGAGTTTTTTATCTTAGCCCTTCTGACCGTTGTGAGGTAGAATCTCAGTGTTGTTTTGATTTGCATTTCCCTGATTACTAAGGATGCTGAACATTTCTTTAGGTGCTTTAGAGCCATTCAAGTTTCCTCAGTTGAGAATTCCCTGTTTAGCTCTGTAGCCCATTTTTTAATAGGGTTATTTGACTCTCTTGAGCCTAACTTCTTGAGTTTTTTGTATACATTGGATGTTAGCCCTCTATCGGATATAGGATTGGTAAAGATCTTTTCCCAATTTGTTTCTTGCCTTTTTGTCTTACTGACTGTGTCCTTTCCTTTACAGAAGCTTTGCAGTTTCATGAGGTCCCATTTGTCAATTCTTGTTCTTAGGGCATAAGCCATAGGTGTTCTGTTCAGGAACTTTTCCCCTGTGCCCATGTGTTCAAGATTCCTCCCCACTTTCTCCTCTATAAGCTTCAGTGTGTCTGGTTTTATGTGTAGGTCCTTGATCCACTTGGACTAGAGCTTTGTACGAGGAGATAAGAATGGGTCAATTTGCATTTTTCTGCATGCTGACCACCAGTTGTTCCAGCACCATTTGTTAAAAATTCTGTCTTCATACCACTGGATGTTTTTAGCTCCTTTGTCAAATATCAAGTGACCATACATATGTGGTTTCTTTTCTTGGTTTTCAATTCTATTCCATTGATCTTCCTGCCTGTCTCCATGCCAATACCAAACAGTTTTTAATCACTATTGCTCTGAGGTAGAGCTTGAGGTCAGGGATGGTGATTCCCCCAGGAGATCTTTTGTTGTGGAGAATAGTTTTTGCTATCCTGGGTTTCTTGTTATTCCAGATGAATTTGAGAACTGTTCTTTCTAGATCTATGAAGAATTGATTTGGGATTTTGATAGGGATTGCATTGAATCTGTAGATTGCTTTCGGCAAAATGGCCATTTTCACTATATTGATCCTGCCAATCCATGAACATGGGAGATCTTTCCATCTTCTCAGATCTTCGATTTCCTTCTTCAGCAGCTTTTAAGTTTTTGTCATACAGATCTCTCACTTGCTTCATTAGGGTCACAGCAAGGTATGAAATATTATTTGGGACTATTGTGAAGGGTGTCAGTTCTCTAATTTCTTTCTCAGCTTGTTTATCCTTTGAGTAGAGGAAGGCTACTGATTTGCTTGAGTTAATTTTATATCCAACCAATTTGCTGAAGTTATTTATCAGTTTTAGGAGTTCTCTGGAGGAATTTGTGGGGATGCCTAAGTATACGATCATATCATCTGCAAATAGTGATATTTTGACTTCTTTTTCAATTTGTATCCCTTTAACCTCCTTTTGTTGTCTGACTGCTCTGGCTAGGACTTCAAGTACTATATTGAATAGATAGGGAGAGAGACGGTAGCCTTGTCTGGTCCCCGATTTTAGTGGGATTGCTTCAAGTTTCTCTCTGCTTAATTTGATGTTGGCTACTGTTTTGCAATATATTGCTTTCACTATGTTTAGGTAAGGGCCTTTGATTCCCACTCTCTCCAAGACTTTTATCATAAAAGGATGCTGGATTTTGTCAAAAGCTTTTTCAGCATCTAATGAAATGACCGTGTGTTTTTTTTCCTTGAGTTTGTTGATTTAGAGGATTATGTTGATGGATTTTCGTATATTGAACCATCCCTGAATCCCTGGGATGAAGCCTACCTGATCGTGGTGAATTATAGTTTTGATGCATTCTTGAATTCGGTTGGCCAGAATTTTGTTGAGTATTTTTGCATCAATGTTCATGAGGGAGATTGGTCTGAAGTTCTCCTTCCTTGTTTGGTCTTTGTTTGGCTTAGGTATAAGTGTTATTGTGGCTTCATAGAATGAGTTGGGTAGTGTTCCTTGAGTTTGTATTAGATAGAATAATTTGAAGAGTATCATTATTAGTTCTTCTTTGAGGATCTGATAGAAATCCCTGATAAACCCATCTAGCCCTGGGCTCTTTTTAGATGGAAGACTCTTAATGACTGCTTCTATTTCCTCTGGACTTGTGGGACTATTTAGATGGTTTATCTGATCCTGTTTTAACATTGACACCTTGTATGTATCAAGAAAGTTGTCCATTTCATCCAGGTTTTCAAACTTTGTTGAATATAAGTTCTTGTAGTAATATCTGATGATTTTTTGAATTTCTACATTTTCTGTTGTTTTTTTCTTCCTTTTCATTAATGATTTTATTAATTTGGGTAGTGCTCCTTTGCTCTCTGGTTAGTCTGGCTAACGGTTTATCTATGTTGTTCAATATTTCAAAGAACCAGCTCCTGGTTTTGTTGATTCTTTGTATAGTTTGGCTGATTTCGGCCCTGAGTTTTTTTCCTGCCACCTACTCCTCTTGGATGTATTTGCTTCTTTTTGTTCTAGAGCTTTCAAGTGCTCTGTTGGTGTAAGTTCTCTCCATTTTCTTTTTGGAGGCCCTCAGAACTATGAGTTTTCCTCTTAGCACTGCTTTCATTGTGTCCTATAAGTTTTGATATGATGTGTCTTCATTTTCATTGAATTCTAAAAAGTTTTTAATTTCTTTCTTTATTTCTTCCTTGACCAAGCTATTGTTGAGAAGAGCATTGTTCAAAGTCCACGTGTATATGTATTTTCCATTGTTTTTGTTTGCACTTAAGACTAGTCTTAGGCCGTGGTGATCTGAGAAGGTGCATGGAATAATTTCAATATTTCTGTATCTGTTGAGGCCTGTTTTGTCACCAATTATATGGTCAGTTTTGGAGAAGGTACCATGAGGTGCTGAGAAGAAGGCACACTCTTTTGCATTAGGGTGGAATGTTCTATAAATATCTGTTAGGTCCATTTATTCCATAACTTCAATTAGTTTCACTATGTCTCTGTTTAGTTTTTGTTTCCATGATTGTCCATTGTTGAAAGTAGGTTGTTGAAGTCTCCCACTATAATTATGTGGGGTGCAATGTGTGCTTTGGGCTTTAGTAAATTTTCTTTTATGAATGTGGGTGCCCTTGCATTGGGAGCATAGATGTTCCGAATTGAGAGTTCATCTTGGTAGATTTTTCCTTTGACCAGAATGAAGTGATCCTCCTTATCTATTTTGACAACTTTCAGTTGAATGTCAGTTTTATCTGATATAAGAATGGCTACTCCAGCTTGTTTCTTAGGACCATTTGCTTGGAAAATTGTTTTCCAACCTTTGACTCTGAAGTAGTGACTGCCTTTGTTACTTAGGTGGGTTTCTTTTATGCAGCAAAATGTTGGGTCCTACTTACATATCCAGTCTGTTAGTCTGTCTTTTTATTGGGGAATTGAGACCATTGATGTTAAGAGATATTAAGGAAAAGTGAATGTTGCTTACTGTTATCTTCTTTATAGAAGGTGAAATTCTGTTTGTGTAGCTATCTTCTATTGGGTTTGTTAAAAGATAACTTTATTGATTTTTCTATGGTGTGGTTTCCTGCATTGTGTTGATATTTTCCACCCATTATCCTTTGTAGAGCTGAATTTCTGGAAAGATATTGTATAAATTTGCTTTTGTCATGGAACGTCTTGTTTTCTTCCTCTATGGTAATTGAAAGTTTTGCTGGGTATAGCAGTCTGGACTGACATTTATGTTCTCTTAGGATCTGTATGATATCTGCCCAGGATCTTCTAACTTTCATAGTTTTTGGTGAGAAGTCTGGTGTAATTCTGATAGGTCTGCCTTTATATGTTACTTGACCCTTTTCCCTTACTGCTTTTAATATTCTTTCTTTGCTTAGTGCATTTAGTGTTTTGATTATTATGTGACGGGAGGAATTTCTGCTCTGGTCCAGTCTGTTTGGAGTTTTGTAGGCTTCTTGTATGTTTATGGGCATCTCTTTCTTTAGCTTAGAAAAGTTTTCTTCTATAATTTTCTTGAAGATGTTTATTGGCCCATTAAGATGTAAATCCTCACTCTCTTCTATATCTATAATCCTAAGGTTGAGTCCTCTTATTGTGTGCTGAATTTCCTGGATGTTTTGGATTATAAGATTTTTGCATTTTGCATTTTCTTTGATTGTTGAGTCAATGTTTTCTATGGAATCTTCAGCATCCGAGATTCTTTCTTCTGTCTCTTGTATTCTATTGTTGATGCTTGCATATATGACTCCTGAATTCTTTCCAAGGTTTTCTATCTCCAGAGTCATCTCACTTTGTGATTTCTTTATAGCTTCTACTTCCATTTTTAGATCTTGGATAGTTTTGTTCAGTTCCTTCAGTTGCTTGTTTGTGTTTTCCTGAAATTCTTTAAGGGATTTTTGTGTTTCCTCTTTAAGGGCTTCCACCTATTGACCCATGTTCTCCTGGGTTTCTTTTAGAGATTATTGTGATTCCTCTTTAATGGCTTCTCCATGTTGACCCATGGTCTCCCATAATTCCCTATGGGATTTTTGTGTTGCCATTTAAGGGTTTCTACCTGTTGCCCCATGTTCTCCTGTATTTCTTTAAGGGATTTTTGTGTCTCCTCTTTAAGGGCTTCTACCTGTTGACCCATATTGTCCTATTTCTTTAAGGGATCTTTGTGATTCCTCTTTAAGGGCTTCTACCTGTTGACCCATGTTCTCCTGTATTTCCTTAAGGGAGTTATTTATGTCCTTGAATTCTTCTAACAGTATCATGAGATGTGATTTTAAATCCAGCATTTGCTTTTCTGATATGATGGAGTATCCTGGATTTGCTGTTGTGGGATAACTGGGTTCTGATGATGCTATGTTGCCTTGGTTTCTGTTGATAATGATCTTGAGTTTGCATTTGGCCATCTAGTTATCTCCAGTGTTAGCTGGTCTTGCTGTCTCTGACTGTAACTTCTCTGTCCTGTAGGCCTGTGTATCTGTACTCCTGGGATTCCCTTTCTCTCAAATACTCTGCATACAGCTGGTTTTCCAGGAAGTATCAGGAGATGGGGTCTTCCCTGTGGTAGACTTGGCAAGGGTTGAATGTCCTGCAAGCTGTTGGTTCTCAAATGACCTGCTGCTGCTGGATCAAATGCCCTAGTGTTGCTGAATCTCAGGAATTATGGCCTTCCCCCATGTAGACCTGGCACAGGCCGAATGCCCCACTGCTGCTGGATCTCTACAAAATGCCAGGAACTGGGGCCTTCCCCCGTGGCATACCTGGCACAGGTCTACCACGTTGGAACCCACGGACAGGCAGCAGAGGAGGGAGGGGTAGAAGAGACAGAAGGGGAGTGGCGATCCGGAGGGAAGGTGGGTTTACGTGCTTGCTGTGTAGTAGGTCCCTGCCTGTTTCTCTGGGCCTCTAGAGGTAGGGGATGTTTCTTACAGAATGCCCTGCTGCTGCTGGATCTCTAGAAAGCACCAGGAACTGCAGCCTTCCCCCTGTGGCAAACCTGGCACAGGTCTACCACATTGGAACACATCGGACAGGTGGCAGAGGAGGGAGTTGTATAGTTCTTTTTGTTTTTACTTAGTTGTTTTCAGACCTGAGTTTGATCATTTCCTGCTGTCTACTCCTGTTGGGTTTCTTTTCTTCTTCTGTTCCAGAACTTTCATGTATGCTGTTAAGCTGCTAGTGTATACTCTCTCCAGTTTTTTTAAGGAGGCACTCAGAGATATGAGTTTTCCTCTTAGCCCTGCTTACATTATGTCCTATATATTTGGGTATGTTGTGCCTTCATTTTCATTGAATTCCAGGAAGTCTTTAATTTCTTTCTTATTTCTTCCTTGACCAAGTTATCATTGAATAGAGTATTGTTCATCTTCCATGTGTATGAAGGCTTTCTGTTGTTTTTTTTTTGTTGTAGAGGGCCACACTTTGTCTTTGGTGATCTGATAGAATGCACAGAATTCTTTCTTGTATCTGTTGAAGTCTTTTTTGTGCCCAATTATATGGTCAGTTTTGAAGAAGGTACCATGATGTGCTGAGAAGTTATATTCTTTTGTTTTAGGATATTATATCCATATATAATTATCTATCTATCTATCTATCTATCTATCTATCTATCTATCTATCTATCTATCTATCTATCTATCTATGTGTGCGTATGTTAAATCCATCTGATTCGTAACTTCTGTTAGTTTCACTGTGTCTCTGTTTAGTTTCTGTTTCCATGATCTGTCCATTGATTAGAGTGGGGTGTTGAAGTCTCCCACTATTATTTTGTTAGGTGCAATATGTGCTTTGAGTTTTATTAAAGTTACTGTTATGAATGTGGGTGCCTTTGCATTTGGAGTACAGATGTTTAGAATTGAGAGTTCATCTTGGTAGATCTTTCCTTTGATGTGTTTGAAGAGTTCTTCCTTATCTACTTTGATAACTCTTGGTTGAAAGTCAATTTTATTAGATTTTAGAATGGCTACTCCAGCTTGTGTCTTGAGACCATTTGCTTGGAATTTTTTTTCATCATTTTACTCTGAAGTAGTATCTGTCTTTGTCACTGAGGTGTATTTCCTGTTTGCAGCAAAATGCTGGGTCCTGTTTGTGTATGCAAACTGTTAGTCTACATCTGTTTAGTGGGTAGTTGATTCCATTTATGTTAAAAGATATTAAGGGCAGTAATTGTTGCTTCCTGTTAATTGTGTTGTTAGAAGTGGAATTATGACTGTGTGGCTATATTCTTTTGTGTTTGTTGGAAGAAGATATCTTTCTTGCTTGTTTTAGAGTGTAGTTTTCCTCCTTGTGTTGGAGTTTTCCATCTATTATCCTTTTAGGGCTCGATTTGTAGAACAATATTGTTTAAATTCGTTTTTGTCATGGAATATCTTGTTTTTTCTGTATATGATATTTCAGAATTTTGCTGGGTATATTAGCTTTGGCTGGCATTTGTATTCTCTTAGTATCTGTATGACATTTTCCCAGGATCTTCTGTCTTTTACACTCTCTGTTGAAAAGTCTGGTATAGTTCTAATAGGTCTGCCTTCATATGTTACTTGACCTATTTCCCTTACCACTTTGGGGGAATTTCTTTTCTGGTTCAGTCTATTTTGGGTGCTATAGGCTTCTTGAGTGTTTATGGACATCTTGTTCTTTCGGTTAGGGAAGCTTTCTTTTATAATTTTTTCAAAGATATTTACTGACCCTTTGAGTTGGGAATCTTTGCTCTCCTCTATTTCTATTATCCTTAGGTTTGGTCTTCTCATTGTTTCCTGGATTTCCTGGATGTTTTGGATTAGGAGTGTTTTGTATTTTGCATTTTCTTTTATGGTTGTGTCAATATTTTCTATGGTATCTTCTACACCTGAGATTATCTCTTCTATCTCTTGTATTTTGTTGGTGATGCTTGTATCTATTACTCCTGATCTCTTTCCTAGGTTTTCTATCTCCAGGGTTATCTCCATTTGATTTTTTTTTTTAGTTGTTTCTATTTCCATTTTTTAGATCCTGGATGGTTTTGTTCAATTCCTTCACCTGTTTGATTTTGTATTCTTGTATTTCTTTGAGGGATTTAGGTTTCCTCTTTAAGGGCTTCTACCTTTACCTGTGTTCTCCTGTATTTCTTTAAGGGAGTTATTTATGTCTTTCTTAATGTCCTCTATCATCACCATGAGGTATGATTTTATGTCAAAATTTTGATTTTTCCAGTGTTTTGGTTATCCAGGGCTTCCTGTGGTAGGAGAACTGGGTTCTGATGATGCCAAGTAGACTTGGTTTCTGTTGCTCATGTTTTTGTGCTTGCCTCTTGCCATGTGGTTATCTCTGGTGTTAGCTGATCTTGCTGTGTCTGACTGTAGGCTTGTCTCTTCTGTGTGCCTGTGAGCCTGAGATCTTAGGTATGTCAGCACTTCTACAAGAAAAGCTTTCTCCAGGCAGAATTTGGGTACAGAGAGCTTTAGCACAGGTTAAGCTCCCATTTGCACATAAAAACTGAAAGCTTCTTGTCCTAGAGTACTCTGTGATTGCTTTTTCCTGTGGGCTCCTGGTGGGTTACACTTGGGCATGGTATTGGAGCAATGGTGGTGATCTCACCTGTGATCTTAGGTGTGTCTGTAGTCCTGGGAGACCAGCTCTTTCTGGGCAGGATCTGTGTACAGAGCGCTATGGCACAGGGTAATCTCCTGGGTTCAGATTGAAACTACATTTCTTTATGCATCTTACTTCCTAAGTTTGTTGAAATGAACTTGCGGCACATTGGCTTATGTTTATTAATCTAGAAATCATGGGATTGACATGGAAGGAGCATGAGTTCATGATCACTGGGAGATAGGTAGCAAGAAGCAAAGACAAAAAAATTATTAATACTATCAAAAATTAATGTGTATATTCTTCCTCCTCTTTTTCTCTTTTTGAAATAGAAGCTTACTGGACAGAGAAAGTAAAGTTAGAATGATCAGAGTAAAACTCAGGCAATGCATACCACTTTCGATGTTCTCCAAGTCATCATTTCCACATATGTTTGTCAAATTAGAAGGTGTCAAGGCAAGGTTGTATGAAATCTTAAAATGTCTTCCCACCACTGACTTGTTTTGATAATTTACTTTCTACTGAATTCCTTAAATACCTTTTAAAATGTGTAAGATCATTCCTGTCATAAGACTGGAGGTGTAGAATTCAAATGACTTGGTCAAATTCTGTCTCTGTCTCTGTCTCTGTCTCTCTCTCTCTCTCTCTCTCTCTCTCTCTCTCTCTCTCTCTCTCTCTTTCTCTCTAACACACACACATACACACACAAAATGTAGGACAATTGTCTCAATTACAACTCACACTTGATATAAAAACTTTCAAAGATTTAAATAGAAATGTAATGGAAAATTGACATTGCATAAAGCAAGATCAGGAAGTACATTTTTAATGGGATTGGATTAGAGGGAAATTGCAAAATATTGATGAAGCCGCTGCATGCAGAACACTTTACTCAATAATGAAGTTTAGGAGTTATTGTTACAGTGTTAGTGGAACTTATACCTTATACACATGACTTGGCAGGTAATAATTTAAAATCCAAGCACTACCCACTGTCACCCCAGTGTAAGTTCACACATTGTAGAAGTATCCCTGACATCTAGATTTAAAAGACACTTGAAGAACTGTGCTCTAGAAAGAACACAACCAAAGTATGTATATCCATTCAAATTTCATTAAGTAACACTTTTTCTTTATCTTGCTTATTTTGATCTGTATTTGATTTTCTCCTATTATATTATTTAAAGAGCAATATAATACACTATATTTGCTATAAAAGTAAAACTCATGTGCTCTAATTCAGGTCCCAATAGTTACCTGAAACACAACTTGTCAAATCTCTTGGTTTGTTAGGTCTCCATTTCCTCCTCTAAAATACAAGATTTAAAAAGGCGTTGTTAAATTAAAGAGAGTTGGGAAAAGGGTACTTCATGAGTATACCATCTTAAGTGTTGACTCTTCTTTAGTATTTAATATATACCTATTGATTATTATTAGTGGAATTTTTGGTAAGGAGAAGAAACAAACTGTTCTTAATCATGCAAACAAGCAGCATAGCAGGTCAGTGTTGACCCTTATATAACATATAGCTTATTTTCCATTATGCATTTGATATGAGTGGAAATACAGAATTTGAGTATCACCTAAGGATCACATATTATCTATAGTAAACCCTTAAAGTGCATATGATTAAGTCTCTCTGAGTTGTAGGGAAAACTAGATTTTATAGATAACAGCAGTAAACAAAATATTGATAGATGGACATCTATTCCATGAAGCTCAGAAAGACTTTTTGTAAAGTATATTTCCAGTTATCATATATACGGCAACACTAGGGAAAAAAATTCAGTTCCTGTTACTATTGAAAAAGAATGTGATTTTATTGAAATAAATTGTGATCCATACTTACAGTTGTAGTCTAGCTTATATTTTATTAATATTAAGCAATTGGCTTTATGAATGATTATGATAATAGAATGGACTCTGTGGTTTATACATACTTGAAATATGATTTTATGATAATATAAAATTATACTGCATGTATTAGCTAATAATTATGGTATTAACATAGATATAGGACATGGAGAATATAATAAAATCATGTCTTCACATATTGAATCAAAATAACCAGATAAATGGCAATTTAACAATGATTTTTTTCCACTAGTTATTAAAAATATAATTTTCTGATTTTTTTTATTTAAAATTTATAACAGATAAAATTGTTCAGACTTATGGAATACTGTAGATTTTTACAAACATGGATACATTGTTATCCAAGTAATGGATATGACCTTTAACGTCCAAGTAACTGTAAGCATTCTTGTTCCTCAAATGTTCATCATTTTTTGTACTAAAACATTAGAAATATGCCAGGCAGTAGTAGATAGTGCATGCCTTTAATCCCAGTACTGGGAGACCGAGGCAGGCAGATTTCTGAGTTTGAAGCCAGCCTGGTCTACAGAGCAAGTTCCAGGACAGCCAGGGATTTTTAGAAAAACCCATCGTGAACAAATAAACAAACATCCAGTGTAGGATTGTTTCAGATGTTCCTTCTCCTGTGTAACTACAGCTCAGTGTATCAACTGATGAATGCATTTTTAAAAATAAAGTGAGATACACAGTAAAATAATAATTTTCACAACTATAAAATGTTTTAGGTTTCCAAAGAACAAGAACATTTCCAATTAAGCTGCCTTAAATTATGTCATACACAACAGTGATGAAGCAACACATTCAAAATCTAAAGAGCTCAGAATGTTAAGAGATGCTTAAAGATAAAAGTCAAAGCTTTCAGACATAATCCTGGGTTCATTTACTATAGCTTAGGTCACTAAATTACATTAAATCTCATGTCTACTATAATTCTACTTGAATTCCTTATTCATTTAACAGGGCAGGTTCTAAACTCTGACTATCTGGAATTTAGAACAAAAAGCTTTTTTATAACCAGTCAATCAATTAATTAGTTTGTTTGTTTGTTTTCAATATATTCTGAATGCAGTTTCCCCTTCTTCTACTACTCCCAGTACTTCCCACACACCTCACCATTTGACCCTGCACACCACACCTTCACTGTCTCCAAAATCTACTACTCCTGCTGAAAGCAACAGCCTTCCCTAGAACATCTGCTGAATATGACCTAACGAGATGTAATAAGAGCATGTAAAAACCCTTATATCAAGGATGATCAAGGCAACCTAGTAGGAAGAAAAGGGTTTTAAGAGCTGAGGAAAGAGTCAGAAACACCCCTCATTCCAAGTGTTAGGAGTCCCACAAGAACACCAAGTTACACAGCCATCACAAATATGCAGGGGACCTAGCATAGACCCATGCAGACTCCATGATTGTTGCTTCAGTCTCTGTGAGCCTCTATCACCCACACTTGGTTGATAATGTTTGTGAGGCTTGTTCTTCTAGTGTTCTTGACACCTCTAACTCCTACAATTCTTATCCCCCTCCACCCCACTCTTTCTAGCTCCAATAGGAGGGGCCTGAAGGAGATCTCCAATTTGGGTTCAAGCAGAGAACTTAATCTACCCAAACCAACCAACCAAACAAACATAACAAAACAAAACAAACAAAAAAAAAAACCAGGGACCTGGGATTCCTTAGCTAAAACACAAGCTACAAAGTGAAGCATTGAAAATTTTCAGAAGAGATTGATTTCTTTTTTAACTCATGGACTAGTAAGGACTAGAAAGAAGTTAGTAAAACAATTGCCATAAAAAGAATGAAGTCGAACATGCGCAACACATTTTTCAAGAGTCTAGTCTTTATATAGGTGAATCTTGCCTCTACATTGGGCTCTGTCCTAAAACCTCAAAACCCTGGGTGACTAATACATGAAGAATAAATTTAGGAGACATAAACCTGTAGGTCCTGGTGAGGCCCAGCATTTCTTAAAGGGATGGGAGATATATGCAGCAATGTTGTGGCACCAAGCTAAGGAGAGCAGATAAAGTTCAACAGGAGAAGCACGTTTTGAGACCTCTCTCCAAGAAAAACTTAATGACTTTTGTGATGATCAAACCGAACAGCTCCAAGAGCTAATGCAAGAAGGTACTAAACCCAATTGGCAGTTTAGTGTCACTGAGTGTCCAAAACCACAATTGTGGTGCAATAATCTTAGCAAAGTGTCTAAAATTTATAACCTGTAACCTCATCTATAACTGACTCTCTAAAATATGTACTTTCAGCTTTAATGGAATAGCCTCTTATTTTTGGACAGTATGAATCATGCATGCATCAAGATGACAACTGTCACACTATGCTATCATTGCAATGGCATATTTATTTGATATGTGGAATGTAGTTTTGTGGAATTTAACTTCTGGACTAAAGAAAAGTTTAAAAGGGTACATTTTGGAATTATGCTGAAAAATATTGTTTTATTAATCATTTTCTTTGTTTACATTTCAAATGTTATCCCCCTTCCCACTCTCCCCTCCATGAATGGCCAACTCCATCTCCTTGCCCTTTGGCTCGAACAGGGTTCTCCCTGCAATCTACTCCCCGCTCACCTCTTAGTATCCCCCTTCTCTGGGGCATTGGACTTCTATAGGGCAAGGCGCATCACCTCCCACTAATGCCAAATGAGGCAGTCTTCTGCTACGTATGTAGCTGGAACCATGGACCCATACATGTATACTCTTTGTTTGGGTTTTGTCCTTGGGAACTCTGCAGGGTCTGGTTAGTTGATTGTTCTACCTATGGGCTTGCAATCCCCTTCAGCTCTTTCAGCCTTTTCCCTCACTCTTCCATTGGGATCCACGGACTCAGGATCTGCATCTGTCTTAGTCAGGTGCTGTCAGAGCCTCTCAGAGGAGAGACATACCAGGCTCCGATCTGCAAGTACATGATATTTTTTATTTGAATTTGTTTCAAATTCTATTCCCATCAAATATTAGTCTCCTCATTTGTCTCTAGCTTCATCAGTTAAATAAACATAATAGTGGAAGATGTGGAATTCCAAAAAGTTTATTAGACATATCATGATTCTGAAAGTCCCACTTTTCCTCCTTTAATAGTACATACCTGGTTATCATTCAGAATTTCCTGTTTGAGTCACAGTGAAAGTTTTAAAAAAAGCATAAAGATTCAATTAAGAATTTCAGTTATTGTCTAAAGGTTGGGGAGATGAAAAATACTAAGTTGACTCATGAATGGGTCTGTGGCTCCAGCTACATATGTAACAGAGGATTGCCTTATCTGGCATCAGTGGGAGGGGAGGCCCTTGGTCCTGTGGAGACTTGTTGTCCCAGCGTAGGAGGATGCTAGAAGGGTGAGACAGGAGTAATTGGGTGGGTGAGCACCCTCTTAGAGGCAAAGGTGAGGGGAGATGGGATGGGGGGTTTGTGGAGGGGAGAACAGGAAGAGGACAGTAGTTGAAATGTAACTAAAATAACCAATTAAAAAATAGATTATCTATCAAAACCTGAAAGAAAAAAAGAATTAACTGTTTAGGAACAATCCCCATGAATCTAGGAGGCAAGTCACTTGTTTTCTGAGCGTTTTTTCTCACCTATAAAATGGAATAACAAATCTGTGAGATGTGACTCAGATCAGGCACCTACAATGGGGCCTAAAAACCCATACTATAAAGAAAAACACATTTCCAGGACCTTGAGACTTTTTTAGCTTCCTCTACTTCTACTTCTTTTGTATTTCTCATTTAATTTTCCTGTTATTACCATTCTCCTTTAGCAAGTCCTTTCTTTTTAAACTGCCTTATGTACACTTTTGTAAACCAGTTGCGTTAAATTCCTCCCTACTGCATACCTAGTCAGGAATGTAATATATAGAGACTGAAACTCAGAATTAAGTATCTTGTTCAATGCATCTATAAGTGAACTGTGGGCAGCAGACAGAAGTAGATAAAATGAGAGAAAACATGAGAGTCTGCTTAATTATGAAGTTGTACAACCGCTGGATTCTCCATTATCATATCAGGATCCATTGAAGATTTTAGTCACTATAAGTGGCTAGAGTATGCACAGATAAATCTACTAGAGTCCTTTTGATGTTATCCAGTTGTATTGATGCTCTTGCCATAGTCTAGTCAGCATTGTCAGGACTAAGGCAAAGAAGACAGTAATGGAAGGTCCTTTTCTCTTAGTACTTTTCCCTTGTAACTTGTCAAGAAAATCTCCTCAAAGCTTTATCTCCTAGACTTTTAAAAGATTCATCTGCTTCAACATCTGTTTCTCCTTGCCTTAAGAGAACTTTTCAATAGAATGTGTGGATATAGAGCGATCATATAGAAAATGAATACACACACACATTTAGATATAGATACAAATACAGATATTGGTCAGTCTTGCTAATATTCATTCCATGCACATGCTGTCATAAAAAAATAAAAATATCTACTGAGTCTAAAACACTATGAAATGAAACAAAAGATGCAGAGAAATTTCAATAACTGTGTGAGAAGTAAGGAAAATTAAGGCTTAATCATATAATTATCAATCTCACTAGATGTTATTTATTACTATGAAATATATTTTAGTAGTTCAATCTCTCAGCTAATATGCCAGGGTGAGGACTAAGGAAGAATTCTAGTCCCTTACACATTCCACCAATGTTAGTGGATGTACCTTTGATTAGCCTTAGTTACAGTGGCTAAAGTAAGAGACTCCAGGGCTCTTTGTATCTAACCACTCAGACAGCTGCCATAATTACTTCTTACCCATCCTGATTAGACCTTACAGTAAGTATTCAATGCAATCCCCATCAAAATCCCAACTCAATTCTCCATAGGGTTAGATAGAGCAACTCAAAAATTCATCTGGAATAACAGAAAACCCAGGATAGCTAAAACTATTCTCAAGAGTAAAAGAATCAGTATCCCAGACCTCAAGCTGTACTACAGAGCAATAGTGTTAAAAACTGCATGGTATTGGTACAGTGACAGACATGTAGACCAATGGAACAGAACTGAAGACCCAGAAATGAATCCACACTCCTATGGTCTTTGACAAAGGAGCTAAAACCATCCAGTGGAAAAAAGATAGCCTTTTCAACAAATGGTGCTGGTTCAACTGGAGGTCACTATGCAGAAGAATGCAAATTAATCCATTCTTATCTCCTTGCACTAAGCTCAATTCCAAGTGGATCAAGGACCTCCACATAAAACCCGACACACTGAAACTAATAGAAAGGAAACTAGGGAAGAACTTTGAACATATGGGCACAGGGGAAAATTTCCTGAACGGAACACTAATAGCTTAAGCTCTAAGGTTAAGAATTGGCAAATGGAACCTCATGAACTTGCAAAGTTTCTGTAAGGCAAAGGACACTGTCAAAACGACAAAGTGGCAACCAACAAACTGGGAAAAGATCTTTACCAACCCTACATCCGACAGAGGGCTAATATCCAATATATACAAAGAACTCAAGAAGTTAGACTCCAGGGAGCCAAGTAACCCTATTAAAAATGGGGTACAGAGCTAAAAAAGAGTTCTCACCTGAAGAATACCTAATGGCTGAGAAGCACCTAAAGAAATGTTCAACATTCTTAGTCATTAGGGAAATGCAAATCAAAACAACCCTGAGATTCCACCTCACACCAGTCAGAATGGCTAAGATCAAAAACACAGGAGACAGCAGTTGTTGGTGAGGATGTGGAGAAAGAAGAACACTCCTCCATTTCTGGTGGGATTGTAAGCTGGTACAACCACTCTGGAAAGCAGTCTGGCGGTTCCTCAGAAAACTGGGCATGACACTCCCAGAGGATCGTGCTATACCACTCCTGGGCATATACCCAGAGACTTCCCTTGCATGCAATAAGGACGCATGCTCCACTATGTTCATAGCAGCCTTATTTATAATAGCCAGAAGCTGGAAAGAACCCAGATGTCCCTCAACAGAGGAATGGATTCAGAAGATGTGGTATATTTACACAATGGAATACTACTCTGCAATTAAAAACAATGAATTCTCGAAATTCCTAGGCAAATGGTCAGAACTTGAAAATATCATCCTTAGTGAAGTAACCCAATCACATGAGAACACACATGGTATGCAGTCACTGATAAGGGGATATTAACCCAGAATCTCGCAATACCCAAGACACAATTCCCATATCAATAGATTTCCAAGAAGATGGAAGGAGAGACCCCTGGTCCTGGAAAGACTGAATGTAGGGGAATACCAGGACAGAGAAGCAAGAGGGGTTGAATGGGGAGCAGGGGGAGGGAAGAGGGCTTATGGGACTTTTGGGGAGGGAGGAAATGGGAAAGGGAAAATCATTTGGAATGTAAATTAAAAATATATAGAAAAAAAAAAGAAATAGTGACTAAGCTCCCTCACTAGGTCTTTCCAGAGTCTCTTGTTTGACAAACAAGTTTAGTAGCATTGTCTCCTTACAGAATTTTTATTTTTCTATATATGTTGAACACTGTGCCAAACTCCAATAGCAATAGCTAGTGTTTCTGGTGGTAGGCTGTTCAACCAGCTATTCAGTGTTCTTTGCATAGGTCTACAATTTCTGCTCGAGACAGCACATTTTCATTTTGGTTTTCTGAATATCATGCTATTCCACTGGCATTGGAGTGATGAATATTTTGAGGCAACAATTTTTATGTTTATAACTCCATCAACACTAGGGGGATATATTCAAAACCATTCTACTTATCAGTGTCAAGGTAGAACTGAAGCCATAGAACAAATTCTGCATTCATGTACACCACTGCACTGTGGTGTTTATTATTCACTGATCACACTGCTTCTGTTTATCCTTACATACCTGGTTTGTCTTGGATCTCAACAAGAAAAAATATTGTGGAAAACTATTATTTTTAAGGTTTTGGTTCTTCAATGCAGGGTCTTTCTGAATAGCTCTGCTTGTCTTGTTACTCACTACAGAGTCCAATTTCACCTTAAACTCACATCCTCCTCTGTCAGCCTCCCCAAGTACTGGGATTACAAATTTGTGTTACTATTCTTGTTTTAGGAATAAGTTTTTGAATTAATGATAGAAGGAATAAAATTGTAAAAAGTGAACTAAGTAGCAAAAAAATAAACTAAACCAGCCCTATGAACAGAACCTATGTGGCCATGCTTCCTTCTAAGTTAAAACATATTCTACTCCAGTACCTGACTGAAAAGAACCTGACTTTTGCATTAAATTACTTACAAGTATTTATATTACCCTTTGGAAATATTTGCCCGTGTATTTTACTTAGTAGTAATTCTGTTTTGTGATTAATATGTTGTTTGTAGGGATAAAAAATCCCGCCAAGAACTCCATTCCATTTTATCTTCATTTTCCAGTGTTTAGATATTGAACACTATGTAGCACAGAAACTTGTGTCTTTCCTATGAATAGGGAGTGAAAATAGATAGGGTAATATCATTATATATCACCAGGTAACCTACTGAGAATATTTAAAGCCTGTTCTAAAATAGTGTGAAAAGGAACAAAAAAATCCAGAATAATTTGAAAAATTGTGAATAATCAAAACTTCCTGGGAAAATCAAACTAATGACTTAATGTTCTATATGGTAATCACACAACACCTAATCCTGTTCCATGCACTATAATACATAAACCTGATTATATATATATAATCAGTATATATATAAAAAAATCTGGGAGTTTTTGCAGAGGACTCTGGTATTTCATGTTATTATGTGCAGTTCCTAAAAGACACTAATAAATTATGCACATTATTTCAAGTGATAAAATACTATCAATTATACTCAATTTAAATCAGGAAGAAAGATTAGCTGGTTGCCAAATATGCCATTCATCTGTGGAGGTAATTGTGAATTTAATTACAATATAGAACGTATTAAATA
This sequence comes from Tokudaia tokunoshimensis, assembly GCA_036184795.1. NCBI lineage: Eukaryota > Metazoa > Chordata > Mammalia > Rodentia > Muridae > Tokudaia > Tokudaia tokunoshimensis. The sequence goes on along the minus strand of BTHU01000006.1, from coordinate 46,910,423 downwards.
ACCATTGTGAACTATTAACAGACCACCACTTTATCCTTTATCCATGACACATTTAAATTTCAGCTTCATGACTATTGTTGAAGAGATACAGGAGTGTAATATTTTTACTCAAGAATCCTGTAAAAATACTTTTTCTTCTAAGGAAATATTTTAAGTTCCTTTCTCTTCTTGATGAAAGATTCATTTTTAAGTGGCTCTTTAACCTTTCTAGTTTCTCTGTTTTGATTAGCAACTGAATCATTTCATGTGTCAGAGAAAAAAATAGAGGATAAACTTTTCACCCATAGTAGAGACAAATATTGGGACAGGTGGCTCCAGAAACCCTTCATTTTACCATGGCTTTGGTAGTGTGGGAACAAATGGGTTATTTTCATATCAATTAATTCTTTGTCTAAAACAGAAGCAGCCCTATTTTTGAAACGCCATATTAGCAAGTTCTCTTATTTGGTTTTGAGGATGGTTCAGTGGATAAAGTGTATAATGTCAGGATTTCTGATGATTAGAACTTACACAAAGGCCACATGTGTGTGATGGCTACCTGTAAACCTTCAAAGTAAAGACACGGGGACATTCCTCCAGGAGAAGCAGGTTAGCTTGGTTAGCTTCCAGTTGATGGAGAGACCTTGCCTTACTAAATAAAGTTAGAAGTCTCCATTGAATACACCCATTGTCATTTTGGGTCTCTGTTTTCATATGCACACACATGAATATACAGGTATGCAAAATATTTCTCACATTATCATTGAGAATGAAAAGAAAAGAGAAAACAACTAAGAATTTTGCTGTGTGAGGCAGAACTGCATCTGAGGGAAAGGCCGGGTAGTTGTCCCTTTAATAATTGTGAGGATCTTGAGCAGTGATGGTATTATGAGGACTCTGGTGACTCATGGGTCATTTCATTTAGTTCTCAAACAGCTATGTAAGTTGTCTTATAACTTGTCCTCAGACAAGTGAGAATTGGTGCATAAAGCAAGCTTCAGAATTAGTTCATATGGCTGTATATTATCTCCAGGATTCTAGCAGAATTAGAAGGCTAGTTTTAAAAGAATGCCAACATCTCCCTTTCCATCACTTAGTTTGCTAAACGATACATACAGTTTATACCAAATGAATCGTCTTTCTTTGTTATAATGAAAATCAGATATGTGCTTCTAAATCTTACCAATATAGTTGTTAAAGAAAGTGTATAGTTTGCTGGTAACACACATTTCCCTATGTTAATATACTATGGAAAGGAATGTGGTATAGAACCTGCTAATGAATAGACTGACACCATGCATTAGAGCACATGTAATATTATTTACTGTTATGTTTTATGAGTATCCGGTATGGCAGCAATGAGATTTGATAGAAGATCATGTTATATTACGGTTAGATTCTAACCAGGTAATGGCCAGAGTTACAACATATTGTGATAAAAGGAAACATGGAGTAAATTTGTTAGGATAATTGTGGGTCTTGAAATCATTAATAATGAAAACGAGATTATAATAGTTTGGGAATTGACAGCGATCAACTGTGCCATCTTCTATCTGTTAACCCAATGTAATAGGAAAGTGAAAAAACATTATTCATTTTTCATGTTTTCATAGTTTACAATAAAATCAATCCTCTTACCTCCTATGAAGTAAATTTGCTATTCTACTTGTGAATCATTTATTAACAATGCATTTTCTAAACTTAATGACATTGCTTCCGGCAAACATATATTCTCTTATTTCCTGATATCCACTTGCATTCTTGTGATTAATAATTAAACAAGACTTGTGTTTTGATTTTGAGTAAGTCATTAAATTGTGTTGGATCCCTGAAAAGTAATACTATATATAAAATACGAAACATTATATTAAGACCTTGAATTATAATCCCTTTGTTTGAGAAGTATGATATATTAAATTTACCAATATTCAATTAATCTTTGTAACAATTACTTGATTAGTAAATAATATTATTGTAAACAATTAATCTATATTAATAATGATGATCAATGAACAAAATAAATATCTTAATAGCATTTATTCAGTATTAGCCTTGATGAGAAGGCTATGTATGTATATACCTCAATACATAAATGAAATCTGAAAATTTAGCTCTAATTTGTATTATGTAGTTTTACTTGGAACCACATATATTTAATTCAATGTAATTGTGTCCCTCATTTACTTATAAAACTCATACATTAAATATTAATCAAGCATAAAATTTTATCCCATAACCACCCCTAACATTTAATATCACAGAGAATGTGAACACTTAATTCCATAAAGATTGATAGATATTTTTATACTTAAAAAGACTCCAGAGTCTTAATTTGAATTTACTATCTTTTAATATTCATTCCAACCTATAGTCAAAATGTGTGATACTTGTATTTTAAGTTGCCTTCATGGGAAATAAAATAAATGTCCATTAGTAATATTATCTTATTATAATATAGAATATAACATGTAAAATAATATATTAAATTGATATGACACAATTATATAATAGATTTCTCTACCATAATTACACATAACTGTCCTATATTATGAATCTTCCATTAATTGAAAAGTCTTATCCAAATAGTGTATTTTAGACTTCTTTTATGGCTATTTTTATAGCTTTAAATACTTTATTCATTCTCCGTTCCTTCAGCTGTTTTTAAATAGTCATACACAAATGCGATATGAGTTTGTAGAAAGAAGCAAATGTTCCATTTCTGTACATTTGGCTCATTATTACAAAAAAAAAATCACGTGAAATTTTCAAGTTCTCAAACTTCTTTGATTTCCTCAGTAAAACACGAGCCATCTTTATGCTCAGAAATATTCAGGTTACATGTATGGAGGTGAAAGTCTTTAAATTAAAACATACAACAATAATATATTCTTGTTAGTTAATGGGAAAACATTAGATATTTAGAATATATTAAAATGATATATTATGAGTGAACTGTTTCATGAATACTTAAATTTTTAGTTTGAGCTTAGATACATCTACAACCTATAGACAAACATATTAATATTTCACTGAAATGATGAATATTATAGTATAAAAAGTAGTAAACTTCCTCTAATAATAATTGAACAATTTTGGTTTACAAGTAATTGAAATAATAGTTTTCCTATATGTTTTTGCAAGTATTTCTCATTCTACTAAGAACTGAAAACCTAAAATTCAGTCTTATATATATTAAAATATTCTAAGTACAGCATGCTAACTCAGCAGTTAACTACATTCATTCATTCATTTGCTCCTTCATTTAGCCATTCATTTCATTTTAATAAATATTTTCATTTAATTAATAGGCATTGAGGATCACAATAATTATAATCTGGTGTAGACTTAAAATAACTTGGAAATGAGTTAAACCATTGATGCCTGGTGAATCATGGAGCATATGTGATGTTAGTGGCTGTCAAGTACTGTCATGTGTATATTAATATGGAGTCAAGTCAAAAAACTGTAAACAGAATCAATCTTTGAATAATGGTTTGAATTATTTATGTTATAAGCAGTCTCATCATTGGAAAGCTGTAATTCTTCAGATGTGAAAAAATTCATTGAATGATTACAGAGCAAATGAGGAGTATGTGTTCTGTACATATAAAAACATGTTATTAAATTAATTTCAGCTTTTTTATGTGTTACTAGCTCCCACTATATTGCGCACAGTACATTCAACCTCCAGGATTCAAATGATCCTTCCATTCTCACTATACCTAGGTTTCACTTATATAAGTGCACATTAGGACCCGGATTTTTTCTTAATTATTATTTTTAATTGAGAAAGCAATTAGTCTAATTTGGCTCATTAATATTTCTGCTTGCCATCTACATTTAGCCTTTACACTGAAAGAAAATTATAAATCCCATTTACTTACTTACCTGTATCTTTCCTTTTCCTCAGCAGATGAGAAACAAACCTGAGGTTGGCCTCTGGGTTCCACATAAACTTGCAAACACATTTGCACATCCATATATACCTAGACACAATGTGAAGAAATAATGCTGAAAGTCTTGAGAATAGCCCACTTGACATTTTCTTTCTGTGGAAAGAGTCAGGTCTTCTGGAGATCAGTTGAAGAGGCTGCTGAACCTCCTCAGTGGTTTAATACAAGCCTATGTCTAAGGCTAGCCCAAGGAAAACACCAAAACTACTTTACTATAGATCATAAACACTTAGATCTTTCAAGAATAATACATCATGTATGGCATCAAGATAACTGTCATTTACTCTGACCTTCTTAATGAAACAAAAGAATAACAAAGTAAACAAACAAAACCCCATTAATTTAAAGTTGAGTTGGAACACAATATGTGTCCTTGGTTTAAGTAACTATGCTTTTAGAGACCGCTTTCTTTCTCTTTAGAGATCTATGGAGTAGAGATGACTAACTTCAAAGTATTCTTTATAACCCTAGATTCTACAATTATGATTCTCTGCATCTGTTTCTGTTACATCAGAACACCAGGATTTCTGACATTAACAAGGCAAAAATAAAAGGAGCAATAATAAAATCAGTAACCAGTCTCATTTTCTTTCATTCGTTAGCTGTTCCATGGGAAGTTATTTCTACTTAATATATTTGATATTTAAAAGAAAAAACATTAATATTACCTTTATCATTTTTAATCAAAAGAATGTATGAAATATGTATTTGGTTCCCATTCCTTGATTTCCATCAAAGTGAATAGGCAAATATATAATAACACATAGATATATTAGAGAAGACTTTTATCAGGAATCAGAGAAACAATACAAAAAGCATTATGGCTTTGGGGATGCTCTTTTATTTAAAAAGGTAAAGCCTTTGGGGTCTTACATACCTGAGAGAAGAATGATGTAGTCAATTTAGGATCATTATTCTATTTTCTAAAAAAAAAAAAAATTCTAAAAATGTGGAAAGAAAAGCATCTTAAAAATGAATTAATTCACAAGCGGTGTCATTGGGAGCCCCTAACAAATTATATTACAATGACCTTTAGTGCATCTCTTTGCATATACACTGGAAAAGTGATAGCGATGGCTAATCTATTTATTAATAGAAACAAGCAGCTTGGAAAATGGAAAATCTGCTCTTCTTTCTCCACTGGTGACTCAATTTGCTCTCAGATGCTCAAGTATAATTGGGAAGCCATTTTTTTATGTTCCTCACCTACCATCTGCAGCTATTTCAGTTACATCAGAACAGGAGGGATTCAGACATTAACAAGGCATAAAATATATGGAACAATGATAAAATCTGGAATCAATCTCATTTTCTTTCATCTACCATATTAAATTTATTAGAAAAACCCACTAGATCTATTTGGAAACATACTTTGAACTACCTACTTCCCTACAACTTGATTTCCTTTAACAATACATTCAAAATTATTAACCCACTATTCTGAATACCATTCCCTACAACTATCAAATGGTGACTTTTATTTTCACTTTGTTTATAACTATTCCATGTTATTTAACGGTAATTTTTATTGTAAGGTAGTTATTTACAATTTATCTGTTGAATAGGTTTAATGTTTTATTTAACACTATTAGCATTTCACCTGTATAAACCAGGGGATTTATCTGTATGCTATATTTTTGTTTGTGTGATATGATTGGTCAATAATAAATAGGCACTGAGGAAATATTTATTGCATGAATGTGTGACCCTCCACACTAAACTATCAAATCTCATCTTACCTGGTTCATTTCAGTGTCATGCATTTGACTTACTGAAGCCCCTCTTATGGTTTCTAAAAAAACTCTACTTTTGTTCATGTAGAATTGAGTGATCTTTTCAAAGTAGCTTGCTATCATGCTAAACTATAAAAAAGTGTCATATGGTTTTTAGGAGGAATACAATACCCTACATATCCTAAGACACTTCTCATGACTCTTCTAATTTGCACAAAACTCCATATAGGTTAGCAGGCTTGTTTTTTTGCTCACACCAAGCTCTTGGAGTCAACATTGTCTCACCTATTCCCACAGTCACTCATGGTCTCAAGACTTTATGTTGGTTTCCATGTATTTATGTCATCTGAAAGAATCATTTTGCTTGTTGATCTCAAGCCTTGCTCTAGCACTGACATGAGCTTCATGTTTTTTTTAATTTTTTAAAATTTTTTCTTTTCTATTTTTTTTTAATTTTTTTTTATTTTCTAAGGTTTTTTTTATTTACATTCCATATCATATCCCCTTTCCCGTTTCCTCCCTCCCCGAAAGTCCCATAAGCCCCCTTCCCTCCCTCTTTTCTCCATTCAACCCCCTCTCATTTCTCTGTCCTGGCGTTCCCCTACATCGAGTCTCTCCAGGACCAGGGGTCTCACCTTCCATCTTCTTAGAAATCTATTGATATGCGAATTGTGTCTAGGGTATTCCAAGATTCTGGGTTAATATCCCCTTATCAGTGACTGCATACCATGTGTGTTCTTTTGTGATTGGGTTACCTCACTAAGGATGATATTTTCAAGTTCTGACCATTTGCCTAGGAATTTCGTGAATTCATTGTTTTTAATTGCAGAGTAGTATTCCATTGTGTAAATATACCACATCTTCTGAATCCATTCCTCCGTTGAGGGACATCTGGGTTCTTTCCAGCTTCTGGCTATTATAAATAAGGCTGCTATGAACATAGTGGAGCATGTGTCCTTATTGCATGCAGGTAAAGCCTCTGGGTATATGCCCAGGAGTGGTATAGCCGGATCCTCCGGGAGTGTCATGCCCAGTTTTCGGAGGAACGGCCAGACTGCTTTCCAGAGTGGTTGTACCAGCTTGCAATTCCACCAGCAGCGGAGGAGTGTTCCTCTTTCTCCACATCCTCGCCAACAACTGCTGTCTCCTGTGTTTTGATCTTAGCCATTCTGACTGGTGTGAGATGGAATCTCAGGGTTGTTTTGATTTGCATTTCCCTAATGACTGAGGATGATGAACACCTCTTTAGGTACTTCTCAGCCATTATATATTCTTCAGGTGAGAACTCTTTGTTTAGCTCTGTACCCCATTTTTTAATAGGGTTACTTGCCTCTCTGGAGTTTAATTTCTTGGGTTCTTTGTATATATTGGATATTAACCCTCTGTCAGATGTAGGGTTGGTAAAGATCATTTCCCAGTTAGTTGGTTGCCGCTTTGTCTTTTTGAAAGTGTCTTTTGCCTTGCAAAAACTTTGTAATTTAATGAGGTCCCATTTGTCTATTCTTGATCTTAGAGCATAAGCTATTGGAGTTCTGTTCAGGAAATTCTCCCCTGTGCCCATATGTTCAAGGTTCTTCCCTAGTTTCCTTTCTATTAGTTTCAGTGTGTCTGGTTTCATGTGGAGGTCCTTGATCCACTTGGAATTGGGCTTAGTGCAAGGAGATAAGAATGGGTCAATTTGCATTCTTCTGCAAGTTGACCTCCAGTTGAGCCAGTACCATTTGTTGAAAAGGCTATCTTTTTTCCACTGGATGGTTTTAGCTCCTTTGTCAAAGATCAAGTGACCATAGGAGTGTGGATTCATTTCTGGGACTTCAGTTCTGTTCCATTGATCTACATGCCTGTCACTGTACCAATACCATGCAATTTTTAACACTATTGCTCTGTAGTACAGCTTGAGTTCCAGGATACTGATTCCCCCAGAGGTTCTTTTACTCTTGAGAATAGTTTTAGCTATTCTGGGTTTTCTGTTATTCCAGATGAATTTTTGAATTGCTCTAACTAACTCTATGAAGAATTGTGTTGGGATTTTGATGGGGATTGCATTGAATCTGTATATTACTTTTGGTAAGATGGTCACTTTTACTATATTAATCTTGCCAATCCATGAGCATGGCAGATTTTTCCATCTTCTGAGGTCTTCTTCAATTTTTTTCTTCAGAGACTTGTAGTTCTTGTCATACAGATCTTTCACTTGTTTGGTTAGAGTCACACCAAGATACTTTATATGGTTTGTGGCTATCGTGAATGGTATCATTTCTCTTACTTCTTTCTCATCCTGTTTATGCTTTGAGTATAGGAAGGCTACGGATTTACTTGAGTTGATTATATACCCGGCCATTTTGCTGTAGTTGTTTATCAGCTGTAGAAGTTCTCTGGTGGAGTTCTTTGGGTCACTTAAATATATTATCATATCGTCTGCAAATAGTGAGAGTTTGACTTCTTCCTTTCCAATTTGTATCCTCTTGACCTCCTTTTGTTGTCTAATTGCTTTAGCCAGAACTTCAAGTAGTATATCGAAAACATATGGAGAGAGAGGGAAGCCTTGTCTAGTTCCTGATTTTAGAGGGATTGCTTCAAGTTTCTCTCCATTCAGATTGATGTTGGCTACCAGATGGCTGTAAATTGCTTTTACTATGTTTAGATATGGGCCTCAAATTCCTTATCTTTCCAAGACCCTTAACATGAAAGGATGCTGAATTTTGTCAAATGCTTTCTCAGCATCTAATGAAATGACCATGTGGTTTTTTTTTTCTTTGAGATTGTTTATGTAGTAGATTACATTGATGGACTTCCTTATGTTGAACCATCCCTGCATACCTGGGATGAAGCCTACTTGATTGTGGTGAATGATCATTTTGATGAGTTCTTGGATTTGGTTGGCAAGAATTTTACAAAGTATTTTTGTATCGATATTCATAAGAGAAATTGGTCTGAGATTCTCTTTCTTTGTCGGATCTTTGTGTGATTTTGGTATCAGTGTAATTGTGGCTTCATAGAATGAGTTGGGTGGTGTTCCTTTTGTTTCTATTTTGTGCAATAGTTTGTAGAGTATTGTTGTTAGGTCGTCTTTGAAGGTCTGATAGAATTCTGCACTAAAACCATCTGGACCTGTGCTTTTTTTGGTTGGAAGACTTCCAATGACGACTTCTATTTCTTCAGGTGTTATAGGATGGTTTAGATGGCCTATTTGATCCTGATTTAATTTTGGTATTTGTTATCTGTTTAGGAAATTGTCCATTTCCTCCAGATTTTCTAGTTGTGTTGAATACAGGCTTTTGTAGTAGGATCTGATGATTTTTTTAATTTCCTCAGTTTCTGTTGTTATCTCTCCCTTTTCTTTTCTGATTTTGTTAATTTGGATACTTTCTCTGTGCCCTCTGGCTAGTCTGGCTAAGGGCTTATCTATCTTGTTGTTTTTCTCAAAGAACCAACTCCTCGTTTTGTTGATTCTTTGTATGGTTTTGTTTGTTTCTACTTGATTGATTTCACCCCTGATTTTGATGATTTCCGGCCTTCTACTCCTTTTGGGTGTATTTGTTCTTTGTGTTCCAGGACTTTTAGGTGTGCCATTAAGCTGCTAGTGTATGCTCTCTCCCGTTTCTTTTTGGAGGCACTCAGGGCTATGAATTTTGCTCTTAGCACCGCTTTCATTGTGTCCCATACATTAAGGTATGTTTTGCTTTCATTTTCATTAAATTTTAAAAAGTCTTTGGTTTCTTTCTTTATTTCTTCCTTGAACAAGGTATCATTGAGTAGAGCATTGTTCAGCTTCCACGTGTATGTGGGCTTTCTTTTGTTTTTGTTGCCGTTGAAGACCACCCTTATTCCATAGTGATCTGATAGGAGGCATGTTATTAGTTCTATCTCCTTATATCTGTTGAGGTCTGTTTTGTGACCAATTATATGGTCGATTTTGGAGAAGGTACCATGAGGTGCTGAGAAGAAGGTATATTCTTTTGCTTTAGGATGAAATGTTCTCTCTATATATATCTGTTAGTTCCATTTGGTCCAAAGCTTCAATTAGTTTCACTGTGTCCCTGTTTAGTTTCTGCTTTCCTGAATGATCCATTTCAGAGAGTGGGGTGCTGAAGTCACCCACTATTATTGTGTGAAGTGCGATGTGTGCTTTGAGCTTCAGTAAAGTTTTTTTTATGAATGAGGGTGCCCTTGCATTTGGAGCATAGATATTCAGAATTGAGAGTTCTTCTTGGTGGATTTTTCCTTTGATCAGTATGTAGTGTCCTTTTGATGACTTTAGGTCGAAAATCAATTTTATCTGATATTAGGATGGCTACTCTGGCTCGTTTCCTGGGACCATTTGCTTGTAAAATTGTTTTCCAGCCTTTTACTCTGAGGTAGTGTTTGTCTTTGACACTGAGGTGCATTTCCTGCACGCAGCAAAATGCTTGGTCCTGTTTACGTATCCAGTCTGTTAGTCTATGTCTTTTTTTGGAGAATTGAGACCATTGATATTAAGAGAGTAAGGAATAGTGATTATTGCCACCTGCTATTCTTGATGCTATCTTTAAGTTTGAGTGGTTATCTACTTTTGAATTTGATGAAAGAAGGTTATTATCTCCTTTTTTCCAGGGTGTAGTTTCTCTCCTTGTATTGGCGGTTTCCACCTATTATCCTTTGCAGGGCTGGGTTTGTGGAAAGATATTGTGAAAATTTGGTTTCATCATGGAATATCTTCGTCTCTTCATCTATGGCTATTGAGAGTTTCGCTGGTTATAGCAGTCTAGGCTGGCATTTGTGTTCTCTTAGAGTCTGTATGAGATCTGCCCAGGATCTTTTGGCTTTCCTAGTCTCTGGTGAGAAGTCTGATGTGATTAGGATAGGTCTTCTTTTATATGTTACTTGGCCTTTTTCTCTTACTGCTTTTAATATTCTTTCTTTATGTAGTACATTTGTTGTTTTGATTATTATGTAACAGGAGGTATTTCTGTTCTGGTTCAATCTGTTTGGAGTTCTGTAGGCTTCTTATACATTCATAGGCATCTCTCTCTTTAGGTTAGAGAAGTTTTCCTTCATTATTTTGTTGAAGATATTTACTGGCCCTTTAAGTTGCAAATCTTTACTCTCATCTATACCTATAATCCTTAGGTTTGGTCTTCTCATTGTGTCCTGGATTTCCTGGATGTTTTGGGTTACATGTTTTTTGCATTTTGCATTTTCTTTGACTGTTGAGTCGATGCTTTCTATGGTATCTTCAGCACCTGAGATTCTTTCTTCCATCTCTTGTATTCTATTGTTGATGTTTGCATCTATCACCCCTGACTTTTTCCCAAGATTTTCTATCTCCAAAGTTGTGTCCTTTTGTGATTTCTTAGTTGTTTCTTCTTCCTTTTTTAGATCCTGGATGGATTTGCTCAGTTTCTTCACTTATTTGTTTGTGTTTTCCTGTATTTCTTTAAGATATTTTTGTGTTTCCTCTCTCAGCATTTCTGTCTGTTGACCCAAGTTCTCCTGTATTTCTTTAAGCGATTTTTGTGTTTCCTCCTTATGGGTTTCCATCTGTTGATCCATATTCTCCTGCCTTTCCTCAAGCGATTTTTGTGTTTCCTTTGTAAGGGCATCTACCCATTGATTCATGTCCTCTTGCATTTCTTTAATCGATTTTTGTGTTTCCTTTGTAAAGGCTTCTACCTGTTGATTCATGTTCTCCTCTATTTCTTTATAAGATTTATTTACATTTTTCTTGAAATCCTCTAATACCATCATGAGAAGTGATTTTAAATCCAGATCTTGCCTTTCAAGTGTGATGGGGTATCCTGGACTTGCTGCTTTTGGAGAGTTGGGTTTGGATGGTGCCATATTGCCTTGATTTCTGTTAGTAACTTTCCTTCGTTTGCCTTTTGCCAGCTGATTATCTCTGTTGTTAGTTGGTCCTGCTGTCTCTGGCTGTTGCTTGGACCTCCTGTGAGCCTGCAAGGCTATTTCTTTTCCCTTGGATGACCGGGTTTCCCCTGGCACTGATTGCTGAGGGGCTGCCCTGCTCCTGAGTGACTTTGGAGCCCTGATGTACCTTGCCCCAAGTGATGTTATTCTTGGGGAATCCCTGAGTACCTGGAGACTCAGTGTAGTCAATCCCCTTAGCAAAGGTGGCTAAGGGGAGGCTGGTGCACTCTCTCCCGATGCGCTCTCTCCCCGGTGCGGGTCCCTCTGGAGGGCAGATATCCCACAGCAGAGCTGATGCGTAGATGACCACAGGACTGCCCAGCTCTTGAGTGCAGGGAGCACACAAGCTGTCTGTGTCCCAAGCGATGTTATACTCCGTTATCCTTGCGCCTGGAGGTCCCAACTGCTCTGAAGGCTCATTGTAGTCAATCTCCCGAGCAGAGATTGCTAAGGGGAGGTTGGTGTGCTCTCTCCCGATGTGCTCTCTCCCAGTGCAGGTCCCTCTGCAGGGCAAATGTCCCACAGCAGAGTTATCTCATAAATGACCACAGAACTGCCCAGATCTTGGGTGCAGGGAGCATACCAGCTGGCTGAGTCCCAAGCGATATTATGCTCGGTTATCCCTGCATCTGGAGTTCCCAACTGCCGAGCTTCATGTTAATAGGGCTTGTTTGTATTCAATGATTGTAAATACATTATGGGAGAAAGAAGAAATATTTTGAGTATCTTGTATGAATTAGGTACTTCATCATTTAATCCTCTTATCACCCTTAAAGATTGTTCTCACATAAAATGTCCCAAACTAAATATTGGCAAAGTTGTGAGACTTTCAAGTTTCCTCTGGCTGTAGGTATTAGATATTAACTGTCACTTAAATTTATATTAGTCTTTAGCGTGCTGTCTTTATACTAAACTACTTTACCTTCATTTTAAAATTATATCATACATCTAATATTGCAATATACATAAATATTTATAATACCTAATATATTTGCGTTTGTAGATAAAGGGTATGGTTTCAAAATAATTCTCTGACAGTATTTGAACATAGAGTTTTTCTATAAGTCTGTATTGAGCTTCTAATTTATAATTTTAGTATCACATAGCTGATTGATTTTGGTTCATTATAACAAGTGTATCCTAGGTTAATAATTTCCCTATTAGGGCTATCTATTCCAATTCTAGTGGAGGAATGCAACCGTTTGATATCTCCTATTTTTCTTGTGGTCTTATTTCCTCATTGTTCTAGCTGCATTGTAACCAAACAGCCATTTTATTATTTTGAATGAATGTGTGTGCGTGAATGTGTGCGTACACACTCACATGTAAACATGCCCATTTATCTGAGTGAGTATGTGCACAGGCTACAGTGTGAATAGGGAAAACTCAAGTGTCAGTCCTTGTCTTGAATATTTTCTGAAACAGGATTCATTTGTGGCTATGTCGGCAAGGCAAACTGACTTCTAAACTTTGAGAGATGCTGATTCCTTCACATCTGTGTTTGATTGGTTACAATTATTTTAAAACTTCAGTCCCTTTAAAACATCCAAATATCTCTTTCAGATTACTCTCTAATATTCTAGTCTTTTAACTGTGCTCCCATAAAATAAATAAAAAAAATAACTTACATACTTTTTTTTTATCCTGGAAGGAAGAACCAGTGCCAGATGTCAAATAGTAGTCAGTATTAGACTAAAGCTAAATTAAAATTCAACATTGTAGAAAGTTCAATGTTTAATATCTAGTACCCATTTTGATCACAGGAGCTCAAAAGGGCCTTCGGAATTCTAATTCTCTGGCTCTGGTATCCACAACACACAGTTTTCTACTACATTACTGTGCTACACTTCTACCAATAGCCTTTCCTAGGTAATCTTTAGGTACTCTACCTGCTTCATGGTGCCATACCTCAACTTTTGTCCCCCATACCTTCAATCCTCTAGCTTCTACCACAACTGTAGCTGAACCTTTACCCATAGCCTACCACAGTTCCAAGAGTCACTTACTCTTCATAACCCCTTCTTTCTTTCAAAAACTAATACCACATGGGAACACTTAAATAATACCAAGCTTGATATCACGTACAAGGTGCAGCCTTCACCACCTCTGGACCACAGCTTCTGTGCTGACCCTGAAGGAACACTTCCCAAAGAGTCTATGTCAGTGACTCTAGTCCTTTCTCGGTCAAAGCCAATTCAACCTGAACTGCTGATAGAGTCCTTTAGGGACCCTCCAAATTCCCTATAAAACTTCACAAACTTAGCCTACATTATCTTCACTACTCTTATATATTCTAAGTTCACACAATATCTGATTAACACACAGTAGATTCTCTAGCTCAAAATTTAAAAGTCATTCCATAATCCTAAAAACACATTACCCCGGTCTGCAACAGCAATGTCCTACTCCCTGTTCCAATTTCTGTCTCAGTTAGGTTTTCTCTTACTATGATAAAATACCATGGTCATAAACAACTTGGGGAAGAAAGGATTTATTTAATCTTATGTTTCCAGATCACACATTGTCAGTGAACAAAGTCAGGACAGGAACTCATGGCAGGAACCTGGAAGTAGGAACTGAAGTAGAAGCCATGGAGGAGTACTGTCTACTGGCTTGTTTCCCATAGCTTCTCTGCTAAAGACTGCTATATTAAATAAACCAGGACCAGAGGGCCAGGGGTGGTATCAGACCCAGAGAATATCAATCCAATATCAATCATTAATCGAGAAAATGCCCTACAAACTTGTGTACAGAAATCTGATAGGGGCATTTTTTCTTAGTTGAGACCCCTCTTTTCCCCCACCATCTCTAACTTCTGTCAGAATGACAAAAAGAAATCTTGCCAGGACATCATCCCATTTCACCATAGCAACACTGGGACCAAGAATCAATCATGGAGATTCTAGAAATCAAATGTAGGTTCTTATGCTTACACAAAAGTGGTTTTACCTGCTGAGCCTTCTCTCTAAACCTAGTCAGCCATTTGGCAGAGAATATTAAAGTATTTGTGGTTGTGAAGACTTTCTCATGAGCAATAGTACACACACAAACATAAAGGTAGATAGGTACTAATATAGAAAATATAGATATAGAAGTTTTAGATTAGATATTAGATAGTTAAAGATGATATTGATATAAATATAGATATAGGTTAGAGATAGAGATACAGGTGATGACAGAGCGAGGGAGAGAGAGAGAGAGAGAGAGAGAGAGAGAGAGAGAGAGAGAGAGAGAGAGAGGACAACAGGAGATAGATCTTTTGCAGTCTCTATATCTAGAAAAAGGAAATTTTATATTATTTATCAGCTTTTATTCCCATGAGGAAAAATAAAAATTTGGTCTTATATTCTTTTGATATGTGATCTGTAATGCTGTGGTCTGTGTTGCTTTTTGCCTACTTGAATACATTCATAAGTCAGTCACTATGAAGGTAACAAATAAAAGAAAATGCTGTAGTGAATTAAGACTAGATTCCATTTGATATAAGGATGTAGGCTTGGGATGTGATAAGTGTAAAACTTTGTTTCATTAGCTAAGCCATAATTTGCCACACAGAACAAATTTTCAACAATTTTAAAATTGAAAAGCACCTAGTTAGCATGTGTGTCTGCTGATATTTGATAATATCTAGTTGTCAGAGAGATTTTGAAAAGTACCTATGCCTCTGTCTATTCCTAGATCAAACCCACACAGCAAGAGCTTATGAGTTGGTGATTAATAATAAAAATTTCATGCAACTTGTTCTTATGGTATCATGTAGCAGTTAATATTTATAGTCCATGGTTTTAATATAGTGGTTAGTTAAGGAAATAACTCAGGGTGGTAAACGACTTGTAAACAATTATGGGCTTTTGTGGTTTCACTTGATAATGAGCTCAGGGACTTGAGAAAACCTTTCAAGTTTCTATGAAAGCAACTATATTTTAACTTTGGCTCATTATTTACTTACCTGCAGGTCATATATTTTGGCAGAAGAAATGTAGCTGTTCAATATCAAAGGGCTATGAATTTTAACCTTTTTAATTGCCGTACTATATCATTTGAGAGATTATGTTAAATTAAAAAAGAATGATAATTTTCTGTAGATCAGAATCCCCCTCAGTTCCTATTATTTTAGTTTCCATAACAGAAAGCACATTTTGGAAACAAATTGCTTTATTTGATCAAATGTATATTTTCTATTAATTCTATCTAGTGGAGGTATCTGACACTGTATATATATATATCTGTAAAAAATACTATGTCCATAAATAGCACAAAAGATAGTAGAATCTGTGAATGCATCACATCTAAGATATCACCTCAATACAGTTTTCTCACTGCATAAAAATATTAATTTGTAACTCAGAATTATGAATTATGCATGCATGGTTTAAATCTACCTATTTTAGTTATGGATGTTAAATGTATTAACATTTTTTCATCTTCTGATTTGCATGCACAGGACAAAGCCCAGCTATGTCACCACCATCGTTGACAGCTTCCAGACCTGCTCTGTCAACAACGGCTCTTGAAGGCAAGTGCTTAGTTTTGTGGTGTTTTCCCCCACATAAATATTTCCATTGTAGAGTGACAAAATGAATCTAGAAAAACAAAATAAAATAATATTAATAAAATGTCCATTATTTTCTTACATAATTGTATTAATGAGCTAAACTTTTGTTTTGTTGAAACTTCAATTGAAAGTCTTTCTCGAATATAAAATTTTTGTAGAATGTCATATGGTTGAACTCAATCTTCTTGGAGGAAGACCAGTGAACTGCTAGGAAACTGAGGCCAAAAATTATCAAATGGGCAATATGACTTGCCATTCTGTAGTTTTAACATCACTTAGAAAATGTGGCATTTAAAGACTCAGGTAACAGCATCTGAATTTGAGCTCCATATGTTACAAATTATCTAAATTTGGGAATTATTTAAATTGTCTTCTCATGAGCTTTGCCTTCTAGATTTTATTAAAATGGCATGGGCAAACTACATGTGTGAAAGGGATACAATCACATTTAGTTTATAACCGCCGTTGCAATCAGTAGTGACTACCAATTATAAATCTCCAAAATAAGACTTTTTTTTTTCACAGAAGAAAGTTTATTTTTGCTACAATATGAGAGGGTGGATCCATAATGGCTGAGGAGCCATAGGAGCAGATAGCAGATAGCAGTTGCCTATTTCCATTCTCTCTCTCTCTCTCTCTCTCTCTCTCTCTCTCTCTCTCTCTCTCTCTCTCTCTCTCTCTCTTTTTCTCTCCCTCTCCCTTTTGCCTCTCCTTTCTCCCTCCTCCCTCTTCCTTCTCCCTCCTCCTCCCCCTCCCCCTCCCTCTGTTTGTCTCTCTCTCTCTCTCCTAAATTATCTTTAATCTTTTTTACAGTCTAGTTGTTATCCTCTTTCTGGTCTGCCTTCCAAAAGTTCCTCATCCCATTGTACTTTCCCCATCTCCAAAGAATGTCCCTACCCCACCCCACACTACACTGCCAGGCCTTCCTATTTCCTGGGGCCTCATGTCTCTCAAAGTTTAGGAACATATTCTCTCACTGAAGGCAGACCAGGCTGTCTTCTGCTGTATAAGTGTTAGGGGATGTAAAAGTCGTCAGCTGGTTGGTGGCTCAGTGTTTGAGAGATCTCAGTGGTCTGGGTGAGTTGAGACTGCTGGCCTTCCTATGGGGTTGCCCTCCTCCACAACTTTTCCCAGCCTTCCCCAATTCAACCACAGTTCAACCAACTTCAGTCCATTGGTTGGGTGTAAGTATCTGCTTCTGTCTCAGTGAGCTGCTTGTTGGGCCTCTCAGAGGACAGCCATGCTAGGCTCCTGTCTGTATGTACACTATAGCATCAGTAATAGTGTCAAGCCTTGGAGCCTCCTCTTGAGATGGAGCCCAACTTGGGCCGGTCACTAGACCTCCTTTCCCTCAGTCTCTTGTCCATTTTCATCCCGTTAGATTTTTCTGGCAGGAACAATTCTGGGTCTGAAGTTTTGACTGTGGTATGGCAACCCTATCCCTCCACTTGATGCCCTGTCTTTCTACTGGAGGTGGACTCTACAGTTCCCTCTCCCCACTGTTGGGCATTTCATCTAAGGTCCCTTCCCTTTGAGTCCTGAGAATCTCTCACCTCCCAGGTCCTTGGTACATTCTAGAGGGTTTTCCTACCTCCTACCTCCTGAAGTTGCAAGTTTCCATTCATTCTGCTGGCCCTCAGGGCTTAATACCTGTTCCTCCAACCAATACCTGATCATGTTCCCCTGTTACTCTCTCCATTCCCTCTCCCACCTGTGCCCCACCATGATTGCAAACAAACATTTAAAAAATAGCAAATAATAGGAGAAAAAGTCACTACAATTAGTTTTGCTGGAAATTTAGTTATTTCTTCAAGTCTTATCCATTTATTATTTTCAGTGATTTTAAAGTAATAAATAAATAGGCTAAATTCCAACGATGGGATTTATTTTGCAAATTGTTGGAAATTCACTACTTAATTAAAACTACAATTCCTCCAGTCTAATGCAGTTTAGAGATATGAAAGCACAAGTAATTAAAGTTAATACATGATTTATGAGAATAACAGTGTAAATCTTTCCCATCACCTCCTTTCTACTATTCATTTCCTCTATACTGAAATAGTCTTTGTTTGCGCACAAACATCCCATCCTACTTTCACATTCTGCCCACACTGACTAATAGTTTGTCCATTGACTCTGATTTCTGTGCACAGTCATGACATGCTCATACTGATGACATTTCATCAATGAGGTGGCCTGTATATACAGGGAGAAAGAAATATCAAGAGCCCATGTGTTTGATTGTAGGTTAGAAGAGACTCTAGCTTACACCACTCTGTCTGCCCCACCAGTCTCATCTTGATAAATGATGCTACAAAAGTCTGACCAAGGAAAAATCTACAAAGCATAGTCACTTGCAGAGAAGACTTGATTTCACAGTTGTAGGTGTGCTAACCATTGCAATATGATGCAAGACCTAAGTCATCATAAAGTAGCGTAAGCTTAGAAGAAGGAGAACATAGACTGTTCTGGAAGAGCAAGAGAACCTCAGGAAAATTTTCAGTCATATTAAATCTAAAGAGTCACTATACTTGCATATGGTACATAGTGGATGAAAGGAAAGAAAGCCAAGATAGAAAGAGCTGCACCTTCAAAGAAACAAAATCTCTAAATAGATTGTGATAAAAATTTATGTGAAGAAAGAAGACAATGTGTATATGTGTGTATCCATAATTACTCAGAAAACATAATTAAAAAATATAATTCAAAAAAAATTAAATAAAAAATGTTTAATCTTTCAGGAGAGATGCCACACTCTGAAAACATAATTAACAGCAATTGTCTTTATGGTAAAATATGTTTTTCTCTTTCATTATTTTTTTAAATGAGTTTATGATATCTCTGCTTTTTATAATTAAAATTTGATGAAAGATATTAAAACTTAATTATAAAAACAAACAAAATAAAACAAAAAACAAAAAAGAAAGAAAGAAAGAAAAGAGCATCCTGCACAGAACTTAGAAGATCAGATCAGAGAACAGGAAGAAAGGAAGGCATTTAAAGGGTAAATTACCCAGTATTTTCTAGGATTGATTTTATTGTTAATGCTTTCCATACTATTATACCATGAGTAAGATAGAGTAAAATTTTAACAATCAAGGAGTGAAAATGCCTACTATTTCTATTACTATATGTTTGGACTACTTGAGGCTTGGTCTCACTTTGCAGTAAAATCTGACTTCAAACTTGTACTTAATCTCCCTTCCTCACATCTGGGGTTATAGGCATGCACTCCTATGCTTGGCTAAAAAAAAGAGTTATCATTTTCAACAACTATCTCAGTTTATTCTTTATCCCTGAAAACTTGAGAGTCATTGTTCTGTTATATGTATAAAGTATACATCACAACCAATTATCTTATGTCAAGTATTAGACTTTCTTAGCCCACTATAAATTGCCTTATCTGTATTTTTATATTTTACATTGGTTCTGAATACTTTAGAAAAGGATGTATTTTCCAATTACCAAGAACCAATAATGAATTTTGGTTATACATTTATATAGTATTCATTCAGTAGAAAGATTTTAGTTAATGATAGGTATTGTTTTCCTTAAACTGTGGTCTGACAAAAGCCTATGTTATGCACTTAGTGCTCCATCCTGACCCTGCTGTTTGTTCTTTGCTCTCATCAACTCACATTTATTTAGAACACATTTACATGACATGCATTCTATGGTTGGTATTCTGAATTCTGAGAAAGGTAGACTTTGTTATTAATATGAACAATGAACAAGTGAAGACTTAAAACTTTATTTGAGTTAATAAATAGCAGGTAGCAGGATTAGCAATGTTGCCTTCTGTTTGTAGATATATGCCAAGGTGTTTTTTGTTATAGTGTAGACTCTTGACAGTGACAATTCCACTTTTTATTTTTCAATGTTTTTCAAAATATGGGGACATGGGTTTTATGCTTTAGTTTTGAAATGGAGTTTTATTCGGTTTTCTCATACATTAAAAAAAATGTATTTGGGTGGTAGTCACAAACACTTTAACAATTCTCAGAATTGAAGGTTCACACACATAGTGTTAAAACTCCTGTGAAAACATATGTGATTTGTGATTTAGTAAGTCTAGATTGGGATCAGGATTTTGTTATCAAACTGTCAAGTGTTGCTGATATTGTTATTCTAGGAACATGTTTGAGTGTCAAATTCATGCGCCATATGCTTATAATGATGCTTTTAATTTTATTGAATTAACTGAAAACCTTAGCAAATTGTCTTATTCAGAGTGAGTAGAATATCATTTATGCAGACAGTTTTGAGTTCTCATTGACTGAACAAACACCAAATAGTTCAAGCTAAATATACAACTCTCTTACTAGAGAGTCAAATAAATGATGATAGAAAACGGGGGTGTGGGGTGTGGGGGGTGTCACACATCCCATCTGAATTACAATGATCTGTTATGTGCTATATAAATATTTTGGTTTGGTTATCTAAACAAATTGGATAAATTATAAGTTTCAAATTTTAAGTAAAATCCATAAGCAAACTGTAAGTCACTAGTACATTGATCACAAACTAGGAAACACAAAATGTTTTTGTTTGGTCTTTACAATTCATAGCTTAGTAAAAAGTTCAGCAGTATCTTGCTCAGACTTCTAGGATATCTCCAAGTGTTTAGAGAATGCTACAGATCTACATAAAGGGATAGGACTCTCATTTCCTACCCTCTTCAACCCACATAGTTCTTTTACTTTTTTTTTCATTGTGAATATTCTGTCTGGTGTAAAATATTGTGGTGTCCACTATCATGTCTTTACTCACTTATTCATCAACTTGTCTCCAGACATTGTTTCTTCGTGAGTGGAAATGTGCAAAGATTATTCCATAGTGATGTACAAGGTTGCCTGACCTACATTGTTATATGCCAGGAATAGTCTTCTCTAAGCACAGAAGACTGGTTAACTTAAGCAATAGGAACTTATTTTCTTATAATAGTGGATGTTGGAATTATGAAATTAGGAGATCAGCCCACACAAGTTCAGAGAAAAGAGACTTCAAAGCATTTTTCTCACTACATTGACCACAATATAGAGATGAGGCAAGCGTGAATATCTTTTTATAGTTGTGGCAGGTCTATGAATTTTGTGCATTTGAATTGAGGTAGCCATAATCATCTTCCTAAAACACTTTATCTTTTAATACATTGAGATCTGGTAAGTTAGTATGAAAACTTGACAGGCATGATGATATGTTCAATTTGTAACTATGGGTAAATTTTATGCTTAGTGAAAACAACTTGAATGCCTACCTCATGTAATTAGTGTTGCTTAAATGGTTTTAAGAAGCTGAGTGTTTGTCTTTTTATTTCTAGCACATATTTTTAGAAACAACACAAATTCTGCACTTTTATCATTTATCTGTACCTGATTTTCATTGGTATAATTTAAGAGTTTATATTGAAGTTAAATTTCAACCAAACTTTCAGTAATTTTGACTATCATTTTTTATCTTTAAATAAAAGGAAAACAAGGGAATTAGAACAAATCTTCTAGAACTCAGAAATGCAGTCCACCCCGCAAAAAATGGATAAAAATAAAATATATATTATTTTTTCACATGTGAACTTTGGTAGTTCAAGAGATTTGGGATATTTTACATAAACTGCCAAGTGGTCATCTCCATGCCCAATGTTAACAGGGCAAGACACAGCTTATAAATTTTAGTATCATAGTAAATGCAATGGATTCTAAAGAGTTGGAACTAAGTCAGATTATTTAAATTTCCTAACTGAAGGCACTCTTTTATGATATGATTATTCATGTAGTTGGCTCCAATTAATCTCCTGGCACAAGTTCATAAAATGATAAGAAGAAAATTCCTTGCCTTTCACTCTGTCACCTGGAAAACTTGGTGTCATTTTAAATATGGGATCCTGAAGTTCTGTTGTTATAATTAAAGAATCACTAATTTCACAGTTCAACCCAGGATTCAATGCTATGTTTAAGTAAACAAATTAATAGTGTTTCAAGATTTTGGGTATTTTGCAAATAGGAGCTGCTGTGTGCAGAGAGCAGGATCCTCTCATAGAGTCTTTTAAAACTGAGAAAGTCCCGAGAAGCACACAATATCCAGCTAGGATGAGCTCAGTAGTTTTGTCAGGCTTTTCAGATGTGCTGCCTATGACTTCATTAACATAATTGATTAAGAACTAGGACATATTTAGCATTTATTAATCAGGCTGTTTTTATTGAAGCTGATTAGGCCAGTCTTTGTCTGGAACTTCCTGAAGAATAACTTGCAAGAAAATGGCTTTATGTGAAAAAGAAAAACTGGCATACAGTGCTTAAGTATATATACAGTTTACTTTGTAGAATGTGGGTCAATGATGGAAGTGTAAACTTGTTACAATTTTAATCTTTTTAAAGTAGTGCTTTTTATAGAGAGACTAGATTATTACATTTGCTCAAGGAGTTTGGAAACAACTTAGAATTTTATATCAAAGAAACCTAAAAGCTTGGAACCTTCTGGGTGAACTTCTACACATATATAAAGTTCTTTTTAATAGTAATAATACAACTTTGTACTTTCATAGCACTTGACATTGTATTTCTTGTAGCAGGTGTTTGTTATCTGGAGAGTTATTGTAGCTCATGTCTTAGGCCACTAATTTAGTATCTTGAAGTTGTATCTTCACTTTATTGAATTACATTGTTCTCTATGGCTTATGATTTGCATACAGTACTAATGATTTTTAAAATTTTTTGAATCTTTAAATGCAAAGGTAACTAATTGTACATTAAATTGTGTGCTTTCTTTGATTCTTTATAATATATTAGTCTTGGAAATATTTGTTACTTTAAAAATAACTTACCTACAAATCAATTAAATCATTTTGGTGACTGTTGTCATTTGATATTTAATTCTTGACATTGCCCAACAAGAACTAATTTTAAATTGGACCTGAAATATGATATTGATTTTCATAATCTTTTAAAATAAATTAACTGTTGTTCTCACAGGAGCAGAGAAGCCTATAGATTCAAAGGATCACTGTAGTTATTCACAAAATATATAAGGCAATCCAGAAAAACTCTTTTCCTCACTCAGAATAGATTTTGTAATATTATATCCCAGGTGGTGTAAAATCTTAGCTTGAGAAGCTTCTTACTCTCAAGTGTTGGTGAGCATTCCCATTAACCCCTTCTCCTAGGAAAACTATTTCTCTGGAAGTTTCAGCCTTTCTCCATTTTAACAGAATCCATAGTAATTAAACAGGATAACTTCAGGCAAAGTTGTTCTGCAATTCCCCAGCCAGGAACAATGGTAGAAAACCTGTTTCCTAAAGTCCTTGCATAAGCAAGATTGCAAGATATGATCTCATTCATTTTTTATTAAATTATATTGGGGTTATTTTCTTCTTTTGTTTAACTCAAGAAAGCTCTATGAAACCTCTAATTTTTTATCATTGATCACTGAATAATGGGAAGATAACCTTACACAAATAATGGGCACTTAATTTGTAATTACCAGGGCATCTATTTTGTGGAATAAACGTTGAAGGAAGAAGTTAAATTATACTTGATTCATTTTTATGTATCTCATTATAAGTATTCAGTTTGATAGTAATTACAGCAAGAATGCTAACTATCAAACATCTACATTGTGTCTTGATATACAATAGTATTAATTTTGATATTATCACTGTAAAAATATTATAACTTCTGTAACTTGTATGAAGACCTCCCCCCAAAAAATAGAAAGACCAAAGTTACATAACATTATCTCAGCTCTGGTGTTGATCAATTGTAATATCTTGCCAAAATAATTAATATGTTATGACTTTCATATCTTCACTTACAAACTGTGGAAACTGGATTTAAGTGATACTTGGAGTCTGTTTTGGCATTTCTACTCACCCTGATCTCTCTTTTTTTTTTATTTCATGCTGATAGATCAGTAATAAGTTGTTTTAATAACAGTTTGAAATTTACATGGCTTTGTCGAGATAATTGCCACTGTAAATGTGAAATTACATCTATGTTGTCTGTAGAAATGTTAATTTTGTCACAAAACTGAAGTATTTTGTATGAAATGCTAAAGTGTATGGTATAGATAGATCACAAAGGCTGAATTTGTTGAAAGAAGGTGAGCTATTAATGTGGCAAGCTATTTGGTTGATCTATATTAGATCAGAAAGAGTCAATAATTGCTTTTCTGTAAATATAGAGGGAAAGTGTACATCATGCAATAAAATTTTATCACAGAATGCATTGGAATACAGTCTTGTACAGGAGCTACTAATATCTTATTGAGAATTCTATTAAACCAAAGAACTTGATCATATCAGATGTTCTATGAGATATACCCTGAGAAATTCAAGCCATAAACTAGTAAAATAGAAATTTGGTCTCTGGTTTTTCTATTAATTATATGATACAATAGGTTTTATCTAACTTTAGGACAGTATGCTTTTTTTGTACTGTGGTGAAATAAACTCAGTGCCTCCTGGTAATGGTTTTGAATGAAATTGATATTTAGTTACACATAGTGATAAAATTCATATACCAAACTAGTTTACCATCTACTTAATTTAGAAATTTGCCTAAACTGAACAATGCATACTGAAAGCATTGTATGGGTGCAATTGGGAGAACAACTTATTTGCTAGCATAGTTGAAACTTAACCATTAGTTTCTGTCATCATTATTATAATTTTAAATAGGGAATTTAATTAATTTTTTGTAATTATTATTAGGCATTACTTTTATCATAACTATTTTAGTTTTTATAAAAGACAACAAATAATTTTCATTCATGACATTAATGTATATGAAACTCTAAATTATTTTAGTACAGGATTGAGCCATATCTTTAATATACTTTGTTCCAAAAACTAAGGTCTTATATCTCCCCCATTCCTAAGCTATTTAAATCAATTAAAAAGAATAAAATGATTAAATTTTCATGTTGAATCATTGGGAAAAGAGTAGAAAAGACGAACTGATGATGGTTTTGAGGATTTAAAAGTTAAGACACATTTAGGAGACTACTGCTCCAGGGAAAAATTGTGCTTTTGTTCTTAACGGTTACATTTATAGTTAAAAACAACTCCAAGAACTGAATGTGATACAATAATTTTACAGAGATCAGAGAAATCAAGGAAATTGCCTACAATTGCACAAATCTAAAAATGGCATAATCATAATTTGAGGCCAGGTGTCTGTTAACAAGTCACAGTGTTTTCTCATTATCTCTAAATAGTAATTACATTTTAGGGCTCCATAAAATTGCTCAGGATCTTATCTGACACGGGTAAATGAATGATGTTAGGAAGAAGAACAGGTTTTGAGGGATAGTAAGTTCAATTTTCACCCTGCTGGGTATTTTATGTTGCTTAGGTCACTCAAATAGGAATTCATGTGCCTAAAGAATGAAATATTCATAAATGTCTGAGCAGGTTATAGTAGAGCACTCCAGACATTGTTCAAACTGGAAACTCATATCAACTTTTAGCCTAGAGAAGCAGTGAAATGGATGTATTTACAATACCAGAAAAATGTGTGACTAGAAAATCAATACAAAATTTGAACATCTGCATGTTATTACCTTCAGTAGGAGAAGACAACTATCAACATTGCAAATGATGAATGTAGTAGTCTCAGTAAACAAGAGAATGAGCAAAGGAATAAATGCCCAATTAGTTCTCTCTCTCTCTCTCTCTCTCTCTCTCTCTCTCTCTCTCTGTCTCTGTCTCTGTCTCTCTCTCTCTTCTTTCTTTGATTTTTTTTGATTTTATGTCTTTCTCTCTCTTCTTTCTTTGATTTTTTTTTTTTGAGACAAGGTCTCTCTATATCACCTTCTCTGTTTTGTTGCGACAAGTTTTCTTTGCATCACCCTGGTTGTCCTACTATGTAGATCAGCCTGACCTATGCTCATAGAGATCCATCTACCTCTAACTCCAGTGAGATGTTATTAAAGGTGTGTACCACCAGTAATTTATAAGATCTTTTGATATCTTAGCAAGAGTCCTGAACTACCTGTATCCAGAAGACTTGAGCATTGGTTGTCATCACACATATAAGAGTCACTGTGGAGTCTGGGCCTGGAGAGTACATGAAGTCTTTTCTTTATGTTGGGCAGGAAGTTGAGCTTTTGGAAAATGTTATATTATAGGAGTGTGAAGAAAAAGAGATGGTGCAGATAGTAGAGGTAACTCAGCACATTTCTTGGAAGAATGCTATGGCAGAATTGGCAGATCAATTGTATCATGACAACATACTTTTGTAGAATATATAGTATTATTGTTCTGCCTCTTCACAGACCCTCTATATTAAAAAAATAAAAGTTAATAACTTACTTCAGATATTCTCTATGTATTTATTCAGACAAGCATGTATTTTAAATATCATTTATCAATCACCCATGGAACAAATTATCTCCAAAACAATCATATAAAGTTTAATTGTACATGTATCTTCAAAGTAGATCAATCACAGGCATAAGTCTTAAGAGTATACAGTATACCCTAGGAAGGAAACATGAAGTAAAGTGTTGATTTCTTCGGATTCTCTAGAGAAGCAGAACCAAGAATCCTATCCAAAATGTATCTATATAGCACTAAAGCTAACATCTGTCTCTCTGTCTTTGCCTCTGTCTGTCTGTCTGTCTGTCTGTCTATCTATCTATCTATCTATCTATCTATCATCAGCCTATCTATATATTTATTTATTGAGACACTGATTAATTTTAAAGCATTACTTCTTGAAACTGTGAGTGCTTGCAAGTTCTAAGTGTACAGCTCTTGTAGACAGATTAGGTATATAGGGAAACTTCATGTTAAAGCACTGAGTCTACAGGAGTGTGTCAATAAAATTCCTACTTCAAGAGACTTTAAATGTTTTTCTTAAGACTTTCAATCAAACCCATCGCATTCACAGCATGAAGACGAATCACTTTTCCCAGTTTGCTAATTTAACATTACCTTCATAGAAATCAGTAGATTGGCTCTTAGCTTTGTTAAGATAATACATCAGATTAACTATTGCAAGCATCATCAGAAGGCTGCAATCTGAGGAAGGTTATGGATAGTACACAGATAGACATTTGCCTAATACACACAGAGATTTGGGTGCCAATCCAACATCATAATACTAAGTGAAACAAAGATACAGAAAATGAAAAGGAAAAGTCAAACAGGAAAAAAAAAGTTAAGGATAAAATATTATAAAGGAAGAAGAGTTACAACAGTTACAAGTATTGCAAAGATGAATAGAACAAAGACAAAACACAGGTCTTTGATAGAAAATCATCTAACCTACACTTGAATGCAAAGTTTGCCTCTCCCACGTATCCTTGAGGGCACAATTGGGAGTGAACTGAAGGTCCAAATTTAAAACTGGTTTGTTATATTAACTTCTCAGTGTCTACCATGGGGATAGTGATGATTTTAAACTAAATTATATTGAAAGTCTGTTTCATCTTGAAACTTTTATTTTGTATTTCACCTTTGTCTCACCATTTCACTATTAAACAAACTTTGGGCTACTAAGTACTACCAAATGAAAAAGAGTCTTATCATCTGACAAGTAGTCCTTCCAATATTGCAGAGTTGATAATTTTAAACTTTACTTTGTCATGATGTTACACTTATACAGAACTGTTATAGAGACTTCAGCAAAGTTCTTCTGATATTAGTGGCATGCAACCATTGTCTACTCACTGAAACTTGAGAAAACAACACTGATATAGCCATATTAACTCAATTATGTATTCATGTGACTTTCATTTCAGATTATTGAAAACAATGCCTGCAATGGTAAAAGAGTAATGAACTATTTCTCTTTCTCATTCTAAATTCTAATCAATACTCTAGATTTTCCTGGTCAATTCTTATTATGATATGTTCTAAAAATATAAATGGTAAGCACATAAAAACTTACTTCACATTTTAACAGGTAAGATTTAACTCTGAGGAAAAGATATATTTGGAGAATTTGAAAAGAGACCAAAAGAAGGGGATGGGAGATACCGATAGGCTGAAGTAACTTTTATCGGTATTTTCATAAAAAGAAGACTTTTAAGAAAGAAGAAATAAAAAAGTTCCATGCAAGTGTTCAAAAAGGAAAAGCATAGAATAACAATAACAACAAATAAAAACAAAACAAAACAAACAACAAAACGGCCAATCAACCAACCAACCAAATAAAAAATCAAATGGAGGTACTTGCTTTACACAGCAACCTAAACAATCAACAAAGACACAGCTTGCAAAACAGAAAAAGCACCACTTTATTACTGAGCATGTAATGAAGGACTAATAATAATCATCTTTAAACAATTGTAGTATCTAAAAAGAAATCCACCAAAATCCATATGTAACAAACATTTCTCAAAGTAACAAACACAAATAGCAAACGAGTATATGATAAATGCCGATCAATACAAATCACCATGGATATTTAAATAAAAATCACAATTAGACATCTTCATCCTCAACAGTGCTTTTATTTAAAAGACAGATGATAATAAGTAATAATAAGTCTCTGGGAAAGGAAATATTTGCATACTGTTGGTAGAAATTTATATTAATACAATGATTATAGAAAATATAGGGATTTCTTCTAAGACCCCTTCTTCTATGATAGAACTACAATGTGAACCAATAATTATTTATACATGAAATGAAACACATATACATGCGCGCATGCATGCACACACACACAGACACACACACACACACACAAGATCAGTGCAAAGGCCTATACACTTTCATCTTTATTTAATATTCACGATGAAATATAGAGTCAATCCAAAAAGTTGATGATCAAGGATATGTAGTTTATGGTCTTGTCTATTTAGCCTCCAGTTTTGTTTTTTGTTTTTTGTTTTTTTTTTTTTTTTGATTATCAAGTGCTAGTGTAACCAAAGATGGAGTTATGTAGTTTAAAGAACTCTTCTATTTAGGTTAGAATCAGTATATACATACACACACACACACACACACACACACACACACACACATATATGATAACAATTAATGAAAGACGGGGCCATGAATTTGAAGGAGAATGAGGATCAATGTATGGGAGGGTTTGGAAGAACAGGAAAAAAGTGCTATAATTAAATTACAAATCTCTAAAACAAACAAAAAGATTATAACCAATATTCTAAACATTTTTCAATGCTTTTATGTATGGTACTGAGTTCTAGTTTTCCTTTTCCCTCTGCATTTTGTGCTAAAATGGCCAGAAAGAAACTTAAAGATAAGATGGTATGTTGTCCAGTTTTTGTCAATATGATACAAATTAGAATACCGTAGAAGAGGGAACCTCAACTGAGGAATTTTTTTTCCATCAGATGGGCCTATTGACATACCTGTGAGAAGTGTCTTTGATTAATAATTTATGTTATGAGATCCAGCCTGCGGGTATTACATGGAATCCTGGGACATATAAGAAAACAAGCTGAGAAAGGTGTAATTAAAAATCTAGTAAGCAGCATTTCTTCCATGGTCTTTTCTTGAGGTCCAGACTCTATGTTCCTAAGTTCAATTCTCACCTTGACTTATATTCAGATAAACTGTGACCTGAAAGTTATAGGAAGAAATAAATTATTTTCTCCTTAAATCAATTTTAGTTAGTGTTTGACCATAGAAAACAAACGAACAAAATAAAAACAAAAAAAAACTCCCATTAGACAGATGGATTTTATAAGAGTGAATATGATTTTTCTAGCCATTTCTTCCTATAGAATTTAGATTAGAAACATTAGGGCTAACAAATTTTACTCATAAAACTTATGAGGAAAGAAATGTATTCTTTTAATGTTCTTATTGGCATGTACAATAAAAAATAAGGCATGTGTTTGCTATTTGTATTAGTTTAGTATAAATGTTTTTTTCTCTTATGTAAGCTGGTGGTAAATGAATTTATTTTTCCTTTATTATCAAAGAGAAAAGTGGATCTAACTTTGAAATTATTTTTGTTTTGGGCAAATAGAATAGAGAACCTTGGAGCTGTTTACACAGTGAAAAATACAAGACATTTCAGCTAAGTGAGGATGTTTGACACTATTCAAATAAATCTTATGTCCAGAGGGTAAAGATATAAATCTGTAGGCCTACTTTAGTATATGTACATTATATGAGATGTTGAAACTTATGTAGCTCATAAATTAAAATGGTTTTGAACTTGACATACTAAAACCATTACAACATGAAAAATTAAGTTCTTAGAATAGGCTTTCAATTCTCCACTTTAAGAAGTAATATCCAAGCCAGGCAGTGGTGGTGCATGCCTTTAATCCTAGCATTTGGGAGACAGAGACAGTCAGATTTCTGAGTTTGAGGCCGGCCTAGTCTACAGAATGTGTTTCCAGGGCAGCCAGGGCTATACAGAGAAACCCTGTCTCAAAAAACTGAAAAACAGAAGTAATATCTATTACACATATTTTTAAAAAATTGAAAGGTTTCAATTAAAAACTAGTCTTATAAATATGACTAACATATTGGTAACATTTGGTACTTCTTAAGTCTTATCTTATTGGAAATAATGATTGACTCTCTACTATATTTTAGTAAATCAAATCCAAATTTCTCAGGGCTCTATTTATAAAACTGACAAAATCTTTGAATGGTATTCTAATATGAATTTTGACTCTTAATCATAATCAATTTTTACCCTTAATAGCAATATATTAGTGATGAGAAAGAAAAATTCAAATTTTTAATGCATCTTGGTTTTCTTATGATTTCAAACACAATGAAGGACATTCACAGTCCACTTGCAATTATAGGCAAATGTAGAAAGAACACATAAGGAAATGTAGAAAAAGTAATCTCATTTAGGTGATGTTATGGTGAAAATGAAACACTGTTAGGAAAGGATCTTGTGTTTATTTTTCCTTATCCAACAAAAGAGAAAAAACAACATCAATGTTTACAGTACATCTTGTGGAAGCAATGGTTCTGCATAAAACCTAAACTGTTTAAAAAGAGAATCTCAGAATAACAGTATTATGAAGCAAATAAAAAGGAACAAACATACTTTATAGTGTTGTTTGATAAGATAAATGCATTTGCACTGGAAGTTACTTGTTTTGGAACAAGTGAAACATTTTAATTGAGCATTTATATCCTGATATTTAAAACCCATAAGGGGAATATGAAACTTAGAGTGTTACTTTCCATACCTTCCATTCGGTTTCTTTTACTGACTCATATTTGTCTACAAACAAACAAATAAACAAACATGGAAACTTTTATCCTTAAAATTATAACACATCCAATATTATTACAATTAGTTATCTAAAAAGCTCCCTATAATTTTAAAATATTTAGGGAATATTTGTTTATTTTAAACATTAAGCTTTTAAAGATATTTTGTGAACTAAACAGTGTGAAACTATTCTTCCCCTTGAATTCTTTTTGTATTAAAAATTCAGTTATAGAAAATAAAATTATGTCAAAGATTTTTTTCATTGGGATAGAACAAAAATACAAGTTAGATAATATAGTATAAAATAATACTTTTTCTCAACCCTTTGCCTCAGCCAGTGTGCAAGGGCAATGAAAAAGTTTGTTTTCCATGTTACATGGCATAAAAAGCAGTTGATACTCATCCTTAGATTCATATCTGTACTCTTTCATTTACATCAATTTTGAATTCCATGAAACCTTTCTTGAGCCCATTTTCTCACTAGCTACAGGTATATACATATTTACTTACGAATTAAGTATATGCTAATGTACACAGGATCGTGTACAGTTTTCCCTTAGTGGAGTTTCATGTCATCTCAGGGTTGTATTGATTCTAACCAAAACTACATCTTTCCTTTTCTTTAATCATAAAACAGGTAATTAACTGAGACTCCTTTATTTCAATATTTTGGAGACTCCAAGAAGAAATATGTCATGATATTATGAACAAAATTAGATTCAAGCTGCTATGCACCAGAGTTCTTTAGCATATGTACCCCATGAGAATTAGAATTCTCTTATTTTATTTACATTCAAAATCATTTCCCCTTGAGCACACAATACATCATGACACATCTTCAGTTCTGCAGAGGTGTTAACTGTAAGACTTCAAATATGCAGGCAAAGGCAAGGCTCCACACAGCACCTAGACTCGGGGTAATGTTTTCTTTCAAACATGGCTGGTCTTTACTCAGCCTTCCTGGACTGAGCCTCTGACCTTTTCTCTCCAAGGCCTTGATGTCATGGTGAACTTTCTCTCCTCAATTTGATTACTACATCAGGACACAAAGCTTTCAAAAAAATTCCTGATCCTTGCAGCTGGTTTAAGAACTAATAAATCTGTTTAAGACTAAATAAATCTTTGTTGATTTCAGTGATGAAATTGCATAGCTAAAAGTCTCTGAGTAGTCACTGGAAACTGTTAAGGAATTACAGCTTGGTAGTTATTTGTTAATAGCTAATAAAGCGAACTGCTTTCCCTGGATAATTCAGCCATCACTAAAGAAAATTAAAGGCAAAGAAAATGGATTAGAGTTCTAGAAGGACAGCCTAGAGATGACAGATAGCTCAAGCAAAGCCCTCAATGGAAAGACCCTTGCTGTCACAGTAACAATTACATTGCAAAGTAATGGCTATCATTATGTTGCATAATGTTTCCTTCATTGAAAACCCCCAGATAAAATTCAGAGACAAATTTATTGATGAACAACAACAACAAAAGAACATTTTTACTGATTTTTTTCCTCTAAATTTTCCTTATCATTTTATCACATATTCCAGTGGAGCACTTGAAACCACCAAGCAGCATAGTGCCCCCCATGTTATCAGTTAGCAACATGGAACTTATAGGCTTAATATATTTTAGTAGTCTCCTATGTTACTGTGAGAGGAAAAATTCTTAGACAAAGCCACACTATTTCACCAACTGTGCTATAGTACAGCCCTTCCCTGAGTCTTGCACTGCCCCTGTATTCACTATTTCTCTGTTTTCTACATATCTAGCATGTTCCTGTTTCAGAGTCTTGGCAGGCATGTTTCTTTTGATAAAGATAGGCAAAACAGTCCCAGTTTTTTCTATAGGTTTCTTAATATTACCCATTACGAATGACTTACCCATGTTCTACCTTAATAAAAATAAAACAATACTGTCTTCCACCCTCTGATTCCCTAATCTGCTAAAACAAGTATCATACTCCAGTTAGTCTGTCTCCCATCCAAATACTAATCAGGCCCAATCCTACTTAGCTTCCAATATTAGACGAGATCGGGCATGTTCAGGGTGGTATGACCGTAGACCCAGTTTGGCCATCAAATTGATCC
The DNA here is from genome assembly GCA_036184795.1 of Tokudaia tokunoshimensis. Taxonomy (NCBI): domain Eukaryota; kingdom Metazoa; phylum Chordata; class Mammalia; order Rodentia; family Muridae; genus Tokudaia; species Tokudaia tokunoshimensis. The sequence goes on along the minus strand of BTHU01000006.1, from coordinate 46,877,054 downwards.
ATGTTGGAAGAGTTACCTTCAGTTGAAGAATTGCCTAATAAAATGGCTATAGGGATGTCTGTAAGATTTTTTTTGGCGGGGGGGAGGTTACTGATTGATATAAAAGAACCCAACAAAATGTGGGTGGTACAATCCCTAGGCAGGTGGGCCTGGATTTTGTAAAACTAAAATAGGTGAACATGAGCTTGGAAGCAAACTAAGAAGAAATTTCCCAGAAGTCCATACTTAAGTTCCTGACTTATTTTCCCTCAATGCTGGATTATAACTTGTAAGAAAAATAAACACTTCCCTCTCCCAAGATGTATTTAGCTGTGGTTTTATTATGGTAATATCAATGCAAACTAAGATATTATGTTTTTATTATTCCTAATCCACTTCACCATCTAACTTTATATACATGTACATCTTAAGCACATAAAACAGACCTTTCTGTTACTTTAAACGTTTATGAAATATAGAGAGTGTATTATGACTACTTATAACTCTAAAGATTTTTGAAGTAACCTATTCCCAATAAAACTGGTTACTATGTTAAAGATCATGTGAATTTCATTTGGAGAAAAGGATGAAGTAGTAGTACATTTAAATACATTCCAGTCATTTCCCTAAAACTTATGATTGAGATGGAAGAACCACTATTTCCTCAACAGTTTCATCAGACAATCAGCAATTATTAACCTTTCCTTGTTATCTACATGATATGGGATAAGAAAGTATCAGAATCCCTGGACTGAATTATGTTCTTGACCTTTTCTGGTTTGCAATGTTGGACATCTGTTTTGACACATTAAATTTCAGTTCATATCTCTATAAATGGTATCTAACAAACCATAACCAAGCAACAGAAGTTTTTCTTCATTGTAACACAGCTGTGTTGTAAACAGATCTGCCTCTATATGTATATATTTTTTCTTGAGGTTTTGCAAGAAAAATTATTCTAGACATACATGGAAATGAGTAGAACTCACACCTAGAAAAATACTAAAGATAATATGTACTCACATTTTTATAATTTGCCAAACATAGTAAATGCTAGTTATTATTTTATTGTACTTTTAATAACTACTTTGTTCCAGACACTTTAATCTAATTATCTCTATACCTCACAGAAAAAAATAAGTAAAAATAAAAATGGTACGGCATGTCAGCTACCTAATTTAGTATGTCAAAGCAGATGTCCAACATTGTCCAACTAGAAAAGATCAGGAACAAAATTTATACAAAGAATGCCCATGCATTGTTTCTTGTCCAACACTCTGTAGATAAGAATGGGAAGGTTTAATAATGCTCATACAACTGGCCTCATCTCCTTTTATGCTATTTTCCAAGGTCACACCATGAGATGGATTGCAAGCCAATTTCTACCACACCTAAGAAACAAAGTGTCAGTGAACTGGAATTCTGGAATGTGGTATCATGTAACAAGTGGGACCTGATTTGACTGGCAACAAAAATACACCAACCCTAGCCCTGTAGAAATGAAAAGTATTCCTCTGCTATGTAAAGTTATTATAAGCTCCATACTAAGAAGACTTGGAGAAGAACAACAAAACATAAGCCACAATTAAAATTATTTGCATTTGTTTCTCAGTTTTGCTGGAAACCAGAGTTTTAGAGAGTCTTACAACTATAATTAACTGTTGTGTGTTTTCTGGTTTTGAGAAGCCACATAAACATTTAAAGGGAAGAGAAAAGCCCCTTGTAAGGGCTTGGAAAGTAAAAAGTAAGTCTTCTCATTTTTCTTTCATCTGATATTATTTTATGCAGAAGCTAATAACGTTTTTCTTGGGTCAGAGCTTCAAGTTGTAGTAAGGATTCCTTCACCAACAACATCCTTTTCTATGATCTTGGCCAGTAAATGTCTTAATTTTTGGGCTTTGGACAATTTTGTCAGAGAAAGACAAAGTGCTGATAAATTCAGCTCCTATACACTTGTTTAATTGCTAACTGTTTGGAATCCAATATCATTAAAGGCTCTAACCCCTCTCCAAGTGTTGCAAACAAAACAGCAAGCACTTTAGAAGACAAGGCTACTGAAATGTCTAAGTGAATTCACAGTCACATGAGAAGGGAATTATTGAACATGAAGGGAGAAAGTTTCCAAATAAGGAGAGACTTCATAAAAGAAATATGGATTATTTATATGCCCAAGAAAGACATAATTATATTCCTATGTCTTTTATAAGTGAAAATTTTAATTTCATTGCTACTGATCACCTAAAGAACACCTACAACGTTGCTTAAAAATGCAAAATCTTTAAAGGCTGATGTTTTAAATGAAATTCTCCATGAATACAACAATTGCCATAATGACAGCTTAAAGTTCTAATTCATAAAAACATTATTAAAGTACATGATTTATACCTACTTTTTGTGGACTTCTGCTCTTATTCCTGATTCTCACTGTGTATGACTATAATCACATGCAGAGTGTATAATGGAAACATTAATTCAATCTGAACTTGGCAAGAATACTTTACTGCCATAATAAAACTCCAGCTGTATTAAATCAAAGCATGGGATTCATTTCACAAGAACATTCTCTTTTAAAAACTTGAAAAGGAGGACTTAAATCTCTCAGCCTCAAGTATCTGTTTTAACTGTGAAGTTCAATGTACCATTGACTAATTGGCACAGACTTTCTGATGAAATATTTATTCCTTTGCAGTAGGAAACTTAGATTCAGATACTGACTTATGAATATATAGAAAATGTGACATTATAAGTATGGTCTTAGAAATATTTGCAAGTACTCATATAAAATTCGGCCTTTTGTGATTCATAATATCAGATGATGGTGTTTAGCAAACGCCTTTTCAATTACCTGGCATTTTTGCTTACTTAGAAAGATGGAAAATATACTGCTACATATAATTTCTCCCAGTAAACACACTGAATGTATTAATACTATAAAATATCTTTATATTCAATTTTTAAAATATATTTTGCTTAGGCCTAAACCTTGTAGAATAAAACAAAGTGAATTTCAATAGTCTTATCTCTCATTCTGGAACAATAAAAATTTATCTTCTGCACTTTCTCCTTCAGATTGAGCAAGCTACAGGAGTACTCTGTAGACATATTTAGACACAGTAAGAACATGTCTCTTTACAGTGCTAGAATATCTCAGGGAATAGTAGAAAGGGGCTCTTTATAAATTATGCTTCTAACACAAAAAGAAAGTGTTAGCTTTGATCTTGTAGGTAAAAAAAGCTCTATACCTAAGGGGATGAATTAATTCCTGTATTTAATTAGATGCAGTTCTTAGTAGACAAATTAAGCATTCATCTTAGAATTTCACATTGGATATTCTCAATACGGTAAAAATTTCACAATAGTTCTGGAAAATGAAAAACTTAGAGGACATCATTTCCTGAAAATGACAAATGGCAAAGAGAAAGGTATTTCAAATATAGAATAAATATTTCTATGAATTGAAGATAAAAGTTTCTAACAATAAAAATTCATATTACTGATTCAAGCCAAAAATCACAGACTATTCTATTTCTGCTATTAGATATAAGCACTTGTTATTGTTATTCAAAATGACTAGACTTACCAGAAAAATGCCAAAGGAGTTCAATCTTATAGCTAGGCAGCACTTGACCATCTCTCTTGGCCCTACCATGGCATGCTCAGATAACTGAAATAGGTATCCTCATGGAACCACACATGATTTTGCATAGCATTCAGACAGACTACAACCTCGGTGTACCCAAGAACTCTATTTCATAAAACTTCTCAGAAAGGGTATTGAAGGTAACATCTCTGACACACTGCCACATGAATGTCACCAGCTCCAAATATCTGTTGACAAGAGCCAGATCTAAAAACGAAAAAAAAAATCAACTCAAAATAGAATGATCTAGCACAGTAGTTCTCAACCATGCTAATGCTGTGACATTTTAAGGCAGTTGCACATGTTGTGGTAAGCCCTAACCATAAAATTTTTTTTGTTAATACTTCATAAGTATATTTGCTACTGTTATGAATTATAATGTAAATCTCTACATTTTTTCTGATGGTCTGAGGTGACCTCTGTGAATGGTTGATTCAGTACTCCAAAGGGGTTACAACCCATAGTCTGACAACTGCTGGGCTAACACATTATTTTTAATAAAATAGTCATACAAAGTAAACTACTTAGTTTACTTTTAATATTGTGTGTAAGAAATTTATCCAGAGCTGAGCAAGACTCTGTGCAAAGTTCCTGATGGCACTGTCTATCTTTGAGAGGCCTACCGTTATTTTTAAAATGGGAAAAAGGCAGTATCAATTTGAGGTGTTTTGGGAACCACAAGATTGATGGCAAACAGAACACACTCAGCAGTAATCCTTTTTGTCAACTGGCTTCATCCTTCCTATCTTTCCATAATGGGGATATTTGCAATTTCTTCTCCAGAAAAAGAAAAAGAAGAAGAGAAGAAGAAAATGGAGAAGAAAGTTACTTCTGATACAAAAAAGAAAGGTAAGGATTAGAAAATATATCTAATACCTAAATCAAACAGTGTCACCTGATAGTGTTTCTGGGAAAACTACTGTTTTCTAGAAAGGGATTCATATGTTTGATTGTCACTGTTAGTGAAAACACTCGATATTTTTAAATGCTCCAAATTGGATTTGAAGAAAACATGTAAAACCCTCTATTTCCATATTCACTTAAAAATATAATTTCTCTGTTTAGCTTAGAATGATCATGATTCTCATGCCACAGAAACATGAAAGTTTGAGACTGTGCCACATCATCTGGCATCTCAACATCTGTTAAGATAATACTGTGGTTCTTATGCATATAGTAGCATGCATACATACATACATACATATACACATACTTACATATATACATAGAAAGAGAGAAAGAGAGAGTGGGGAGTAGGTTTGGAGTGTGGGTGAACTTATGACTAATGAAGACAATTATTTAGATTATTCAATTTTATTTAAAGTAACTTTCAAGATGTCAAAGTATTTTATACTGTGAGAAAAATATATGGAATAGTTTGTTATACCATTCTTATTTTTATTCCTCTCTTGGTACCTAGAGGCTTTCAGAAATTTCAAAATTCCAAATATACATCTGTGACCCAAACCAAAGGGAATACTCAATTCATTGCTTTTAATATATTTAAGAATCTATTCAGTAATTGTACAACAATTAATACTGCATTTAATATCTACCTTTGTTAAAGATTTGTTTTACTTATCAAATTAAATTCCTTTATAAATAGACAGGACTCCTAAGCTATGAGTGTGTTTAGAAGGTTCTAGTATAGAACCCACTTATATAGGATTTTGGCTTGTACTTATAATTTTCTTGGTAAAGTAAACGGGTCACTATAACGGCAGTCATGTGTTCTCTGAAACATGTAAGAATTAATAAGTTAGAGGCTTATAACATTCTTTATTTTACCTGCAGAAAAAGGCGAAACCAAAAAGAAAAGTGAGGAAACTACCATTAATGTGAAAGGCAAAGGTATTGTTCTTTGCTTTGCTTACCCCTGTCGCCTTCCAAGATTTAGTTCCTGAATAATATTGATGCATCAACATGCAGCTTGAATATCGGTATTCATATCTATCCATGTATAGCCTACAAAAACAAAAGTGTGGTAGAAAGTTAAATCTACACAAAGGACATTATTCAAGGCCATTTGTAAGAAATTTACCCAGAGGTGAGCAAGACATTGTGCAAAGTGCCTGATAGTACTGTCCATCCTTAAGGGTGCTATGATATATGGGAGTGTTCAAAACTCCATTTGACATTTATCCATGCTGAAATGGAAAGCAGGTGTGTGCATAAGAGACGAAATGGAGGATGAGCATCCATGCATGTATACAAATCTCACTCAAATAAGCTTTCTTACATGCTCATGAAAAGCAACAGCTGGCAGTGTGAAGTAGGATGCCAAAGTGGGAAATGTGGGCACTGACTTTCTTTTCTACTTATATTTCAAAGGGGTCACTCCCAGGGCCTTGAAAAGAGGGCAGTCCTGGGTGTGTAAACATGAAAGTGGGCTTTACGAAGATTCCTGCTCAAAGGGGGCAGGTGAATAATTCATAATACCCAAATGTGTGAAGTAAATGTGTAAGATGAGTGAAACAAAGCAGCTAGGGTCAACAGGATCTATCTCAAGCCAGTCAAGTTGCTCACCATCTTGGAAACGATGAAGGAGTCACAGGATCTACCTGAGGAAAAGTGTCACTATACAAAGCATAAAGCTGAGAGAGAGTAAAAGTCTTCATTAAGAAATTGATGATTCTCTCACTTCCTTGGTGTCTGGGACCCTCCAGTGGCTACCCCCCAGTTCACCATCCCCCATTGCTACATACGTTTATTTGATTTCCTGACCCTCTGTACCTCTCTCCAGTCCCCCCTCTTGTACCTGATCCTGCACTGAATTGCCCCCCCATGCTCTCTCCCTCCCAGTTCCCCTCCCTCCACCTCCCATGATCATCCTGTTCCCCTTTCTATGCAAGGCTGAAACATCCACACACTGGTCTTCCTCCTAAACTCCATATGGGCTGTTGGTTGTATCATGGGCACTGTGAAATTTAGGGCTAATATTCACTTATCAGTGAGTACATACCATGTGTGTTCTTTTACCTCAGGATGATATTTTCTAGTTCCATCCATTTGCCTGCGAATTTCATGAAGTCATTGTTTTTAATAGTGGAGTAGTACTCCAGTGTATACTCCAGTACCACATTTTCTGTATCCATTCATCTGTTGAGGGACATCTGGGTTGTTTCCAGCTTCTGGCTATTATAAATAAGTCTGCTAAGGCCATGGTTGAGTATGTGTCCTTCTTATATGTTGGAGCATCTTTTGGGTATATGCGTAGTACAGGTATTTCTGGGTGTCTTAGTCAGGGTTTCTATTCCTGCACGAACATCATGACCAAGAAGCAAGTTGGTAGGAAATGGTTGATTGAGCTTACACTTCCACACTGCTGTTCATCACTAAAGGAAGTCAGGACTGGAACTCAAGCAGGTCAGGAAGCAGGAGCTGATGCAGAGGCCATGGAGGGATGTTTCTTACTGGCTTGCTTCCCCTGGCCTGCTCGGACTGGTCTCTTTTTTTTTTTTTAATTTCATTTTATTTTCTAAGTTTTTTTTATTTACATTCAAAATCATTTCCCCTTTCCCGTTTCCTCCCTCCCCGAAAGTCCCATAAGCCCCCTTCCCTCCTTCTTTTCCCCATTCAACCCCTTCTCACTTCTCTGTCCTGGCATTCCCCTACATCCAGTCTTTCCAGGACCAGGGGTCTCTCCTTCCATCTTCTTGGAAATCTATTGATATGCGAATTGTGTCTAGGGTATTTCGAGATTCTGGGTTAATATCCCCTTATCAGTGACTGCATACCATGTGTGTTCTTTTGTGATTGGGTTACCACACTAAGGATGATATTTTCAAGTTCTGACCATTTGCCTAGGAATTTCGTAAGTTCATTGCTTTTAATTGCAGAGTAGTATTCCATTGTGTAAATATACCACATCTTCTGAATCCATTCCTCCATTGAGGGACATCTGGGTTCTTTCCAGCTTCTGGCTATTATAAATAAGGCTGCTATGAACATAGTGGAGCATGTGTTCTTATTGCATGAAGGTAAAGCCTCTGGGTATATGCCCAGGAGTAGTATAGCCGGATCCTCTGGGATTGTCATGCCCAGTTTTCTGAAGAACCGCCAGACAGCTTTCCAGAGTGGTTGTACCAGCTTGCAATTCCACCAGCAGTGGAGGAGGGTTCTCTTTCTCCACATCCTTGCCAACAACTGCGGTTTCCTGTGTTTTTGATCTTAGCCATTCTGACTGGTGTGAGATGGAATCTCAGGGTTGTTTTGATTTGCATTTCCCTAATGACTGAGGATGATGAACATCTCTTTAGGTGTTCTTAGCCATTAGATATTCTTCAGGTGAGAACTCTTTGTTTAGCTTTGTACCCCATTTTTTAATAGGGTCACTTGCCTCTCTGGAGTTTAACTTCTTGAGTTCTTTGTATATCTTGGATATTAGCCCTCTGTAGGATGTAGGGTTGGTAAAGATCATTTCCCAGTTAGTTGGTTGCCGCTTTGTCTTTTTGACAGTGTCTTTTGCCTTGCAAAAACTTTGTAATTTAATGAGGTCCCATTTGTCAATTCTTGATCTTAGAGCATAAGCTATTGGAGTTCTAGTCAGGAAATTTTCCCCTGTGCCCATATGTTCAAGGTTCTTCCCTAGTTTCCTTTCTATTAGTTTCAGTGTGTCTGGTTTTATGTGGAGATCCTTGATCCACTTGGAATTGAGCTTAGTGAAAGGAGATAAGAGTGGGTCAATTTGCATTCTTCTGCATGTTGACCTCCAGTTGAGCCAGCACCATTTGTTGAAAAGGCTATCTTTTTTTCACTGGATGGTTTTAGCTCCTTTGTCAAAGATCAAGTAACCATAGGAGTGTGGATTCATTTCTGGGTCTTCAATTCTGTTCCATGATCTACATGCCTGTCACTGTACCAATACCATGTGGTTTTTAACACTATTGCTCTGTAGTATAGCTTGAGGTCCAGGATACTGATTCCCCCAGAGGTTCTTTTACTCTTGAGAATAGTTTTAGCTATCCTGGGTTTTCTGTTATTCCAGATGAATTTTTGAATTGCTCTTTCTAACTCTATGAAGAATTGAGTTGGGATTTTGATGGGGATTGCATTGAATCTGTATATTGCTTTTGGCAAGATGGACATTTTTATTATATTAATTCTGCCAATCCATGAGCATGACAGATTTTTCCATCTTCTGAGGTCTTCTTCAATTTCTTTCTTCAGAGACTTGAAGTTCTTGTCATACAGATCTTTCAGTTGTTTGGTTAGAGTCACACCAAGATACTTTATATGGTTTGTGGCTATCGTGAATGGTATCATTTCTCTTACTTCTTTCTCATCCTGCTTATGCTTTGAGTATAGGAAGGCTACTGACTTGCTTGAGTTGATTTTATATCCGGCCACTTTGCTGAAGTCGTTTATCAGCTATAGGAGTTCTCTGGTAGAGTTCTTTGGGTCGCTTAAGTATACTATCATATCGTCTGCAAATAGTGATAGTTTGACTTCTTCCTTTCAAATTTGTATCCCTTTGACCTCCTTTTGTTGTCTAATTGCTCTAGCTAGAACTTCAAGTACTATATTGAAAAGATATGGAGAGAGAGAGCAGCCTTGTCTAGTCCCTGGTGTCAGTGGGATTGCTTCAAGTTTCTCTCCATTCAGATTGATGTTGGCTACCGGTTTGCTGTAAATTGCTTTTACTATGTTTAGATATGGGCCTCGAATTCCTAATCTTCCTTTAGCATGAAAGGATGCTGAATTTTGTCAAATGCTTTCTCAGCATCTAATGAGATGACCATGTGGTTTTTTTCTTTAAGATTTTTTATATAGTGGATTACATTGATGGATTTCCTTATATTGAACCATCCCTGCATCCCTGGGATGAAGCCTACTTGATCGTGGTGAATGATCGTTTTGATGTGTTCTTGGATTCAGTTGGCAAGAATTTTATTGAGTATTTTTGCATCGATATTCATAAGAGAGATTGACCTGAGATTCTCTTTCTTTGTCGGATCTTTGTGTGCTTTTGGTATTAGCGTAATTGTGGCTTCATAGAACGAGTTGGGTAGTGTTCCTTCTGTTTCTATTTTGTGGAACAGTTTGAAGAGTATTGGTGTTAGGTCTTCTTTGAAGGTCTGATAGAATTCTGCACTAAAACCATATGGACCTGACGACTTCTATTTCTTCAGGTGTTATAGGACAGTTTAGATGGTCTATTTGATCCTGATTTAATTTTGGTATTTGTTATCTGTTTAGGAAACTGTCCATTTCCTCGAGATTTTCTAGTTGTGTTGAATACAGGCTTTTGTAGTAGGATCTGATGATTTTTTGAATTTCCTCAGTTTCTGTTGTTATCTCTCCCTTTTCGTTTCTGATTTTATTAATTTGGATACTGTCTCTGTTCCCTCTGGTTAGTCTGGCTAAGGGCTTATCTATCTTGTTGATTTTCTCAAAGAGCCAACTCCTTGTTTTGTTGATTCTTTGTATGGTGTTATTTGTTTCTACTTGATTGATTTCAGCCCTGAGTTTGATGATTTCCTGCCTTCTACTCCTCTTTGGTGTATTTGCTTCTTTTTGTTCCAGGGCTTTCAGGTGTGCCATGAAGCTGCTGGCGTATGCTGTCTCCCGTTTCTTTTTGGCGGCAGTCAGGGCTATGAATTTTCCTCTTAGCACTGCTTTCATTGTGTCCCATAAATTAGGGTATGTTGTGCCTTCATTTTCATTAAATTTCAAGAAGTCTTTGATTTCTCTTTTTATTTCCACCTTCACCAAGTTATCATTGAGTAGAGCATTGTTCAGCCTCCATGTGTATGTGCGTTTTCTGTTGTTTTTGTTGCCATTGAAGACCACCCTTATTCCATAGTGATCTGATAGGAGGCATGGGATTAGTTCGATCTTTTTATATCTTCTGAGGTCTGATTTGTGACCAATTATATGGTCAATTTTGGAGAAGGTACCATGAGGTGCTGAGAAGAAGGTGTATTCTTTAGCTCTAGGATGAAATGTTCCATATATATATATGTTAGTTCCATTTGGTTCAAGGCTTCAATTAGATTCACTGTGTCCCTGTTTAGTTTCTGCTTTCCTGAACGATCCATTTCAGAGAGTGGGGTGTTGAAGTCACCCACAATTATTGTGTGAGGTGCGATGTGTGCTTTGAGCTTTAGTAAAGGTTCTTTTACGAATGAGGGTGCTCTTGCATTTGGAGCATAGATATTCAGAACTGAGAGTTTTTCTTGGTGGATTTTTCCTTTGATCAGTATGTAGTGTCCTTCTGTGTCTTTTTTGATGACTTTAGGTTGGAAGTCAATTTTATCTGATATTAGGATGGCTACTCTGGCTCGTTTCTTGGGACCATTTGCTTGTAAAATTGTTTTCCAGCCTTTTACTCTGAGGTAGTGTTTGTTTTTGACACTGAGGTGAGTTTCCTGCATGCAGCAAAATGCTGGGTCCTGTTTACGTATCCAGTCTCTTAGTCTATGTCTTTTTATTGGGGAATTGAGACCATTGATATTAAGATAGATTAAGGAATAGTGATTATTGCCACCTCCCATTCTTGACGCTATCTTTATGTTTGAGTAGTTATCTACTTTTGAGTTTGAAGAAAGAAGGTTATTATCTCATTTTTTCCAGGGTGTTGTTTCTCTCCTTGTATTGGCGGTTTCCACCTATTATCCTTTGCAGGCCTGGGTTTGTGGAAAGATATTGTGAAAATTTGGTTTTATCATGGAATATCTTGGTCTCTCCATCTATGGTGATTGAGAGTTTTGCTGGGTATAGTAGTCTAGGCTGGCATTTGTGCTCTCTTAGAGTCTGCATGAGATCTGCCCAGGATCTTCTGGCTTTCATAGTCTCTGGAGAGAAGTCTGATGTGATTCGGATAGGTCTTCCTTTGTATGTTACTTGGCCCTTTTCTCTTACTGCTTTTAATATTCTTTCTTTGTTTAGCACATTTGAAGTTTTGATTATTATGTGACGGGAGGTATTTCTGTTCTGGTCCAGTCTGTTTGGAGTTCTGTAGGCTTCTTGTACGTTCATCGGCATCTCTCTCTTTAGGTTAGGGAAGTTTTCCTCCATAATTTTGTTGAAGATGTTTACTGGCCCTTTAAGTTGCAAATCTTCACTCTCATCTATACCTATAATCCTTAGGTTTGGTCCTTGTGTCCTGGATTTCCTGGATGTTTTGGGTTACACGTTTTTTGCATTTTGCATTTTCTTTGACTGTTGAGTCGATGCTTTCTATGGTATCTTCAGCACCTGAGATTCTTTCTTCCATCTCTTGTATTCTACTGTTGATGTTTGCATCTATGACTCCTGATTTCTTCCCAAGGTTTTCTGTCTCCAGAGTTGTCTCCCTTTGTGATTTCTTAGTTGTTTCTACTTCCTTTTTTTAGATCCTGGATGGATTTGCTGAGATCCTTCACTTGTTTGTTTGTATTTTCCTGTATTTCTTTAAGATATTTTTGCATTTCCTCTTTCAGGATATCTGCCTGTTGACCCAAGTTCTCCTGTATTTCTCTAAGCGATTTTTGTGTTTCCTCCTCATGGGAATCCATCTGTTGATCCATCGCCTCCTGCATTCCTTTAAGCAGTTCTCGTGTTTCCTTTGTAAGGGCATCTATCCGTTGATTCATGTCTTTAAGCACTTTTGTGTTGCCTACCTATGGGCATCCATCTGCTGACCCATATTCTTCTGCATTTCTTTATGCAATTTTTGTGAGTCCTTTGAAAGTGCATCTAACCATTGATTCATTTCTTTAAGCGATTTTTGTGTTGTCTCCTTGTGGGCCTCCATCTGTTGATGCATGTTCTCCTGCATTTCTCTAAGCGATTTTTGTGTTTCCTTTGTAAGGGCTTCTAACCTTTGATTCATGGTCTCCTGTAACTCTTTATGAGATTTATTTGTGTCCTTCTTGTGATCCTCTAATAACATCATGAGAAGTGATTTTAAATCCAGATCTTGTCTTTCGGGTGTGGTGCAGTATCCAGGACTTGCTGCTGTTGGAGAATTGGGTTCGGATGGTGCCATATTACTTTGATTTCTGTTAATGACGTTCCTACGTTTGCCTTTTGCCATTTGGTTACCTCTGGTGGTAGTTGGTCCTGCTGTCACTGGCTGTTGGTTGGACCTCCTGTGAGCCTGCAAAGCTATTTCTGGCCCCCCTGGATTACCAGGATTCCCCTGGCACTGATTTCTGGGGCCTGCCCTGTTCCTGAGTGACTTTGGAGCCCTGATGTGCCTTGCCCCAAGAGATGTTATATTGGGGAGTCCCTGCACATCCAATGGCTCAGCGTAGTGGATTCCTGTAGCAGATGTCACCAAAGGGAGGCTGGTAGGCTCCCGCCCTGTGCAGGGGTGTGTGATCTCTCCCCGAGGGGGGCGAGGGGGCGTCCCTCTGCAGGGCAGAAGTCCTAAGCGATGTTATATTGGGGTGAACCTGGGTACCTGTCTCCTCAGTGCAGTAGATCCTGGAAAAGAGGTCGCCAAAGGGAAGCTGGTAGGCTCCTGCCCAGTGCGGGGGGGTCCCTCTGCAAGGCAGAAGTCCCACAGCAGAGCTGGTGCGCTGGTTACTGCAGATCTGCCCAGTTCTTGGAGAAGGTTACACACAGCTGCCTGAGACCGAAGAGATATTATGCCTGTCTGTCTCCGAGCCTGGCGGTCCCAACTACCTGGACACTGGAGCAAAGATGGCGGTGTGCACTCTGCACTCTCTCGGCGGGGGGCAGGTCACCCTGTCTCCTCAGTGAGGTAGATACCGGAGCAGAGGTCGCCAAAGGGAAGCTGGTAGGCTCCCGCCCAGTCGGGGGGGGGGGTTCCTCTGCAAGGCAGAAGTCCCACAGCAGAGCTGGCGTGCTGGTTACTGCAGATCTGCCCAGCTCTTGGAGCAGTTTACACACAAGCTGCCTGAGACTGAGGCAATATTATGCCTGTCTCTCTCAGAGCCAGGCTGTCCCAACTACCTGGACACTGGAGCAAAAAGCCCTGCTCTCTTATAGAACCCAAAAATACCAGCCCAGAGATGGTACCACCCACAAGGGGCCCTCCTCCCCCCCATCACTAATTGAGAAAATGCCCCCCAGCTAGATCTCATGGAGGCACTTCCCCAACTGAAGCTCCTTTCTCTGTGATAACTCCAGCCTGTGTCAAGTTTATACACAAACCAGCCAGTACATTGGGTCTTCAGGTAGAACTACTTCCAGTTTTCTCTGGATTTGACAGATTAATTTCCAAAGTTTTGCAAGCTTGCAGTCCTGTCAGCAATGGAGGAGTATTCCTCTTTCTCCACATCCTCACCAGCATTTGCTGTCATCTGTGTTTTTGATCTTAGCCATTCTTATTAGTGTGAGGTGGAATCTAAGTGTCGTTTTGATTTGAATTTCCCTGATGACTAAGGATTTTGAACTTTTCTTTAAGTCCTTCTTAGTCATTTGAGATTCCTCAGTTGAGGATTCTCTGTTTGGCTCTGTACCCCATTTTTAATAGGGTTATTTCATTCTTGAGTTCTTTGTGGATATTAGCTCTCTATCAGACACACGGTTGGTAAAGATCTTTTCTCAATTGTGTGGGTTGCTGTTTTGTCCTACTGACAGTGTCCTTTGCCTAACAGAACCCTTTCAATTTTATGAGGTCCTATTTGACAGTTGTTGATCTTAGAGCATGAGTCATTGGTGTTCTGTTCAGGAAATGTAGATATCACCTTCAGTAGACAGGCATAGCCCCCAGTCGAGGGATGGGGCGACCCAAACATCTCAAAGATTTAACCCATAAATGTTCCTGTCCAGAGGAAATACAGGGACAAAAAATGTAGCAGAGTCTGAAGGAATGGCCATCTAGGGACCTCTCCACCTGGGTATCCATTTTGTCTGCAGACACTAAACCTGGACACTATTGCTGTTCCCAAGCTTGCTGATAGTAACCTGGTGTAGCTGTTCCTTTGGAGGTTCTGCCAGCACTAACCAATGTAGATGAGAATGCTTGGAGCCAACGATCAGACTGAGCTCAGGAATCCTGGTAGGGGAGCTAGAGAAGGACTGGAGGAACAGATGGGAATAGCAATCCCAAAGGAAGAACAATATTCACTAGCAGATCACCCAGTGCTCCCAGGGACCACCAACAACAGTGTATACAGAGAGGGCTCTATGGCTCCCGATACATATGTAATCGAGGATGGTCTTGTTTGACATCAATAGGAGGGGAGGCCCTTGGTTCTGTGGAGGTTTAATGCTCCCATGTAGGGGGATGCTAGAGGGGTGGGGCAGGAGTAATGGGTAGGTGGGTGAGCACCCTCATAGAAGCAAAGGGTAAGGGAGAGAGGGCAGATGTGAGATGGTGGTGTGTGGAGCGGTAACCGGGAAGGGGGATATCATTTGAGATGTAAACGAATGAAGTGGTTAATTAAAAAAAAAAAAAGAAATTGATGATCCAACTGTTGCACAGCTTAGATTTCTGCATTTAGTTTTGATTTTATGGTATACAAACTTAAGCACTGGTTTCTATTCATATAGGACATGGAAAGCTGTCACCTCAAGTATTATGGTTCAGGGATAAATATTTCATCCTAAATATTTCTTCTACTCATATCAGCAATGATTGAGATTCTGCTTAGAGCTACTCCATTCTGTTGAGTTATGTAGGAATTGTGCTCCATTAAAATGCAAACATCCCAGGACCTGACTATGCAATGAGATAAAAACCGAATTTTTTCTCAGCTACTAATAATATAAGTTAATGAGATATCCAGATCCTCTTGTGATAAACAGTAAAGCAACACTCTTAAAGTTTACACAGTAGTTATGTTTAAGTGAGGAGGCAGCCAAAGAGAGCTCCAAGGTGGGACATAGGCAGGGAATGGCAGGCTGGACAGGGTAGCATTCGTAAAGTCCTTCTGTTTTAGGGAGAAATAGGAATAATAGCTTACGTGGATGGAGTCTAAAAAGGAGACCATAGTTTGACGCACTTAAGTAATTTCTACTGTGAATGGAAAATTGGAATAATGGTATTTCTCCTACTGGACTATAAACAGGGTGAAATATGTCACACCCAGGGTTGCATATGGCTTACAAAACAAGCAAAAAGGAATAGCAGAGGTTCAGTAAGTCCGAGAGTTTTGTCTAGGAAATATTAGAAAACTTGATAGTGCAGGGTCTGGTGAGTGAGTGTGTGTGTGTGTGTGTGTGTGTGTGTGTGTGTGTGTGTGTGTATGTGTGTGTGTGTGTTTGTCGCTGTGTGTGTTTCGGTCTGTTGTATTCTGTCTCTGTCAGTCATTTTCTCTCTGTTTCTGTTTGTCTTTCTGTCTCTGTCAAATCTGTCAGTCTCTGTCTCTCTGTCTTTCTGTCTCTGTCTCTGTCTCTGTCTCTGTCTCTGTCTCTCTCTCTCTCTCTCTCTCTCTGTGTGTGTGTGTGTGTGTGTGTGTGTGTGTGTGTTATTGCTTCTCTCTGTGTATCTTCTTTTGGTTTAGTTAAACTTAGGGGCTGAAAGCTGAAATGCACGCATATACAATGAGTCATGGGAAAATCTTAAACTCTATGGTGTGAAGACCTATGACTTTAGTTTCCCTTTTACATGAAGGTTAAGTTCTTCATTAATGAGAGCAACTGTCTATGGCAATTTTTATTCTTCAAGTCCAGGACCATTGATGCAGAAAACAAACTAAACCACTGCTGAACACATACATTCTGATGGAACTGTAAAAAACACATTTGCACTTTTGAAACCATTTTCCTATTGGAGGCTTTCTTTTATTTTGGTCACATAGATATCATTGAACATAAATACAAATTGTCAAAAAATAAAAGATATCATCGAGTCTTATAAATTAATCTAACTGTGATAGAAACATGTATTTTTGATATTGTGTTTAAAAGCCCTTAACACTCCATTTTTATGGTGTGTATAGGTGTTGTGTGTGTGTGTTTGTATGTGTGTGTGTTTGTGTGTTTGTGTATGTAGAGAGAGAATTTGATTACTTTCTAAATGAATATTTCTTTTAACAATTGGATAATACTTTCAAATTTTTCAGAATTTGAATATAATTTTGAAACATTCCATCTTAGGCTTCTTAGTGCATGAATAATACAAAAGGGCTAATGAAAAAGTGAAGTAGAACTTGAACTGTTAAGTAGCTAGTACTCTGCTTTTCTTACAGCTATGATGAATATCTGACATAAAGAAAGGGGAGGTTTTGTTTTGCCTTACGTGTTCAGAGATTTCAATACATCATGGAGTGAGACCATATCAGAGCTGTGTAACCCACTAAAATCAGGAAGCACTGAGATAAAATGAATGTGGTAGCTAGTCTTCTTTTTTATTCTATCTACTCCTTGCCTGTGGGATAGTGTTACAACAAATTTTCCCTTTATAGTTAGTCCCTTCTGGAAATATAACAGAAATACTAAAATACTTATTAATCTCTCAGATGCTTCTCAGGCTAATTAAGTTGAAAATCCACCTTAATAATTCCAAATACTTATGTCATTTATTTCTGAAATAGTAAAGGAAACAAAGCAATGACTATAATAGTTGTAGTTATAAATAGTAGCTAGTTAAAAAGACAGAAGCTAGCCCTAAACACCTACTGAAAACATGATTATTATATTTTACAGAATATAAATTCATTAAATTAACTTTTACTTGTCTCACAACCTTATTTAATATGTAGTATATATTATATAACATAATATATAACTATAATATTTTATTTGTACTTCACTTTACTACTTTTCTTTCTTTACTAGTAGTCTGTGTTGGCAAAAAATGCAAGCAGTGACTCATATGATACCATATTCTCAGCTTAATGTTTAGTATTAGTTTAGTCTCAGTATTTGAAAATCAGTTAACTATAGTAAATACTTTACATGTTGAAAAAACTCCCTCAAAGTTGTGTATAATATAAAACAAATCAAGATATATTTCAATAGTTTAAAAAAATTCCTACTTAAAGAAATAGTATGAAAACCACAACAAAACAAAATATAAGAAAAAGAATCCAACCAACACAGGACATGAAGAATAATCAAATCCTTGTCCTGAGCATTGGGTGAGTGTTATTACTCATGTGCACAACTCTACATGGTCAAACAGAAGATATTCCACAAGGGAACTGTGATGCACAGGGCTGTCTGGAGGATGTGAAGATTTTGAATTGAGAGATTGTTATTGAGTCGTGAAAGAATAGGCCCAAAACAACTTCAACAAGAAAAATGTTCTCTTAACCACTATTGCCCTGCTAGAGAGAGTGAGAAAGACCAAGATGTATTGGTGTTCTCATTTGCTGAGCCATTCATCTCTTTGGTGGGGCTGTTTCTGATTATTACTTTCATGTTTCTGGTTACTGGGAATACAGTAAGTCTCTAATATTAAGTATAGCTGAAAATGAACTCCCAATTTGCTTTTGAAATTCAAAATTTCCCCACATCTTAGAAGAATAGAATGAAAGTAAAAGAGAATGACCAAGGGATCCACAAAAATGACACTTTCAGGAATAACTGAGAAGATAAAATTCATGTAGAACCAAAGACAATTCTAGTTCTAGCCAAGGACAAGAATCTAAGTCCCTGTCCTGAGATGGTTTCTGAAGACCTGAATTGTAGGTCTTCTGATAGCAACCACATATTAGTCTGTTCTCTCCCAAATTGTAACTGATAACTCAGTCGATGAACATGATGAAATATGGTAATTTAAATGCTCACAGGACATATTTTAATGCTGCTTATGTTACTCTTTATTTAAACATTGTCTCATGAACTTAATAATGAATTTCATAGACAATGTGAGAATAGAGTGTACATAATTTCAGGTTCATAGTTGGGTTCTTAAGAGGAAGGAAGTAGGCAGAGTGTCCATATAACAAGAGCAGGTTCCAAGAAATTAATGGTTGGGGTTGGAGACTGGCTAAGTAGGGAAGAACACTTGTTCTTGCTGAGGATTAGAGTTCAGTTTATAGCACCCCTATGGTGACTTACAACCATCCATAACTCCAGATTCATGGAATTTGACACTGTTTTTCTGATCCATAAGAGTATGTAGTAAGCATGCAGTGTGCATACATACATGCAGGCAAAACACTCATACATATAAAATAAATGAAAAGACCTGAAAATGTCTAGTGGTTTATAAGCTTTTTCTGGGTTGATGTATTGGATAAGACCTGGTCAGTGTGATTGACCTGTCCCTTAGTTGTCTATGAATTTTCCCAATCCAAGCACTGCACTGGAGTCTCATTCATACCTTTATGTATAGCTTCCAGGTAATTGTGCTTTTTGCTTTCTTAAAGAAGAAACTTATCAAAAAACCAGACTGCCTAGTGTTTCTGACATCTGGCTAGGATAGAACCAAGGGCATTGCTAGAATAAAACTTTGTTATTTGGCCAAGGGCTTTGATCAAAGTCCTTGTCCCTAAACAGCCCAACTAATTTCTATCCCTTAGTCTCATTATTTGGTCCACTTCTTTCTGGTGGGCTACTTTGGGGGTATTAAGTTATAAACATTATGAGACTAAATTAATTGTCATTTCCTATATCTATAAGTCTATTAGTTATGAAAATAAGTTTGATGAAATAACAAATAGATGTTAGTGGTATAGAGTGATATACATATTTTGGATTATCTGACAGAAATTGAAATTGGAAGAAGGAACCCAAAGGCCCTATTGATATTTTTTGAAGTAAGATATCATATAACAGCATAAACAAATTAATTCAGCCATACAAACCTGCTTTCTTACAGAGATTATTGGCATGTACAGGTGGTTGAGCAAAATTAGAATCCATCCCAGTGGACCTTAAGCTTTGATAGGATGCACAGTTAAGTGGTGCAAGTTTATTAGTTCACCTTAGAGTGAGGATGGTGGAGGAACTAAGTTGGGGGTGATGGTTGAAAATAATTAATGAAGTGTAGAGACATTAAAATAGATGGAGTTGTTAGAGTAGGGGCCTCTAAGAGTGAATTGATTTTACATATTTTATTTTATTTATTTATTTTTATGGTTATGAGGTTCAGACCCAGGGCCATATGCATGTATAAATTTATAGTCAACCACTGAACTATATCCTGTGAGAAATTTATATTGGTATCTAATGCTTCAAAATGATCAAACCTTTCATATGTACATCAATAATGACATGTAACAATGACATTTGTACATGATGTAGTTTGTATGAACAGTCAAAATACTCACATACGTGAGTTTTTAAATTTCATTAAAAGTATAATGTAAAAGTATATTGCATATTACATATTTATATAATATATAATTTTATATATTATGTAACACATGTTTTTATACTATATACTATATACTACATACTACATACTATATACTATATGCCATATACTATATAAATATGCCATATACTATATAGCATATTTTATATATCATATATTATATTATATATTTTATAATAAAATATATTATGCATATGTACATATAAAAATCCTACAGATCATTTGCTTATGTAGCTTCTGGTTTTGAGATTTGGTTGGATTCTTGTGTGGGCAAATATGTGTGTCTCTGTGTCAATATGAGTTTTTTGTGCCCTTTTTCTTTTTGTTCTTTTTCTTCCATTTGTTTTGTCCTATCCAGACTTGTTCATTTTTGTTTTGTCTCATTTTATTTTATCATTATTCCTTAGATGCCTGGTTGTTTTTCCTAAGGAGAGACAGAAAGGGTGTGGATCTGGATGGGAGGGGTGGTAGGGTGCAAATGGCAAGATTTGGGGAAGGGAAACCATCAGAATAATATATTGTGTTAAAAATATTCTCAATAAAAAAGAATGGATTCCAGAAAGTAAAGTAATGAAGAGTGTTAACAACATACATCCTGAGTTCATTATCACTCCTGAGTGTGTACTCCAGCATAAGACATTGTTCTGAACCTCATCAGAGCATACTTTATGTCTGACTAAACCAAGTACATTATGACACTTGTGCTGTGTTTGGATTAATGGCTAATTGGACTAAAGGTGAGGAATTGTATTGATAAGAAACCATAGTGACTACAAAGTTAATGCGTAGAAAAGTTTAATAACTAGTTATGCAACTCAAGGAAAAAAGTCTACAAAAAAACACAAAGTTCTTAGATGGAGAAATTATAATTAGTTTTCTAGGTTTGACCATTTTAAATATTGGTGGAAAACTTTCAGGCACATGTATATTTTTGTTATTAAGAGAAGTCTTTCATTTTTTTGCAAAATATTTGTTAAAACTATATGCTATATTGATCACCACTCATATTCTCTAAGCTGTATTAATTTTATGATATATAATCTAAACTATGGACATGTGAATAAATTACAGTATAATCCATTAGGATAAAAAGCACATAAAGTAATTAGTCCCAAAGACTATTTTGTTACTGAAGTATTACATATTCAAGTTCTATGAATCAGAGGACAGAGACAAATACATTATAATAGGGACTAGGGTTAGTGAGACTATACACAGATTCACTCTTTTCTTTCTTTTATTTAAATCTGTATTTATTTTTTATGTTTATGGGTGTTTTGCCTGCATGTATCAATGTATATGTACATAGCTGGTGTCCACAGAGGTCAGATGAGGGCATCAGACCCCTTGGAACTAGATTTTCAGATGGTTCTGAGATAACATGTAGGGGTTGGACTGAACCCAGGCCTTCTGGACAAGAAACTAGTGCTTTTAACTGTTCAGTCATCTCTCCAGACCCAGAGCCTTCTGTTTCTATGTGTATGAATGTACACCAAATTTCCCTAGAATGGAAACTGCTGGTAAGTTACTCCACTGTGAATTGTGCACTGAACACAGGAGATACCTTTGCAGTAAATGCTATGTAGTGAGTAGATCTGTGAGATGGTGCTGCCTGGTGATTTTTTAATTGGATATTTTATTTGTTTACATTTCAAGTGCTATCTTCTTTCTCAATTTCCCCTCTGCAAACCCCCTATCCCATCCTCCCTCCTCCTGATTATATGAAGGTGCCTCTTCACATACCTACTCACTACTGCCTCCCAGCCCTGGTATTTCTCTGCACTAGGGCATCAAGTCTCCCAGGAACAAGGGCCTCTTCTCCCATTGATGTTCAACAGATGTCCTCTGTTACACATGTGGCTGGAGCCATGGGTCCCTCCTTCTGTATTTTCGTTTGGTGATCCAATCCCTGGGAGCTCCAGGGTTTCTGGTTAGTTTACACTGTTCCCCTCCCCATTGGGCTCAAAACCTTAGCTCTTTCAGTCCCTTCTCTAACTCCTCCTTTGGGAACCCTGCATGCAGTCCAATGGTTGGCTGTGAGCATCTGCCTCTGTATTTGTCAGGCTCTGCCAGAGCCTCTCAGGAGACAGCTATCAGGCTTCTGTCAGCAAGTACTTCTTGGCATCCACAACAGTGTCTGGGTTTGGTGACTGTATATGGGATGGATCCCCAGGTGGGGCAGTCTCTGGATGGCCTTTCCTTCAGTCTATGTTCCATCCTTTGTCTCAATATTTCCTTCTTTGAGCATTTTATTCCCCCTTCTAAGAAGGACTAAGGCATCCACATTTTTGTCTTCCTTCTTCTTGAGGTTCCTGTGGTCTGTAAATTGTATATTGGGTATTCCGAGCTTTTGGGCTAATATCCACTTATCAGTGAGTTCATATCATATGTGTTCGTTTGCAACTGGGCTATCTCACTCAGGATATTTTTTAAATTCCATCCATTTGCCTAAGAATTTCATGAATTTATTGTTTTTAATAGCTAAGTAGTACTTCATTGTATAAATGTACCACATTTTCTGCATCCATACCCCTGCTAAAGGACATCTGAGTTCTTTCTAGCTTCTGGCTATTATAAATGAAGCTGCAGGATCATAGTGGAACATGTGTCCTTATTACATGTTGGAGCATCTTTTGAGTATATGCCCAGGAGTGATATAGCTGGGTCCTCAGGTGGTACTGTATCCAGTTTCTGAGACACCTACAGACTGATTTCCAGGGTGGTTGTACCAGCTTGCAATCCCACCAGGAGTGCAGGAGTGTTCCTCTTTCTCCACATCCTTGCTAGCACCTGCTATCACCTGAGCTTTTGATCTTAGCTATGCTGACTGGTATGAGGCAGAATCTCAGGGTTGTTTTGATTTGCATTTCTCTGATGACTAAGGATATTGAATACTTCTTTAGGTGCTTCTCAGCCATTTGTTATTCCTCAGTTGAGAATTCTTTTTTTTTTTAAATTGGGTATTTTATTTATTTGTATTTCAAATGTTATCTCCTTTCCAGATCCGCCCTCCGAGAAACCCTCATCCCATCCCACCTTCTCCTGCTTCTGTGAGGGGGTGCCCCTACCTACCCATGCACTTCTGCTTCCCCACCCTCAGATTCCCCTTCACTGGGGCATTGAACCTTCACAGGACCAAGGGCTTCTTCTCCCATTGATGCCAGACAAGGCCATCCTCTGCTACATATATGGTTGGTTTTTTTTTCTTTGAGTTTGTTTATATAGTGGATTATATTGATTGATTTCTTTGTATTGAACCATCCCTGCATTGCTGGGATGAAACCTACTTGATCAGAAGCAAAATAATGGAATACAAATAGCTTACCCTCTCCTTCTTGTTACTCTATGTTCCTTCTGCTTGTTAACCCTGAGTGCTGTGGGTTGTGTCCTGGGTATTCTGTATTTTTTGTCTAGTATCCACTTATTTATTAGTGAGTACATATCATGTATGTTCTTTAGGTTCTGAATTACCTCACTTGGAATGATATTTTCTAGTTCCATCCATTTGGCTGCAAAACTAATGATGTCCTCGTCCTTAATACCTGAGTAGTATTCCATTGTGTAAATGAACCCACATTTTCTGTGTCCATTCTTTTATTGTGAGAAATCTGGATTGTTGCCAGCTTCTGGCTATCACAAATAAGGACTCTGTGAACATAGTGGAGCATGAGTCTCTACGACATGGTGGGGAATCTTATGGGTGTATGCCCAAGAATCTTTTGGCTAGGTCTTCAAGTAGATCTATTTCCAAGTTTTTGAGGAACCTACAGATTGATTTCCAGAGTGTTTGTACCAGTTTGCAATTCCACCAGCCATGGAGGAGTGTTCCTCTTTCTCAACATCCTTGCCAGCATATATTGCCACCTGTGTTTTTGATCTTAGCCATTCTGATTGGTGTAAGGGGGAAACTAAGGGTCATTTTAATTTGTATTTCCCTAATCACTAAGGACTTTGAAGATTTCTTTAAGTGCTTCTCAACCCTTCCAGATTCCTCTCTTGTGAATTCTCTGTTTAGTTCTATATTTCAGTTTTTTATTGGCTTGTTATGTTTCTTGATGTTTAGTTTCTTGAGTTCTTTATATATGTTGAATATTAGCCCTCTATCATATGTGGGGTTAGTGAAGATTTTTTTCCCAATCTGTATGTTGCTAGTTTTTCCTATTGATTATATCCTTTGCTTTACAGAAGATTTCCAGTTTCATGAGGTCCAATTTACCAATTCTTGATCTTAGGTCCTGAGCCATTAAATTTCTGTTTAGGAAATTCTTCCTTGTGCCAATGAGTTTGAGGTTTTTTTTTTCCAATTTCTCTTCTATTAGATTCAGTATATCTGGTTTTATGTTGAGATCCTTGACCCATTTGGACTTGAGCTGCATTCAAGGTGACAAATATAGATATCTTTTCATTTTTCTACATACAGACTGATAGCACAGCACCATTTTTTTCTACTGTCTATTTTTGGCTTCTTTGTCAAAGACCAACTGTCCATAAGTCTGTAGTTTTATTTCTGGGTCTTCAATTCTATTACATTGATCAATGTGTCTGTCTTTGTATCAATATCATGCAAGATTTTTTGTTTGTTTTATCACTATTGCTCAGTAGTATAACTTGAGGTCAGGCATAGTGATTCCCCCAGAAGTTCTTTTATTGTTAAGAACTCTTTTCCCTATTCTGGGTTTTTTGCCTTTCCATATGAATTGCTCTTTCCATATCTTTGAAGAATTGTGTTGGGATGTTGATGGAGATTGCATTGAATCTGTAGATTACTTTTGGTAATATGGCCATTTTTACTATGTTAATTTTACCAATCCATGAGCATGGGAGACCTCATATTCTGAGTTCTTCTTCAATTTCTTTCTTGAGAGACTTGAAGATATTTTCACTTGTTTGTTTAGAGTTATCCCAAGATATTTTATATTATTTGTTACTATTGTGAGGGGTGTCATTTCTATAATTTCTTTCTCATCCCATTTATCATTTGTATAAAGCAAGGCTATTGATTTATTTGAGTTGATTTCATATCCAGCCAGTTTACTGAAGTTTTTCTATAAGTTGAGGAAATTCTTTGGTAGAATTTTTGAGTTGCCTATACTATCATGTCGTCTGCAAATACCTTGACTTCTTCTTTGCCAGTTTGTATCCCCTTGCTCTCCTTTTGGTTGTATTACTCTAGCTAGAACTTTGAGTACTATATTGAATGGATATGGGGAGAGTGGGCATCCTTGTCTTGTCCCTGATTTTAGTGGGATTCTTTCAAGGATCTCTCCATTTAATTTGATATTGGCTGTTGGTTTGCAGTAAATGGCTTTTATGATGTTTAGATATGGGCCTTAAATTCCTGATTTCTCCAATATTTTTAACATGAAGTTGTGTTGTATTTTGTCAAATGATTTTTCAGTATCTCATGAGATGATCATGTGATTTTTTTTTTACTTTGTGTTTGTTCATATAGTGGATTACATTAATGGGTTTTTCTATATTGAACCAACCTTTCATCCCTGGAATGATGCCTACTTGATCATGTTAAATGATGTTTTTGATATGTTCTTGGATTCTGTGTATGAGAATTTTATTAAGTAATTTTGCACCAATATTCATAAGTACAATTGGTCTGAAGTTCTCTGTTTTGTTGAGTCCTTGTGTAATTCAGGTATTAAAGTAATTGAGGTTTTATAGCATGAATTAGGTAGTGTTCCTTCTGTTTACTTTTCATGGAGTAGTTAGAAGAGTATTGATATTACCTCTTGTTTGAAAGTCTGGTAGAATTCTGCACTAAAGCCAATTGACCCTGGGCTTTTTTTGGTTGGGAGGTTTTAAATGACTTCTTCCATTTTCTTAGGGTATATGGGCCTATTTAGATAGTTTACCTGCTATTTATTTAATTTTGGTATGTGGTATCCTTCTAGAAAATCATCCATTTCATCTATATTTTCCAGTTTTGTTGAGTATAGGCGTTTATAGTAGGATTGATGATACTGAGAGATATTATAGATTTTTAGTTCCTGTTATATTTGCTGATGTAGGTGGTAGTATGTGCATGTGATTCTCTCTTTTGGCTTTGTTGTGAGGTGATTGGTGTAAGTACCCTCCTTGTGTTGGAGTTTTTCTTTTATAGTCCTGTGTAGGGCCGGTTTGATAGGTAGATATTGTTTGAATTCGGTTTTTTTCCTGGAATATTTTGGTTTCTCCATGTATGCTGATTGAGATTTTTGCTGGGTATAGTAGCCTGGGCTGACATTTGTGTGCTCTTAGGGTCCACATGACCTCTTCCCAGGCTCCTCTGGCTTTTAGTGTCTCTCTTGAGAAGTCTGTTATAATTCTGATAGGTCTTCCTTTATATGTGACTTGATATTTTTCCCTTGAAGTTTTTGATATTTTTTCTTCATTCTGTGAATTTAGTGTTTTATTATATGATGAGAGAATTTTCTTTTCTGATCCAATCTATGTGGTGTTCTACAGGCTTCTTGTATGCTTATGACCATCTCTTTTTTTATGTTGGAGAAGTTTCCTTCTATGATTTTGTTGAAGATGCTTTGAGGTCTATCTTGACTCTCCTCTATTCCTATTATTCTTAGATTTGGTCTTTTTATTGTATCCTGGATTTCTTGGATGCTTTAAGTTAGGATATTTTTTATGTTTTGGATTTTTCTTTGACACATGTCAGTATCTTCTAAAGTATCTTCTATACCTGAGTTTCTCTTGTATTCTGTTGGTGATGGTTATATCTGTAATGCCTGACCACTTCCTAGGTTTTCCATTTCAAGATTTGCCTCCATTCATATTTACTTTAATGTTTCTACTTCCACTTTTAGTTCTTGGACCACTTTGCTTAATTCCTTAACCTATTTGATTGTGTTTTCCTGTATTTCTTTATGGGACTAATTTTTTCCTCTTTAAGTATTTGTACCTGTTTACCCATGTTTTCCTGTGTTTCTTTCAGTGAGTTATTTATATCCTCTTTAAAGAACTCTATTATCTTTGTGAAATAGGGATTTAGGTGGTCAGCTTCCTGAATTTCAGGAGTGTTGGTGTATCTAGGGCTCGCTGTGGTGGGAGAACCAGGTTCTGATGATGAGAAAGTATATTGGCTAAAATTTGACTGAATTTTAGCTTCACTCAAACGTTATCAAAATCACACATTTTTGGAGTTTCCACTCATTTACCAAATTACTTCCATTGCTGACAGAATCTTCAATTTCACCATTTAGAAATGGTTCCTCATGGTCTTGCACTTGCCTCTTGATATCTGGTTATCCCTCATGTTAGACGCTCTGGGTATCTCTGTCTGGTGCCTACCTGTTGTGTTCTTGACCTCCTGTGAGACCTTTAGTCTACTGGGTCTTCAGAGGGGCAAACAGGCTGCTGATTTTTTGCCCTGGCTGCAGCAGATCTCCTGGGAGGCCTTCAGACTGTGGGGTTTGTTTCTCTGTGTGCAGCAGAACAGTTGCCATATGTGCAGCATACCTCCTGGAGGACTTGAGACTGTGGTGTCTTCAGAGGAGCAGACAAACTGGTGCTCTGCCCCAGAAGAAGGCACCCACCAGAAGGGATAACTTTATTTTATTAATGACTCTTCTTTCTCTATACCCCATCCTTGGTGAGCTCATATAATCTTATGGGTTTAGTGCCATCTGTGTGGCAATAAATCACAAATATCTGTCACTATCTTTGAACTTTAACCTCATATACCCAACTGACTAGTCACCATCTCCATTTAAATATCCATTCATCATCACTGTTCACAGGGTTTTACAAAACCTTTTAAACACACTCATTTGCATGTTGTTAACTATCAGAAAACTCTTTTCCTTTAGTGAGTAGATTAACACCACTTTTATCTAATTCCTAGATACAGGTTCAGTATTTTCACTTCATCAATACTTTTCATAAACCCTTTCAATTTCAACTTTGAAATATGCAGTGTACCAGACATCTTTCATGGTTGGTAAGAATCATCTTAGCTGGACACCTCTGTAATTTGACTCCACAGCCATGTCATACTTTTGCAATATCTCTTCCTTGAAATTTCCAAATACAACAGAGCTTATTTCAAACATAATGGATTTTAGTCATTTTGACTCCCATTCTTCCTCACCCCCTTCCTCTTTTCTCGTGAGCATTTCCCCAAAGTCCCTTTCTACTTTTATGCCCCTTTTTGGTGTGTTTCTTGTCTGAGCTTCACTTGTCACTACTGCATGGGAAATGTGGCTGAGAGATCCCTTCTCCCAACCCTAGCACTCCATTTTCATTTCTCCCTTTATAGAGACTTCCCATATCTCTCAAAGTAAAATCTCTTCTATACTAACATAAAAGGCTATTCATGAGCTGATGAAGTGGACAATTGCAGACTACAGCCAGACAGCCTTTATCCTACAGCAAGGCTGAGGTTGTAATCACACATTTTTGGAGTTTCCACTCATTTACCAAATTACTTCCATTGCTGACAGAATCTTCAATTTCACCATTTAGATTTCACAAGCATATGCAAGTTTTAATTTGTCATTTTGACTGAATTTTAGCTTCACTCAAACGTTATCAAAATGACATGTAAAAAAGTCATTTCTAAGAAACCACAGGGAGAAAGATAATGTACAAGCTATTTTTTCTTGTTTTTAAACTATTTGTGAAATATAGTGCATATGTAAAAAAGGCATGCATTCAACTTCACTATAAAATGTCTCAGTGAAAACTACGAGGGCATGAAGGCATGGAAAAACACCATGAAAAAAGGCCAATTTTAATGATAATCAATTTAAATTTAAAGATAATTAAAAAAAATTAATTAAAATTAAAGATAAAGATTGATTTAAAGATAATCAATTTTTAATGGGAAAAGAAGCTGATAAGAACCAGATTTTCCATAATATGCAGAAAAAGCATATGGTGTCTTTGAATAGAGACACACAGAAAACAGTACAGAAATACCAGGCATTACTAGCTATTGCCAAATGAAAAGCTAATAACTAAAACTAGAATAGAAGAATCAATTAGACAATGGGTAGTTTTCACAATTCCTCTTCAACTTTTCTATCTTCTCATCTTGTAAATGTATTGAATGAATTTTCCCCTAATCACCATTGATTTATATATCCCTCTGCCCACAGTGGTAGGAACATGACATCAGATGAACCAGAGACCTGTCTGGTGAGCTCTTTACAATGATTAAAAAGAATGGTAAAAATAGGCATATGTGTTTGGAAATGTGATTTATCACTTTCAAACTCTTGCGATAGCCCATTTGAAAACAATGCTGTCACATAGAAGAATGGGAGGAAGAAAATTAAAAATAAAGGTAGAAACAGTTCAAGCTTACTATGTTTCAGGAAAATCTAAAAACTTCTCAAAACATAATGCTACATTATTTAAATAATTCCTGTTTGCTTAATTGATTTTTTAATGTTTAGATTTTGTAATATCCAAAATAAGCATTCTTTACTCAATTATCTTTAATCAAGTAAATCTCCATTAAGGTACTTTTACTATGATTATTATTATTATTATTATTATTATCATCATCATCATTAAAGATATTAAGAATTATTAAAGGAATCAAGAAAAACTACATCAAGGATTTTGCATTTGAAAACATTTGAGTACTTTAAACTTGAGGCATTAAAAAACCATTTGCTATCCCTCTTTACAGAATAGATATCTATTAAGTCAGATATAAGAAGGAAAATATATTTGACAACTCACAACTTAGTTGCCAGAAAGCATTAGCATAATTTATTTTTTATAAATAAAAGTAGGAATAACTCCCATTTCTACCATTTTTAAATAAAAACAGAAACTTAAACCCAAAACGTATTTTGAAATTTTTAAAGTTTAGACTTGCTTTTCCTTTTTAGTTTTAATGTGAAAACATGACATTTTATAGCCATGGTATAAATTTAACAACATGATTATTTCTCCAAACTATCAATAAAGATAGTGAGACAGCCCAAGACAAATTAGACATAACATCTGACACTTCTGTTACATTTAGTAGCTTTGCTAGTAATTACAGTTAGAAAGAGCCTACTTCACACTATATGGTAAACCATAATTTATTTCTGCTGTTACTAGATTCAAGTTTATCTGCTCACCAAATGACAGGCCAATTAAACCTAGAGACAAGATGTTGAGGGAAGAAAAGTGACTTTATTTAGAAAAGTAGCTGACCAGAGAGATAGGGAAATACTTTCCAAAGTTCCTCTTGAAGCAAGCTAATTTAGGGGCCTTTGGCTTCAGTGGGAATACTCCTTTCAGTAGGAGTAATGAAAGTCTTTTCACTAGAAGTAAGGTCTCCAGGTTTGTGGCCATATGATTCATGTATGTTCTTAACTTCTTTTGTATGAACTGCATTATAATACTATGAATCTCAAGAAAAGCTGGGATTAATTTTACTCACTAATCAGTTTACAGATCTGGGGTTGTTGGCATGGGTTATACTATGCACAGACTAGAGAGAACAATTCCCCAAAGACATGGGTAGGTTATGTTTTGAACCCATAATGCCTGACTTCAATGTTAGGTCCTACCCCATTTCCTTTTTCTTACTTTTCTTCTAAAACTGTTGAAAATATATAATTTTTCTTTGTAATATATCTAGGAAGTAGAGCCTTCTCTGGATAAAGAGCATTCTACTTTGAATCCTAACTGTGACAAGCACTATAACCAAATGCAACTTGGGGAGGAAATGGCATTTTTTTGTCTTATAATTTCCAATCAATTGTGAATATAAGTCAAGGTAGGAACCTGGGGGCAGGAACTGAAGCAGAGATTATAGAGAAATACTGTTTACTATCCTGTTTCCCATGGCTTGATCAGCCTGCTTTTTTATACAATCCAGGACCACTGGTATAGGGGAGGCACTGCCTAAGGGTGGGATAAAGAGGTGCTGGACTGTGAGGAAGTTGGGAATTCAGATGCTGATCCTTGTGGGAATATGAGTCACTAATGTGATAAGAATGGAGGACAGATCTAGGTAATTACATTCTAGTTATCAGGCAGCTGGAAGCCATTGGAGTAAAGGCAGAATCATGTGATCATGCTGATGTTGATGCTCATAACCTATTATTCTGTCAATCTTTATGAGAGCAAGAGACCAAGCGAAATATTAGTCACTAATATTGTTATAAATATTAAAGAATTCAAGTGTACTAACATAATACTGGTGAGGGAAAGGGACGACATATCCAACATGTTACATTGTAGGAGAGGAACAGGTATCTAAAGCAGTAAAGAGATTTTGACAGTATCTGACAACTAAAACTTAGAAGAAGGGAAAGATGTGTATTTTATTAAATAAAAGAGTTCAATGAATATTGAGGTCTTGCTGTTTCTTCACATTGAACTGGAAAGTTTATTTAAAAACTATAAGAAAATCAGAAGTTGATGCTGGTATCTTATCATAATATGTTTTTTCCATAAGATTTACTTTTGTTTATGCACATGTGTGCCTCTACTGGCCAATTAATATCAATCTGACACAAACTACAGTCATTTGGAATAAAGGACCTAAATTAAGAACATACCTTCACCAGAATGGCCTGTGAGCAAGCCTGTGATGCATGTTCTTGATTGATGGTTAGTGTGGGAGGACCGTGCTTTATATCTCTGGGCTGGTTGTCCTGGATAATAGAAGAAAACTTGCTGAGCAAGCCATGAGAAGCAAGTCAGTAAGCAGTGTTCTAGCATAGCATGTACCTCAGTTCCTGTCTCCAGTTTCCTGCCCCAAGTTCCTTCATTGGCTTCTACCAGTGAGTTATAAACTAGAAGAGAAATAAATGGCTTTCTCCACAAGTTGCTTTTGGAAATGAATTCTTGACACAGCAATGGAAACCCTATGAAAGGCAGTACCTTATGAATTTATATGTACTGCTTGTTTTGCTTGTGACTTTACATGTCAGAGAATGTCAGATCTCCTGGAATTGGAATTACAGGTGCTTGTGAGCAACCTGTTGTGGATATTAAATAGAACTGAAATGCAGTTCCCTTTCAAAAGTATCAAGCTGAGCCATCTCTCCAGGCCTTGTGATGTTTGTGTATAAATGTGGTTATTGGGATGAGAGACTTTAATCAGCTGAAGAAGAACAAGAGTTCTATCCGAAGAACTGATAGAGATTCGTACATATATTGTGGTATGTCCTTGTAACATCAGAAATGATGCAGGTACTAGTCACATGGCTCTGTGTCTAGCCTGCCTGACCTACTCAGTGATGACCTGGCTCCAAATCACAGTGAATGACTCCTGAGGAACAACATAGGAGATTTACCTAAGGCCTTCACTTGAATATGTACATGCATTTGCCTAAACATACAAGTCCATGCTCTTAAACCAGATTTAGGGGATCCCATATAATAGGAACTTTCCTTCCTTTAACAAAAAATAAGATTGTTTTAATTTTTAAAGTGATTTCTTTGTTAACTCAGTTGTTTCTATGTTTAGAAAGAAAAAGGAAGATGAAAGAGGAGGTATTCTATTTTGTCCTATAGTGAGTCTGCTATACTATAGTGTCTGGATAAAGTACAGTCCAGATGTGTTTGTTAAATAAACAAGGGAAGTATCTTCCATCACAGAAAATGATGTACCTTCAATCTTAAGTCCTTTACAAAGGATTTGCCCCTGTCTGTGAAATTTTGCATTCATTATGTCTTTGTCTGTTCACTTTTTCTCACTGCAGTCCTGTAGAGAGAAGCTAAATATTGTATCCCTAGTCTCCTCTGTTGTATGCAGAGTCTTAATTAGCTTTTCAAACACACTGCAGATAAAACCTATTAATCCTCTGACCTTCACTGAATTCAAAAGATTTTGTGTTAATTGTTTTGAGAGAATAATAGATAGTTTTAATGCTGTAAGAAGTCGCTGCATCCCTCCCAGGAAAAAGGCAGAACCAGGGAATGGTAGAAAGAATGCTTGTATTTGAGCTTCCATCTTGTACCCTTATTTATGGTGGGGGAGTCACTTCTGAATTTTCAGGGAGAGCATTTTTTTTATATAATTACAAATTCAGCTTTTACAAATTAGTTCCATCCCAAAGTAGCAAAAACAATATTTAGGTCATTTGAGGTAATTGTAATTTTGTTGACTAAAACCTAAGGTGGGAATGGAACTAATATTTAGAGATCACCTATAATATTCTAAGCAGTGTGCTTACATTATCTCTTTAATACTTCACAGTTCTTTTTTAATTGAGTAATGACCATACCTGTCAACATTCATTTCAGCCACTCAGGCACTGGAAAAACAAAAACAAAAACAAAAAACCCCAAACAAAACAAAAAACAAAAACAAACAAACAAACAAACAAAAAAAAAAAACCAGTGTCATCACTCACGTTTCAGAGAAGAACACACACCAAAGCCTCCTGGACTGGAACTCTGTGGTGACTAAATTACCATGGTGCACTCTTCAGTGATGGTCAGTCCTTAGGAGACCAGGATACCATGGCTTACACCAGTGTCAAGGGAAAAGTCACACACTCTTGTACAAGAAGCTCTTATATGTCCAGAAGGGATGTTTCCAATCCATGAAGACTGTTTTGTAACTTATGCTGGTCTAGAGATACAGATGGACCAATTATTGGAATCTGTCTCCCTTTCTGAAATTTGTATTCAGTTGTATGAGTCTTTAAGTGATTCTGTGCTTTAAGAAAAGCAAAACACTCATATTAATCCAGAAAGGAACTGGCCATGAGCAGTGAAACCAATCTTCCAGAATCTGAGAACTCAGACATAGGAGCAAATTTGGATATTAGCTGAATAATGGTAGCTGTTCTCTAGTAACCTCAAGTTCTGTCCTTCCTTCAGAAAGGAAGAAGTTAAAATGGTCAGTAATCTCCTAAGGTGGATTAGGCTTCATCGTAGGCAATAGAGCACTTGCCTAGAAGAAATTTTGAAGATCTGAATTGAAATTTTAGAGGGACAGCTCAGGCTTCTGCATCCCAAAGAGGTTAGGCTCAGCTCCCTGCCCTTATACACCAGTCAAGTGATAAGTTGTGGTGAAAAACAGAGAGAATTAACTTATGCTCATTCTGGGGATGAAAACATAAAGAGGTACAGTGGCCCTTAGCTGAGTTTTGGGGTACTGAAAAGAGCTTTACATTTATATGGAGGAAGAATAAGGGTAGGAGTGAAGCAAGAGGTTTACATGATTATGCAGTATGGGAGCAGTCTCTTGTTGATCATTGTCTCACTTTTGTTGTGCAAGGTGGACTGAATAAGAACTTTCTCTCAGGGGATGACAGTTTTTGCTCAAGAGGGCAGTCTCACTGTCTTAGGATTTCTATTGTTGTGAACAGACACCACAACTATGGCAACTCTTATAAAGGAAAACATTTAATTAGGACTGGCTCACAGTTTAGAGGTTTAGTCCATTGTCATCGTGGTGGTAAACATGTCATCTTGGAGGCAGACATGGTGCTGGAGCTGAGAGTTCTACATCTGAATCAGCAGGTAGCAGGAAGAAAAGTGAGCCACTAGGCCTGGAATGAGCTCCTGGGACCTCAAAGTCCACTCCTCAGTTATCTACTTCCTCCAAAAAGGCAACACCTACTCCAACAAAGCCATACCTCCTAATAGTGCCATTCCCTATGAGACTATTTGGCCATTTTCATTAAAATACCACATCTATCATCATGGAAAATTGCCTTTATGTAAAAGTGATCTGTCCAATTAGGCCCCATAGATCCTGAAATCCAAGGGAACTAAAGATAAAATAAATAAATAAATAAATAAATAAATAAATAAATAAATAAATAAATAATAAAATGGAGCATTGGAGTACCTTTCAACCATCTAGAACAGAACCTTGTAAAACAAACAAACAAACAAACAAAATGATGCCTCCATTATTCTTTGTGTCTTCAACCTTGAAGGCTGGTGAGATCTACTAAGGATTTTCAGCCTCTAAGCAGGCAGTCCTTAAGTGATTGCTGTGCCTATAGCAAAATTAAGTAGGTAACCCAAATTTCAGGAGACAAATGCCAAATGAAAGTAGAAAAGACCATCTTTCACTCTGCTTTTAGATATCTTTTCAGCCCAAACCAGGGGGTCAATGTTTTCAAAACAATTTCAAAGACCCTGTTGTAATCTGTAGGAAATGTCATCATCTTAAAAGGCACAGGCAGTGCTGACAAGAAATATGTCCTGTTCTTACCTGTGTTAGAGTAGGAACAGGATGAAAAGTTGGGCAGATTTTCTTTAATTTCTCTAAAACAGGACATTCTTTTTTTTTATTTTGTTTTTCTAAGTTTTTTTTTATTTACATTCAAAATCATTTCCCCTTTCCCGTTTCCTCCCTCCCCGAAAGTCCCATAAGCCCCCTTCCCTCCCTCTTTTCCCCATTCAACCCCCTCTTGCTTAAAGATACAGATTTAGCAACTTTGTGATTGAATAGCCTTCCTGTTTTATTATCTATCTGCACACACACACACACACACACACACACACACACACACACACATTCTTTTAAACCTCTTTTCTCCTGAATTGCTGAAGGACAATAGGTGAGCATCCATCTACTCTTTCTTGCCAGCTGGTTTGTATGGTAACAACTGTTACACCCACCTTACCTTATGATAAGCTGCCTCTGGTTGCAATTGTTACAATGTGTCCTCATTAGTTTCAGAATTCTCTTCCTTTTGCACATCACACCTACCCAGTCCTTGATGAGTAATTAATTCCATTTGGAGAGCCAGATATGCAAATAGTGCTTAGGGCGAATAGTCTCTGTTCTGGACATGATTTAAGGGCTGAATAGCTCAGGTCTTTATCCCTGGTCTGGTGCCTTTGCTTAACAAAGGTAGATAGTGAGGGTTATTATTATTGGTCCCAGAGGTAAAAAACAGCTGCTGGTATGCTGGGAAAAGTTGTTTCTTTAACTATTTTGTCTCTATCCATAGGGCAAATACTGTGACATAAAAAAGCAAGAAGCTGAGATATGGCATTGGCAGCTTGGCATTGAAGACAGTTGGATGATGTTTTCCTCTGGCTGTCCTTGCCAGCTGTCTTTTTGTATAGGTTGAAGTCAAGGGCTTTGCCTATGACATTTTGCATTTAAATGCCAGCTTGTGCAATTTACAGTACAAAAGGGCAAAGACGCATAGGGGAATAAGGAAAAATTTCTTTTTTTTATTGGTCAACCTTTTGGCTCTGTTTTATATAGACATTTAAAGAGCCCTATGACCATATTTTCAGTCCTCAAAATAATCACAAAAATCGCATCACACAATGTTGTTTATACCTATATCTCCTTGTTTTCATGCATTAGAATGTAAAGAACAGCATTCCTGTATAGGCCTTAATCTTGAACAATACTCTCAACTGAGTGTAAAGTTCAACCAAATTGTCCTCCACGATTCTTATAATAGAGGCCAGAAAACCTTGTATCTAAGGAAACGCATAAAATAATTTTATATAAGAGTTTGGATCAACTGTACTTGAATCTGAAAGACATATCTAACATGCTTGCCTGAAATTAGTTTCAGTTACGTCTAATTTGAAGAAATCATAATATAAAAATCTCAGGGAATGGATACTTAAAATCTGCAAATTTAAGAATGCTGGTTGGTGGCATGAATATTTTTTCTCCTGAACTCATAACTTGAGCTAATTTAATTATTCTCGTCTTTCTAGATGTTTGCTCATTTAGTCATGTGTTCACCTAGTGAGTCCCATGGTGAAAGATGACTTCTAGATGTTTTAGATTCATGGTGACAAGATAAAATCCCTGGCATTAATTGTCTGGTGAAGGACGCAGACAGCAAACATATAATATCTGACATTGATATGTATAATGCAGAATTACAAGGGCAATGTGAGAGAGAGTCAGCAAGGTGGAGCTTTCTGCAGAGTTTCCTGGAAGTCTTTCTTGAAGACATGCTATCTGAGCAGATTTAAGAAAGCCAGAATGAGCTATGCACACAAATGTGGGAAATGTAGTTAAAATCAGATGACGTGCTAATAGCACCCACTGTAAAATCAAAGATCTTTCATGTCATAGGAAGAGACAGTAGTGGAATAGTACAGACTGAGCTAGAGAGTGCTGAAGAGAAATTAGGACTATGGAGTTCTGAATCAGCTTCTAGGGCCTGGGACAAGACCATCTTAAGCAATTTCAAAAGTAAAACAAATAGAAACAATAAAATATCTCTAATATGCTACATTGTCTAGAGACATTATTTAGAAACAGTTCCCCTCTTCACTTTTTTTTTTTATTTCTAAAGACATTGTAGTCACTAAAGCTGTACATTATTTTTGAAAAAATAAAAGGAGTGGCTGGTGCCATCTGGTGGCTACACTTGTGAATTTCTACATTATTTACAAATGCCAAACCATTACTTATGTTTTCAGTAGCAACCATATGGTTAGGTAATAAATACATGTATCCTGTGCAAAGTAAGTTGTAATGAACTTAGAGACTAGGCTGGAATGCTACATGATACTCTTCTGTGCTTTGAACAACCTTTCAGTTTAGTCATCCAGTTAGCTTGTTTTTGTCTGTGCTTAAAATACACATGTAGGCAGTAAAATATTTCATATTCTGTTGAAATGAATCTCATGTATACCCGAATTTACTGGGGTACCATATGACTTAAGTATACAGTGAAGGAAAACCCTGAAACCAGAGACAGTACAGATGATACTCTGTCACATATTTGACTGGAACACTAAATTCATTTGTATAGTGTGGATCGAGCCTGAATCTACTTACAAGCTAGGAATAATTATATATTGATGTTACATACTGTATATAAAGAGCTTAAGATTGCTTATCTTTGAGTCTTGGCTTAGTCTTCTAAACAATGGGTGGCTCTTTTATCTGTGAAAATTAACAATTACAATTTTATATGAGTTATATGAGTGAAGTGAAGATTCAATGAAATGAAAGACATGTATCATAGTAATATACACAAGAACTAATTAATACATAATCAATGATTAAACATGTCTTACAAAAAACACAGATGCAATATACTTGGCATTTAAAGATAGTTTATTCTGAATACTCAATAAAAATATGACTGTATTTTATTTTTGTAGCAAGCAATATTTTAATATATCCAACAAACACTTATATAACTAAGAGGAACTGAAATCTACAAAAGAGGAAAGCCTCTACATGCTTAATAATTTTATTTCCAGGACATACTCTGACATCTTGCCTAGATAAGGTACTCAATAATTGCCTGATGAGTGAGTGAATTAGAAAGGATTCTTTAAATAAAAACCTTAATTATTTTAACTTCTATTTAAGTAACTACTTCATAAATAAAAAATGATGTAGAGTTTTATATACTTATATGGAATTTGAATTGATAGTCATGTTTATAACCTTTTGTTTTAATTGAAGGAATTAAACAAATAGTCTTCTAAGGCACTCATTGTCCATTCATCATCAGAAATGTGTTCGTTAAGCTGGGAGTTGGATCTAGATAGATAGTAATGTAGGCAAAATTATTTGGTGAATCACTATGTTTATGTATATGTATGTATTGGCTTTCCCTTGTAGGTAGTATGTGTTTGAGATGTTAAGTCTTAAAGTCTCAAAATTAACAACAATTTTTTTTAAGTTCTTGGTTAGGAACTATTTTTAGTAAGATAAATATGTGAACATATATATACACATATATACATATGTGTGTGTATGTGTTTGTGCATGTATATATTTGTGTATGCAAGGATGTATGTGTGAATGTTTCTATGCTTCCAGTCTAGCACCCACACACCTACAGCATCCAGGCAGGATTTTCTGACATAGAGGAAACCTTTAAACTTGTTTTGTATTAATGATGTGCCAGTGTTCTCCAACACATTTATTCTTGGAAGTAAAACCATTTCTGTAACCTTGAGATTAGCCTCGATGCACATTTCATAGAGTATTATTAAAGATCGATTTACTGGGACCAAGAAAAATTACCAATCACAGGGGCCTAAAATGATTCCTGAAAATCAAAGTCATGCGGTGATATTAAATTTAATCCATATCAGAGAGTGAAATTATCGTTTCCATCTGCTCCTGGAACTGATCCTGTGCAATAGCGCCCAGAGCTGATCCCATGGCACAGAGCTACATACCCAAATACTGCCAGGAGAGAGCTGGTCTCCCAGGAGTGCTGGCAAACCTGTGAGCACAAGAAAGACCATCACTTCTGCTCAGAGGGACCCAAATGAAACCGTCAGGACACTTCTGCTCAGAGGGACCCAAATGAAACCGTCAGGACACAGGAATCAAGGAGAAGCCTGGGACAGGATCCTTCCAGTTTCCTTTTTTGCCTGGAGCTGATCCTGTGCCACAGTGCTCCATACCCAAATTCCGCCTGGATAGAGCCGGTCTCCCAGGAGTGCCAATATACTTGTTAGCACAGGTAAGAGCACCACTTCTGCTCAAATTCCTGGCCCAAGAGGGATCTGCCCAGAGCCATCAGGACACAGGAACCAAGGAACAGCTGGAGACAGGATCCTTCCTGTTTTCATCTGCACCCTGGAGCTGACCCTGTGCCACAGTTCTCCATACCCAAATTCCTCCCAGAGTGAACTGGTCTCGCAGGAGTACTGCACAGAGGCTTGTAGGAGGAACAAGCCACAGTCAGAGACAGC
Source organism: Tokudaia tokunoshimensis (assembly GCA_036184795.1). Lineage (NCBI taxonomy): Eukaryota > Metazoa > Chordata > Mammalia > Rodentia > Muridae > Tokudaia > Tokudaia tokunoshimensis. The sequence goes on along the minus strand of BTHU01000006.1, from coordinate 46,837,689 downwards.
AAGACCAGCCTAACACCAGTGATAAACAGATGGCAAGAGGCAAAGGCAAGAACATAAGCAACAGAAACCAAGGCTACTTGGCATCATCAGAACCCAGTTCTCCCACCACAGCAAGCCCTGAATACTCCAAGACACTGGAAAAGCAAGACACTGATTTAGAATCATATCTCATGTGATCAATATAGGATTAATATAGTAAAAATGGCCATCTTGCTAAAGCAATCTACAGATTCAATGCAATCCCCATCAAAATTCCAACTCAATTCTTCCTATAGGTAGGAAGAACAATTCTCAAATTCATTTGAAATAACAAATAACCCAGGAGAGCAAAAACTATTCTGAACAATAAAAGAACCTCTGGGGGAATCATCATCCCTGACCTCAAGCTGTACTACAGAACAATAGTGATAAAAACTACAGGGTATTGGTACAGTGATAGGCATGTAGATCAACGGAATAGAATTGAAGACCTAGAAATGAATCCACACACCTATAGTCACTTGATCTTTGACAAAGTAGCTAAAACCATCCAGTGGAAAAAAGACAGTATTTTGAACAAATGGTGCTGGTTCAACTCTTGGTCAACATATAGAAGAATGCAAATTGATTCATTCTTATCTCCCTGTGCAAAGCTCAAGTCCAAGTGGATCAAGGACTTCCACATAAAACCAGATATATTGAGTCTAACAGAAGAGAAAGTGAGGAAGAACCTTGAACACATGGTTACAGGGGAAAAGTTACTGAACAGAACACCAATGGCTTATGTGGTAAGATCAACAATTGACAAATGTGACCTCATAAAATTGCAAAGCTGTAAGGCAAAGGACACTGTTAATTGCTGGTGTCATTGCTGGTGGGATTGCAAGCTGGTGCAAACACTGTGGAAAACAGTCTGGTGATTCCTCAAAAAACTGGACAGAGTACTACCTGAGGACCCAGCTATACCTTTCCTGGGCATATATCCAGCAGACACTCCAACATGTAATAAGGACGCATGCTCAACTATGTTCATAGCAGCCATATTTATAATAGTCAGAAGCTGGAAACAACACAGATGTCTCTCAATAGAGAAATAGATACAGAAAATGTGGCACATTTACCCAGTAGAATACTACTCATCTATTAAAAACATTGACTTGACAGGCAGTGTTGGCATATACCTTTAATCCCAGCACTTGAAGGCAGAGGCAGGTGGATTTCTGATTCGAGACCAGCCTGGTCTACAGAGTGAGTTCTAGGACAGCCAGGGCTATATAGAGAAACTCTGTCTGGAAAAAACCAACCAACCAACCAACCAAATAAATCATTGACTTCATGAAGTTCACAGACAAATGGAACTTGAAATTACCATCCTGAATGAGGTCAGAAAAGGACACACATGGTATGCACTCATTGATAATTGGATATTAGCCATCCCATATACAGTCACCAAACTTGGATGCTGTTGTCATTTCTGGGACGTGCTTTCTGACAGGAGCACAATATGGCTGTCTTCTAAGAGGCTCTGTCAGATCCCGACAAATACAGAGGTGTATGCTTGCAAGCAACCATTGCACAGAGCAGGAGATCCCTGAGAGACAAGTTGGAGAAGGGACTGAAGGAGCTGAGGGTATTTGCAGCTCCATGGAGGGAGCAACAGTGTCAACTGGCTAGATTCCCCCAGGAGCTCCAGGGGACTGGACTGTAACTGCCTGCAGTAACATCGAACAGGTTCCTGGGTTACCTGGAAGGAAAGCTGGGGATAGAACAGGGTTGCGAGAGAAATATGAAGCAAAGACAAAAAGTTTTCTGATCAAGGCTCAAAGTTTAATGGGGAGGTCTCCAAATATATATAGGCAGGGAGAAAATCCTTCCCTGGAAGGCTGGAAATTCTTCAGCAGAACCAGTTGTTGTTCAGCAGGTGGCTAGTGCCTCTCAGGAAACTGCAGGTCCTTGAAGAACAACGGGCTTCACCTTGGTCTGATCACTCCACCCTAGTTGGAGGGGATTATGACTAACACAGAAATTCCTGCACAAAGGTTGGGAGAGGAACTTCACCTTGGTCAATGTCAAGTTCCTGCCAGGTTACATGGCACCCCGATATGGCTCTCTACACTGGACCACCAACCAAAGAATACCCATGGCTCCAGCAGCATATGTGGCAAAGGATGGCCTTGTTGACATCAGTGGGTGGAGAGGCCCTTAGGTCTTAGGTAAAGGACTTGTTTGATGTCCCAGTGTAGGGGAATACCAAGGCAGGAAGAAGAGAGTGGGTAGGTGGGTTCGGGAGCTCCATCATAGGGAGTTGGGGGATGGGATAGGAGATTTCTGAAGGGGAGGCTGGAAAGAGGAACACATTTAAAATGTAAATAAAGAAAGTATCCAAAAAAAAAAAAGGCAAAATCAAAGATGATATAGGCTGTGTGCCCTGGATGAATATATAACAAATCCTATTAACATAAATTTAAAATGGAGAATGAACTGAATTAAAGGGAAGATTATTAGCTTCTCAAACATCTACTAAGCAACATTTAATAATTAACTAATAAATAATAATAATAATAATAATAATAATAATAATAATAATAATAATAATTAACATTACTTAACCTGCCAGAGATGTTCGTAATGAGTTTCATCATATCTGTGGAGACCCTGGGCTTGCTCGGTCACCCTGTGAAATGATTTCCGTTTGATACCTGTGTCACCCTGTGAAATGATTTCCGTTTGATACCTGTGTCACCCTGTGAAATGATTTCCGTTTGATACCTGTTGCATGAGCTCATTCAGGACTTGTCAATTTTTTGTCACATTTGCTACTATAATAGGCAAATTCATTTTTGAAGTCAATAATTCTGTGGCTTCCCTTGAAAAAACACATTTAAGAATATTTGCAGGGAAAAAAATGAAAAAGAGAAAAAATGCAAAAAGTTCTACTTACAGATGAGGAATATGGAAAAATACAACAAATGTTACTCATAGTGATTTGATGTAATTTATGACAGAACTGAGGTTGGAGGAAATGTAGAGAGCTGACTTCCTAACTTAGTATTTCTTCTCAAATGGCTGTTTATTTTATAAAGAATATGGTAAAATGAAATAAATAAAAATGAATATTTGCTAGGAATTATACATACCTACTGACTGGCTATATCAAATATCAGTCTTCCCACTGGTGCATGCTTTTCCATAAATGCTGTTTGATCAGCCTGTAGAATCCAATTCTCGAATGTTGTGAAGTCATCAATTCTTTCTAATCACAGATAGTATTTCTTCCCAACGACTTAAGTTCAGAAAAATTTCTAAAAATTTAACTATGTAGTTACATAACCTAACACAAACTGGCTTTCACCCACAGCTACAAAAATTACCTCTTTCAGGTGCCCTTTTCAATGTTACAGGGGATTATATCTGCCCTCCACCATCTTGGCTGTGAGCCCTGTTCCTATGGCATTGACTCTGTTTGAGATTGTTTTGTTAATCATCTTAATATTGTTCTTTTATTTCATGCACATTCCTCTGTTTAATTTCTACAAAATGTACTCACACAAATCATATGCACAAAGGATAGACTTTTCTAAATAGAACTCTATGGATTGGAGGACATCTGCAGGTAAGCTGACTGCATGATGATATAGGTAGTCACAGATTAATTGATGAATACTGTTTTTCCCCCTGAACTTTCAGCTGTGTGTTCATCTCTAATACCCTATTGCTTTTGTTGTAGGCCACTTGTCTACATACCTCACTCTATAAGGCCACAAAAATTTCCAAATCAACACTATGCCATTCAAACAAATTTGTTTCTTTACAGTCTGAAATACTAGCCCCAATTTTTCTTTCAATGTTGAAGTTATTGAAGCTGATTCAGTACCCTGTATTAGAAGAAAATTTCCTTAAAAAGCAGTTGGTACTTAACTCATCATTGCATATTGATTATGAACTAGAACCCAGATGCTCTTTTGATTAACAATATCACTTGGGCCTCTATAACATTAGTATTTACTGTAATAAGTATTAAAACATGAAGCTTTGTTGGGATGAGTATGTTGTGTAAGATGAGATGAAGTATGTTGGGAGTCAAGGGGTATAATTATAACGTATGGTTTTGAAGTAGAATTTAGAACTATATTAGGAGGAAGATATAGAGGTTGCAAACTTCAGAAAGATTAAACAGGTCATCTATAGCTAGTCTTAATTATAAATCTTGATTCACCCTTAAAAATGATGCCTTTTTAGTGTTGATATTTATCTCCTTCAAATAAATGAAGTTACCTATTACCATTTTAGCAAAATTATACATAAATCAGTACACTTTTAATTAATATAAATACATCATTCCATTCACTATGTATTTGTATATGATGCTAGCATAAATTCTCCAGCTGCATAGTGTAATACACAATAAACACATATTTATATTTTCAAATTTTCAAAAAAGAAGAGAAAATATATAACAAGTGTTATAGAGTTGGTTAATGATACATTTTTACTCGGTTTGGTGTTGGGGAGGAAGAGGATAAGGTACACACTTCTGTGTGTATGCATACATGTTTCTGTGTGTATATGTGTGTGAGTGTATGTGGGCATGTGGGTATGAGTCTACATATGTGTATGTGTGTTTATGTGTGTGTATGCATGTGTGTGTTCTCATGCAGATACAAATATATTTGTTTGTGCATGCATATGTATGCCAAAGAAAAACTCAGAGGCTGTGGAGTTTTTCCTGAGGAAACACCTACTTTACTTTCTGAGATGGAGCCAAGTCTCTGAGCGATCTAAAAGTCACACAATAGACTAGGCTGCCTGGTCAGTTAGCACACTGTTGGTCTCTGCTGCCCTTGTAGTTTTATTATAAGCCTGTGTCACCACATCTGGAATTTATTATAGCAATTTTGGAAATCAAACTCAGCCCCTCACACTTGTGCTGTAAAGCACTTTTCTAGCAAGACAATCTCCCCAGCCTCCTCATTTTGAGTATTGGTGACCATCCCTTTAGAATTTGTTGTGAATTTATTTGGTAATTTTTGTGAGTGCAGTGAGCAATATTTGCTGGTCATGATTCGAGGTGGTAGCAGAATAGGAACCACGCTATTTTACTTTATGCTCCTGAGTATAGCCAGAGCCAAGACTTAAGACAACATTTGTAAGTGTTAAAAGGTTCATGATTCAGTCTTTTCTAGTTCCCACACTGCTACTACTCTATACTGAAACACTGTTGTGTCTTTCTGACCCAGTGCTACACAGTCTGTGTTCACATAATGTATTAAAATACCTGTTTTACAGAAAACATATCTGGCTATTTTACTTTCCTCTGTAACTTGCCAAGTTTGACTCTTTAAATGGTATGAAATGGAAATTAAAAATTCCACTGCCTTTTAAATCTGCATTGTGTTAACAGCCTAACAACCACTTTCTGCCTTTTCCTCTGCTCATATAAGTCATTATCCATTAGTTTAGAGACATTTCATTCTCTCCTATTTTGTTGTTCCTATACTTTTCCTTTTAAAATCTAGGTCAGTTCATAAATGGTATATATGAATAGAAAAGTTTGTATCTCTGTCAGCATTCAAAGTGACTGGGAAGAAAACATATGTTTGTGAAGTGCCTGTTATATTAAGGTCTTATTCTCGGTGCTATACATATGTCACCTCATTTAGTCCTCCCATAAGTTTGAGTCTTTAAAACTGGAACATTATCAGGGATATAAAATAGTAAATGGCAAAACCAAGACTCAAAGCTCAACCTTTTAATTCAATATTTATGCTCATTTTACAAGTCCATATTACTTTCTCAAAAAGTCTGTAAAACCTGCATAGCCATCTATCTTGCTGGCTAAATGAAAGAATATACACAATAAAAGCTGAGAAACTGCAATATTCTCTAGTTGTGGTTGACCTATACACAGTATACATTTATTGAATTAAAAATGAATATGATACTCTTATAGTAAATAGTGTTAAGGGAAGTATGGGACAAAATAGTTACTTTGCATTGTTCTCTCAAAGGCTATTCAAAATTCACTGTTTCTCCATTTTTTTGTAAAGTATGATTTCAATAAATGTACTGGCCAAACTATTTTTGTCAGTTTGAAAGAAGGGAGGACATAGAAAAGCAAAATAAAACTCAATTACTGTAAAATTAATCTAAGAAAGAGTACAGCTAGAATGCATTTTAATTGCTTCACTCAAAATTGATCAGAAATTATTGCAAAATAAGAAACCCCTTTGTTATGAGGAATCAAAACCTACTTTTAATAAGGATTCTCAAATGCTTCAACCCACCCCATTCTTTTTTTTAAGTCTGACATCTAAAGGTAAATAGAAAAGATGACAAATAGGACAAGAGGATGTGGACTTCTTCAAGAGTAGTTCTTTGGAAGGATACCAATCTCCATTTGTCAGGACACCAGCAGTCTAGTTCAGTAATGTCAGGATACCAAACATGAATTAGCAGTGGAGGGTGGTACAATCCACTAGCAACAGCCAGGTCTCTGCTGAATTTGCAGGAGTCAGCAGTAGCAACCACAACTAGCCTGGATACCAGAATTTCTCTGCCATGCCTCTCTCAATAAAGTGAAGATCAGCAAAGATACAAAACCAATGAATCATTGCAAGTACAAGCATCCCATCACTGTCTGTTGAGTCCTATTATAGACTCCAAATATCATGTGTCCTCCCATGAGTCTTGCCTCAACAAAACACCATATGAGTCTACAACAGCAAAATACCACTTGAGTTTGCATCAGAAACTTCCACTTCAACTTCACCATAAGAAATTACCTAAGAAGTGAGTATATTGTATGATGACTAAGAATTAAAATCCTAAAAGTCATACAGCATTGGTTCAAAAGGCATCCAAAAAAGTAGATAGAAGATGGAAAAAAGTGCACTGAACTGATGGCTTTGGAATACATGGACAGTTGAACTCAATATGTATAAACCCATACAGAAACGTCCACACATACAATGTAAAATAAAAAAAAAACATTTTTAGTAATTAAATATCAACCAGACAAAGATAGAGAACAGTTGAATAATGTGGAGAAAATAACAACATGTTAAAAACTATAAGCTCTGTTATTCCATGTCACAGGAGGGAGACTGTAGAGAACAACTACCCACTATCTGAAAATATCTAGAAGGATATTGAATGTCTTGACCATGAATAAGCATTCAATGAGGAGACACTTTTAACCTGAAGTTATGCTTTCACAGTATATACATGTATTGAAATATCTCATGTACCTTGGTTATCAAAACAAGGTAAAAATAGTTGATTCTGAAGAAAAAGACGAAAGAATCAAAACACAAGTTAAGGGCACAAAGAATGGCCCAGACCTTGCTTGCAGATATAAATCTTTTCTACACATGGCACAATGATGTGAGCTCAAGGCCATGGTGTTTGTGATGACCTGGGCAAACCTGTTTTCCAAACATGCTTCTCTCTATACATCTGATGAAATCAGAAACAGGATCTTGCAGTTTTGCTGTTCTTGATCACCTCAGCTAACAAAACAAGCACTGAAATCATCTAGTCAATATTCTCAAACCACTCAATTTTTACTAAATTAAATCCTCTCTCAACATGAAATATGTCAGTTGTTTAAACCTTGAAGCTTACAATTGGCAGGTACCGTGGGCTTAATGCTCTCTCTTTTTCTATCTTTCTCCTTATTCCTATCTTCCTATTCTTCTCTCCTTAGACCTTACTCTCTTTTCTGCCTCCCTCTAGTTGACTATATCTCCCCACCTTTATCAACAGTGTGGAGGAAAGAGAGGTAAGAGATACAAGTAATCATATCTATGGGCTTAAATACAACACGTGATATCATGTGTCTATATAATAGTTCCAAATGAATTCTTTCTCCTGTAAGTAGTTCTATTATTAATTTAGAAATTATTTATTATTAATATAATTATTAATTTAGAAAATTTTAAAACATCCTCTACTGGGAAAATCTGGCTGTTGTTTCATTGGTATGTGAAAACTTGGGTTATTCATGAACCTTTCATATTCCTCAGACTGGAGTGAATACTCCCACTCCACACTTTGTCTCCATATTTCCTCCTGAGAGTGTTTTGTGAGAAACATCCAACTTTTAGCTTAATTTTTTTTTCTTTTTTTTTTTGGTTTTTCGAGACAGGGTTTCTCTGTGTAGCCCTGGCTGTCCTGGAACTCACTTTGTAGACCAGGCTGGCCTCGAACTCAGAAATCCTCCTGCCTCTGCCTCCCAAGTGCTGGGATTAAAGGCATGCGCCACCACCGCCCGGCTAGCTTAATTTTAATTTAAGTTTAAACTGCTTGCCTGATATCCAGGAGTGCTTTTCTCAGTGGTGTCTATAATTGTATCTACTAATGATAGAAAAAAGGGTATGAGGTCAAGACATACCTTCATAGAGAAGCCAACACTTAGAAGTTCATTTACTGATTTTAATAAATTAGTATTTGAACTGACAGGGAGAACATTTGAACTTCCCAAATATGACACAAAACATTGCTATGGAAAAATTAGGCAAAACTAACAAGCAGAAGATAGTCTCTATGATTAAAGAATAGGTGTAATTTGTTGCCTCCACTTAAATTTTGTCTTAAATATTAGATACATGGATTATTTTTATATGTCTCTGTTATGATCAGCAACACATACAATTGTGTTTATAAAATTTAATGATTATATGCATTTAATCTGTCTTAAGGGAAGCACGTGGCTTCTATTTTATCAAATAATTTCAGATATCGGTTGACATTCATTCATATATATTACAGTTGCTGAAAAGGCCTCCAAAATAAATAGATTCTAATATCAAAATATAGACCTAAAAAACTTCTGTTACCTGACTTTTTAGAGTCCTACTACCTAGCTGATAAATAGTTCTCTTCAGTAAGAGAAACATAGGTTTCTTCATAAAGTATGAGAGTACACAAGATAACTTATATCAAGAAATATTTAGACATTATAAAACTTGCAGTACTTCAATTGAACTTTAAATAACATGTATTTTGCCATAATTAATTGATATTATTTATTTCACATTTAGTTTGTTTGTTTGCATACAATTTTTAAATTTCTCTTTTCTTCAACACTATTTTCTTTTTATCTCTCTCCACCCCAGATACTTTAGTGAAATTGTATTTTTGGCTATGTTGAACCTTTGATTGATTGGGAGTCCACCATGTCCTCCTTGCACTGTATAACTGTGGCTTAGGATCCCGTCCTTGAGGGATACTGATGACTTTCTGACAACTCACTAGTGGTATTTAGACTTCTAGATGCCAAACTGCCAGGCAGATGCTTCTCCCTGTCTGTTCTGCCTGCAGCACAATGGGTATCAGAGTCTTTAAATGTCCCCACAATCTTACATGTTTAAGTGTTTTCCTCTCAATGAGACATTTCTTTGTGCTTTTGAAACAAAGCAGGAATCTGATTTTTGGAGAAATGCTTTGGCTTAACCTTAGCCCTACCTTCCAAACACTCTAGATTCTGTTCTTCCCAGTTCTTTCTTCCTTTTTTAAAAAGGAGTTACCCTCTGTACATATAGTTTATTAGCATCCACAGAAAAATACAAGTGATGTTCTGCTTTCTATTACCATACTTATTCATGAATCATTTTGCTAATGATGGTGTGAGGCCCCTAAATATGCATCTGATTGTATTATAAAAGAAACATAAGTGAGATCCATGTCCTTTTCTACAATGTCAGTGGTTCTCAACCAGTGAGTCGCGGCCCCGTGGTGGGTTGGCATGACCCTTTCACAAGAATCACCTAAGACCATCAAGAAACACAGATATTTACATTGTGATTCATAAAAGTAAATGCAATATAGTCATGAGGTAGGAACAAAATTAATTTTATGGTTGGGAGTCACTCTAACATCAGGAACTGTATTAATGAGTCACGGCATTAGCTAGGTTGAAAACCACTGAGCTAGGCAACAATGAATTCACAAGCTACATCAATTTTCTTGGCTTTGATATGCCAAGTAACTCACATTTTCCTTGATAGTTTTTTAAATCATAGGCTCTTTTATTCCAAGCTTAATTTCAAACATTAACTTTTAAATCATAAATCATCCCTTCACACAATAATGCATATGCATGTAGGTAACAGGATGACTAGGAAAGGTTTGAACAGTTTTAGCAGTTAATGGCCCTTTCTGAAATCAGAGGAATAGGTGCCTTAAAAATCCCAGGCTCAGAGCCATTGAACATAAAGAAGTGAAATTTAGGTTTGAGTAGGAACCAAAAAGTCAGATATAGATCTTGATTGCAGCTTGATTTGATGGTTAGTTTGAAGTGGCTGAGTGTCATGGGTCAGGGAAGCTGTTTCCGACTAGAACTTAGAGAAAGAGGCAGGTATGTATTCACTGTAGTAAGGTTCCTGGAAAAGTCTGAATACTGGGAGACTAGTCAACATGTCTTCCACATTTAAATTGGAGGTTTTCTTTTAGAGTATCCACATAAGATGGATACACCTCATAAAATTGATTAACTCCTGCATCTGGTGTTTTTGATATAATTTAATATATTTTCTGGTATCTATCTATTCACAAATTATCAGCTTATGCCTATAGGTGTGCAGTTTGATGGTAGTTGTATATGTGTATAAAGATGTGGAGCCTTTCTTTGAGGGACTTGTATTCAGTATAGAGTCACTTACAGTTGAATAATCCCAAACTGCAGATAGACTGAAAGGTACTATCACACAATAATAGAATAATCCGGGGCAGAAGGTACTGTTCTCACTATCAAAACAAATTTTTTTCTATTTAAATTCTGGGTTTATTTCTTTTATTATCAAAAACTCCTTCCCCTGACCTTGTTGAAAGTAGCGCTTGGATTGTTCAAATACATGATTAGCTAATATATTTCTTGATGAGGTATCAATCAAAGACCAGTTATTTGTTCCTTAAAAAAGAATTATTCAGTTTCAGAATTTTATTTTACAACTGGGTGACTTAAGAAACTCCTTATTTCCTCAGAGATCAGTTACTTCCTTGAGTATTTGCTCAATATTTTACTTGACAGTTTACAATTGCCCAAAACTAATATGAATTATAAACTTTAATTTCATTATGTTGAAACCTTTTTGATTTATCAAGTTTACAACCAGTCTTATTTGAATAAAGAGTATTTTATATGTTTGTTAGAAACAAATCTCAAAATTTTGATAATTTCTCTTTCTAAATAATTAATATTGTTTTTTGAACATTTGTCTTTTCTAAGGCATTATCACTTTACAGGTAGGGTATTCCTGTGACTTTTATGGACTTCTGTGCTAATGAGAAAACTGTTTACACTCAAAGACATGATCTTAGACATTTTTATTTCTTCAAAACATAGGTTAAAATGTAATAAGTGTCTTAAGAAAAATAGTTAACCTTAGCAGGCATTTTGGCCTGCATATGTAATCCCAATATTCTGGAACAGAGGCAAGGAAACCCTACAATGTTAAATACAGCTCAATCTATAAAGTGACTGCCAGGCCAGCCAAGGCTATGTAAGCCAAACCCAGCCTCAAATAAATAAACACAGACATAAAGTTACCACACTTATTCCGATTTCATGGACACTTTAGCATATTTTGATCTAAGTTAATTTTAAGTGTGCAAACAAAAACTGGTTCATAAATTGGGTGCCACTCAGAACTGAAGTTTAGAGAATTCCATTCAACTGTGTGGTCAGCAAGCAGATATAGACATCCCAGACAGAAATAATCTGACTGGTTATAGTGTAGCACCTGTTTTATTTGGACATGGTTTGATTAGATACTTACTGGTGATTGGCTGAAGGACAGCTTTTGCTACTGTCAACACCAAAAATCCTTGTACAATTCCTAGGTTACTAAGTTTCATTCAAACTATTCATATAGAAGACTAAGTTGTATCTCATTACACAAGAATGGAAAGACAGATGCTCTGTAGACAGTCTCAGTTCAATATTCTTCTGCTTATTTAACCTAACAATTTGAACTTCTCTTAATGATTACCAAGACTCTTTTGTCTGAGCTAGTTGATACATATAGGAGAGAGAATGAATTATCATTAAGTTAGATAACAGTTTTTGTTCCCTTGTCCTTCTGTGAAAATTTACCTTGTCTCTACATCAAATCTTATTTGCCTAGCTTGTTTCCTTAAAATAGCTAGTCATGAAGTCATCCTTCATGAAACACTCCCAGTGCAACAATGGATAGACATCATTAACTACCTCACTTAAGAAAGATGGGACCTCATTAAATTACAAAGTTTTTGCAAGGCAAAAGACACTGTCAAAAAGACAAAGCGGCAACCAACTAACTGGGAAATGATCTTTACCAACCCTACATCCGACAGAGGGCTAATATCCAATATATACAAAGAACTCAAGAAGTTAGACTCCAGAGAGCCAAGTAACCCTATTAAAAAATAGGGTACAGAGCTAAACAGAGAGTTCTCACCTGAAGAATATCTAATTGCTGACAAGCACCTAAAGAGATGTTCATCATCCTTAGTCATTAGGGAAATGCAAATCAAAACAACCCTGAGATTCCATCTCACAGCAGTCAGAATGGCTAAGATCAAAAACACAGGAGACAGCAGTTGTTGGCGAGGATGTGGAGAACGAGGAACACTCCTCCACTGCTGGTGGAATTGCAAGCTGGTACAACCACTCTGGAAAGCAGTCTGGAGGTTCCTCAGAAAACTGGGCATGACACTCCCAGAGGATCCGACTATACCACTCCTAGGCATATACCCAGAGGCTTTACCTGCATGCAATAAGGACACATGCTCCACTATGTTCATAGCAGCCTTATTTATAATAGCCAGAAGCTGGAAAGAACCCAGATGTCCCTCAACGGAGAAATGGATTCAGAATATGTGGTATATTTACACAATGGAATACTACTCTGCAATTAAAAACAATGAATTCACGAAATTCCTAGGCAAATGGTCAGAACTTGAAAATATCATCCTTAGTGAGGCAACCCAATCACAAAAGAACACACATGGTATGCAGTCACTGATAAGGGGATATTAACCCAGAATCTTGGAATACCCTAGACACAATTCACATATCAACAAATTTCCAAAAAGATGGAAGGAGAGACCCCTGGTCCTGGAAAGGCTAGATGTAGGGGAATGCCAGGACAGAGAAGCAAGAGGAGTTTGAATGGGGAAAAGAAGGAGGGAAGGGGGCTTATGGGACTTTCGGGGAGGGAGGAAACGGGAAAGGGGAAATGATTTTGAATGTAAATAAAAAAAACTTAGAAAATATAATTAAAAAAATAAAAAAAATAAAAATTAAAAATGAAAAAAAAAAGAAAGTAATGCAATGATCTTTGGTGCAGTAAACACTGAGAAATATATGATATACCATAGTAGGCACTTTTCAGGCCAAGTACCATTGTGGGATGTTTATTCTCTTACCCTTTTGTTCCTCCTGCGGATTAAGTATTGCACGATGTGCTTGCCGTCTCAGAATTCTTCTTCAGAATCTTGACTTATAACTCTGTGTCCCTTTTCGTTGGAAGTGATTTAACATAGCACGACAGTATATGTACATTTTATAAGTCTAAAGATTTTTTTTTACAGGAAGTTCAGATTCTCTTTGAATCTAATTATATTTTTTTTTTTTGCATTTTTGGCATCTTCAGAACTGTAGAGTGAAAAGGGAGACTTCACTCCCAGTCTGATTAATTTGGGAGGATAATTGCTTCTCAGTTGAGATGTCAGACATCTAACATTAATCTTTGCAACACTTTGCCTTTTTATCAGCTTCCATTTATTTATTCATGAAAGACCTTTTACCAGAGGCTTTCTCAGTGCCACAAACTGTGCTAGAGACTTCAAGATACAGGTAACAATAAGTCATGGAGCCACTGCTCAGGTGCAGTCGCATCAGGTCTGATGTGTGCGGAGAAGGTGGGGTGCTGGTATGAGCTGAGCCACTAAGCTTTAGCAGGCCAGGACCACAGGCAAGGCTAATGGGCTAGGGGAAAGGCAGCTTGTGAAACAGGGTGACTGCGGGGACCAGACTGGGGATCCCAGAGCAGCCAGCTGGCACGGCTGGAGGGAGAAGCTTAAGGTTGAGGTTCCATCTCAAGAGATCTGAGCAGAGAAGGCCACCCTTACTGGAAGAGGATAAGCGCAAATATCTGGAAGCGAGAAACTATCAGCAGGCATTAGTCTGGGGAAACAGAGAAGTCAAAGAAAAAAGGGAAGTTTGTGGAAGTAACTAATAGGACTGAGTGACCTGGAAAGAAGGCTGGTGAAAGTGAAACAAGAGTGAAGTGTGGCGGGAGAGAAGAAGGTCTGTGTAAGTGGATCAAGGGAAAGTCAAGGAAGTGTCCTGGGCCAGAAGAGGGCCAGAGGTGGCTGGAAGTCAGCAGAGCAGAGCTCAAGCCTGAGGGTGTTTGAAAGAGTTGGTTGGTGACAAAGAAAGTCAAGACTCAGAGTTGGCCTCGGAGAGTGGGGGATGTGTTCCGGATGTGGGATCAGAGACTGGTCTGATTGGCCCTGCTGCAGTAGCTTCGGGCTGTCTATGGCATCAAGGCCAAAGGTGGCAGTGGTCCCTGTGATGACAGGAGACATGAAACTGCAGCTATGGAGATAAGGGGTAAGATATTTGGAGTTCCTTTTAATTCCATGCCACATTCAGTTGTTTCAGTATTAAGACACATTCCAAGCATTCTTGTTGTTACATGCACATCTTTAAAAGAGCATATTCATACAGAAGGGCTTTTTAGGAAGTGGGGGTCTGTTATTCATCTAAAGGCACTAAAGAGTAAACTGGATCATGGTGAAGCCTGCCTGTCTTATGCACTTCCCTGTGAGGTTGCTGGCCTGCTTAAGCACTTCTTCCAGGAATTGCCAGAGCCTGTCCTCCCAGTTGATCTGCATGAAGCACTTTTCAAAGCTCAACAGTTAGGAGCACAGGAAAGAAACAAAGCTACATTGTTGCTGTCATGTCTTATGGCAGATCCTACAGTTGATATATTAAGATACTTCTTTAATTTTCTTAAGAATATTTCTCTTAGGACAAGTGAGAATAAAATGGACAGCAGCAATCTCGCCGTAATATTTGCACCAAATCTTCTTCAAACAAGTGAAGGCCATGAGAAGATGTTTGCCAACACAGAGAAGAAGCTACATCTGCAGGTAGCAGTAGTGCAGACTTTTATTATCTGTGCAGCAGACATTGCACAAGTGCCAGATTTTATCCTGGAGAAGATACTAGCCATATTAGGTATCGATGGACTCCACTATTGCATCCCTGATAGGCTTTGAAGGAGACTATGAAACTCCTGGTGAATGTAAGAGAAAAAGAAGACAAAGTTTTGGAGATTTTGTGAAAGGAGCCCTAAATAAACTTAAATCTAGCAGAATACCTTCTATTACACCTCAACAAGATAGAACAGCCCAGGCCTCTGTATCACCATTGATTTTCACACCAAGTGTAAACGGCCGGGAGAGTTTTCTCATGCCTTCTCCAGTAAGAAAAGGAGGTCCATCAAGCACAACTTGAACTTTGAGCTGTTGCCAAGTCGTCTCTTCAGCAGCAATTCTACACCAGTATCAGTTCACTTTGATACAAGTCCTGAAGTGTCATCTCAGAGTTCTCTCTCACTAATCACCATGAGCGGAAACCACTTGATCAGTACAGACCTAAGGCAAAGTAAAAGGATTGCCAGCAAAAAAGTTTACAGGGTAGAATCAGGAAAAGCAGTCTGCTTCTCTCCTAAAGTTAGTTGTAAAGAAGACCTCTCTATCTGAAATTTAGTCTTGGGAAGAACAGAGATTCAGCTCTGAAAAGATCAGCAAATCTGAGGAACGCTTACTAACTCTAGATCAACTAGATGGAACAGGTTACAAGATCATATTTTGTCCAGTATGACAATGACATTTTTAGGGAGGTATAATTAAACTGGAAAATTTTAATCAAGGTGTTTTTTTCCTATGATGATGGTTGAATTTAGAATTTGAATTGTTAATGTACATTTTACTTAGATAAACATCTGATACTGTTATGTGTTTAAATGTTATTTATTTAGCATAGACATTAAAAATAGTTCCTGGGCGGAGAACAATAAGTCATGTTTCCTGTGGATTTCTTTTAACTATCTCCCATTACTTGATAGTTTCATGAAAATTAAGGTAAACTTAATTTTTTATTGTTTCATAACTTTTCTAAATGGAGAATATGAAAAGGGTACTGCTTTCCATTTTCTGTAAAGGCAAAAAGCAGGATGATGATATTCGCAAATGCTGGTTACTAGTGTAGAACAACAAGAGTCTATAAGTGATGAACTTAGATCACATTGTTCTAACACACTAGTTAATGGCAGAACCACTTCCTTTTTTATTGGCAGAATTAAATATTTTATTTATCTCCAAAATATTTTGATGTACATTCAACAGAAAGAGTAGACCTTAAGATATTATTCAGTGATAATCATTTTATGTACTTATACCTCAATAGCACTGAAAGAACTCTCCCCAAATAAACCTTTGAAAACTTATTTATCTGCGTAGCCACCTGCAGCTACATGTGAACCGGTGACCTGAAAAAGTTACTTAGGGATGGGTGGGGAGGACGGCGAAAAAGAACATGGGACTAAGACAACATAGCTGTTCAAAGTCCAACTTTACTCAGGAGAAACAGGGGATATAAGCTTTGGGGGCATGACCCTCCCTCCCAAAGCTGCGAGTCTTCTCAGCAGGTCTCAGACAGGCTGAATGATGTTGCCAAAACAGATCTCAGAAGGTGATACTTCCACAGGGTCTGCAACACCGCAGGAGATGGCGACTTTTGCAGGAAACTGTAGCTCTTTTGAAATGCCAGAGAAGCTCTGACATCCCTGTCAGGTGGGAGGAGGTGTGGCTGGAATTTCTCAGCTCCATGTAGGTGAAATGCAGGCAGCTGAATTTTGCCTAGAGGTCTTACAGTGGCTCACTACATATCTGCAAAGGCTTATTCATGAAATAAAAAAAGTATTTAATGTAATAATTAATTAATTATGGTTCCCTATTACTTCTCTTTTTCATACTTAGAAAGGAAGGGCTACCAAATTCCCACTGAGAAATTATAAATTTCTGAGATGTGAATTTCAACTAAGTTGTAAAATGGCATAGAATGCTCCATGAAATCTTCCAATATAATTTTATTATTTATTTGAATGTATGTGCGTATGTGTGGACATGTACATGCCATGATGCACATGGTGATGTCAGAACACAACTTTTGGGGGTTGGTTCTCTCCTTCCATCCCGTGGGTCCTGGAGATTAAACTCAGGTTGTCAGCCTTGGTAGCAGGCATCTTCATCTGCTGAGCCAATTTGCTCTAAATAATAAATAATAATAATAACAACAATAATAGTAATGATAATAATATAATTATTACTGAAACACAAAATCTTTTGGATTCAGACTGCATCTTAGAGAACCTGATTTAAGATTTAACTTAACTAACAGTCCAGTATCTAGCACCAGTTTCCAGGTTAACCCCAATAAATCTGCACCTCCAAGTTATAAACCTGCCCCTGACACTTCACTTCCTAACAACCACCAATTAGGAGGAAAGTAGAAGTTAAGTTTATGGATTAGTTCCCAGCACCAGCTAATTATGTTAAAGGCCTTAGTGGTCCCCCAATTAGATGTGTGCCTCAGTAAATGCTTGCCTAAAACTAGGCTCAGGGCTCTGCCTTCCTGTCCTGCTGTGTCAGGGCTGGCAGGGGGCCCAAGACAATAAAGAGAACCTAATGTGATTACATTGGAATAGGTTCCTTGTGAGTGCATACTTATGCAGGTGAATGTTTGAGCACTTGAGTAAAGGCCAGAGGTTAAAGTGGGGGGTTTTTCTTATCAACTGTCTCATTGTTTTGAGACAGGATCTCTCCTATGATCTTGTTGAAGATATAATCTGTACCATTGACCTAGCTTTCTTCTCCTTCTTATATGTCTATAATTAGAAGATTGGTCTTTTCATGGTGTCCAACAGTTCTTGCATGCTCCCTTCTGTGTTTTTACTTTTATTCATATTCTTTGCTTGTGTGATTTAATTCTTCTACTTTATCTTCGGTCTTTGATATTATTTCTTCCTATTGATCCATTCTACCTGTGAAGGTTTCCCTTGGGTTTTCTTAATAGATTATTGAGTCTTCAATTACATCTTCATTTCAGTTTGATTACAATTTTTATTAATCATTTTATTCATTTACATTTCAAATGATATCCCCCTTCACGGTTACCCCTCCAAAATCCCCAACTCATCTCCCCACTCTCTGATCCCCATTGCCTCTATGAGGGTACTCCTCCACCTACTCAACCATTCCCACCTTAGTGCTTTAGTATCTGCCTACTCTGGGGCATCAAGCCTCTCTTCCCCCCCTCCCCATTGATGCCAGATAAGGGAATCCTCCGCTACATATGTATCTGGAGTCCTCCCTCCATTCATGTATACTTGTTGGTTGGTAGTTTAGTCTCTGGGATCCCAGGGTGGTCCAGTTAGTTGATATTATTCTTCTTATGGGGTTGTAATACCCTTCAGCTCACTCAGTCCTTTCCAAACTCTTCCATTAGGGTCCATGAGCTCAGTTTGATGGTCAGCTGTGAGTGTCTGCACCTGTATTGGTTAGGTGTTGGTAGACTCTCTCAGGGAAGAGCTATATCAGGCTCTTTTCCATAAGTACTTCTTGACATAAGCAATGGTGTGAAGGTTTATTGTCTGCAGATAGGATGGATCCCTAGATGGGGCAGTCTCTTGATGGCCTTTTCTTTATTCTCTGTTCCAGTTTTTGTCCCTGTCTCTCATTTGGACAAGAGCAGTTCTTGGTAAAAAATTTTGAAATGGTTGAGTGATCCCATCCCTCAACCTGAGGCCATGTCTATTTCCTAGAAGTTGTCTTTTCCCTTTGTTGAGTATTTCAGGTAAAGTCATCTCCATTGTCTCCTGGGAGCCTCTCACTTCCCGGTAGTCTGGAACTTTCAAGTGGATACCTCCAGTTTTCCATCCCCCACTGCTACATGTTTTTATTAAACTTTCTGACCCTCTGTACTTCTCTCCCATCCCTTCCAATACCTGTTCCTGGTCCCACTTTTTTCTCTCCCTCTCCTCTCTGCCTCCTAGGTTCACCCATCCTTCTACCTCCTGTGATTATTTTGTTCCCTGTTCTGTGTAGGATTGATGCATCTACACTTTGGTCTTTCTTCATCATAAGCTGCATATGTGGGTTGTATTGTGGGTATTCTGAACTTTTGGGCTAAAATCCACTTATTATTGTATATTCTTTTGTGTCTGGGTAACCTCATTCAGGATATTTTCTAGTTCCATCCATTTGCCTAAGAATTTCATGAAGTCATTATTTTTAGTAGATGAGTAGTACTCCACTGTGTAAATGTATCACATTTTCTGTATCCATTCTCTGTTGAGGGACAACTGGGCTGTTTCCAGCTTCTGGCTATTATAAATGAGGCTGCTATAAACATAGTGGAGTATGTGTCCTTGTTTATTAGAACGTCTTTTGGGTATATGCCCAATAGTGGTATAGCTGGGTCTTCAGGTAAAATTATTTCTAATTTTGAGGAAAATGTCAGTTTGATTTCCAAAATGGCTTTTCTCAGCTTGCAGTCCTGCAACTAATGGAGGAGTGTTCCTATATCTCCACATCCTCACCACCATCTGCTGTTACCTGAGTTTTTGATCTTAGCCATATGATTGATGTGAAGTAGACTCTCAGGGTCATTTTGACTTGCATTTCCCTGATGACTAAGGATGTTAAACATTTCTTTAAGTGCTCAACCATTCGAGATGCTTCAGTTGGGAATTCTTTGTTAGCTCTGTACTCCATTTTTAATAGGGTTATTTGGTTCTCTAGAGTCTAACATGTTGATTTCTTTATATATGTTGGATATGATCCTCTGTTTGATGTAGGGTTGGTAGGTGGAAAGAAGGCAGTCTTACCTTGACCCTGATTTAGTGCTTCATGTTTCTCTCCATTTAGTTTGATGTTGGCTATTGGTGTGCTATATATGACTTTTATTATGTTTAGGAATGGTCCTTGAATTTCTCGTCTCTCCAATACTTTTAACATGAAGTAGTGTTATATTTTGACAAAGTTTTTTTCTTTCCATTTCTTTATATAGTGGATTATGTTGATGTATTTCCATATATTGAACCATCCCTGTATCTCTGGGATGAATCCTACTTGATCATGTTGAATGATTGTTTTGATGTGTTCTTGCATGCAGTTTGCAAGAAATTTATTTTTTTTTTTTTTTTGAGTATTTTTCATCAGTGTTCACAAGGGAAATTAGTCTGAAATGTTCTTTCTTTGATGGGTCTTAGTGTGGTTTAGATATCAGTGTAATTGTAGCTTCATAGACTGGATGGGGTAGTGTTCTTTGTATTTCTATTTTGTAAAATAGTTTGAAAAATATTGGTATTATGTCTTCTTTGAAAATCTGATAAATTTCTACACTAAAACCATTTGGTCCTGGGTGGTTTTTGGCTGGGAGACTTTTAATGACTTGTTCTATTTCTTTAAGGGTTATGGGATTGTTTAGATGGTTTATTTGATCCTAATTTAATTTTGGTACCTGGTATCTGTCTACAAAATCATCCACTTCATCTACACTTTCCAGTTTTGTTGAATATAGGCTTTTGATTTGATGATTTTTTTTTAATTTCTTCAATTTCTGTTGTTATGTCTCCCATTTCTTTTCTGATTTTGTTAATTTGGATACTGTCTCTGGCCCCCCAGTTAGTCTGGCTAAAAGTTTATCTATTTTGTTGATTTTCTCAAGGAACCAGTTCCTGATTTTGTTGATTCTTTGCATAGTTCTCTTTGTTTTTACTTGGTTGATTTCAGCCCTGAATTTAATTATTTATTGCCTTCTACTCTTCTTGGGTGTATTAGCTTCTTTCTGTTCTATAGCGTTCAAATGTGCTGTTAAGTTGCTCATGTATGTTCTCTCAAATTTCTTTACGGAGGCACTTAGAGCTATGAGTTTTCTTCTTAGCACTGCTTTCATTGTGTCCCATAAGTTTGGGTATGTTGTGCCTTCATTTTTGTCAAATTCTAGAAAGTTTTTAATATCTTTCTTTATTTCTTCCCTGTGCAACTTATTGTTTAGTAGAATGTTGTTCAGCTTAAATATGTATGTGGACTTTCTGTCGTTTTTGTTATTGAAGAACAGCCTTAGTTCATGGTGATGTGATAGAATGCATGGGATTATTTCACTCTCCTTGTTTATCTGTTGAGGCTTGTTTTTGTGACTGATTGTATGGTCAATTTTGGTTGGAGAAGGTACCATGAAGTGTTGAGAAGAAGGTATAGTCTTTTGTTTTAGGGTAAAATGTTCTGTAGATATCTATTAAATACATTTCACTCATAAGTTCTTTTAGTTTCACTGTGCCTCTGTTTAGTTTCTGTTTTCTTGATCTGTCCATTGATGACAGTGGGGTGTTGAAGTCTCCCATTATTATTGTGTGAGGTTCAGTATGTGTTTTGAGCTTTAGGAACATTTTTTTTTCTTACAGATGTTGCTACCCTGGCACTTGTGACCTAGATGTTCAGGACTGAGAGTTCATCTTGTTGTATTTTTTTCTCTGATAAGTATATAGTGTCCTTCCCCATTTTTTTTGATAACTTTTGGTTGAAAGTCTATTTTATTGGCTATTAGAATTGCTACTCTAGTTTGTTTCTTGGAACGGTCTGCTTGGAAAATTTTTCTAACCTTTTATTTTTTGTTAATATCTGTTTTTGTCAATGAGGTGTGTTTCCTGTATGCAGCAAAATTTTAGGTCCTGATTATGTATGCATTCTGTTAACCTGTGTCTTTTTATTGGGGAATTGAGTCCACTGATGTTGAGAGATATTAAGGACCAACGATTGTTGCTTTCTGCTATGTTTGCTGTGGAATTATATTTTAGTGGTTCTCTTCTTTTTTGTTTTGAGAAGACTGAATTCTTGCTTTTTCTTGGTTGTAGTTTCCCTCCTTGTGTTGGAATTTTACTTCCATTATCCTCTGTAGGGCAGAATCAGTGGAAAAATATTGTTTAAATTTGGTTTTTTTATGGAATATCTTTGTTCCTTCATATATGGTTATTGATAGTTTAGTGGATTATAGTAGACTGGACTGGCAGTCTTTATCTTAGGGTCTGTGTGACATCTGCCCAAGATCTTCTGGATTTTAGAGTCTCTGTTGAGAAGTCTTGTATACTTCTGATAGTTCTCCTTTGACCTTTTATCTTTCTCTTCTTTCTTTTAATATCCTTTTGTGTTGTTCTGTAGATTTGGTGTTTTTATTATTATGTGATGGGAGGAATTTCTTTTCTGGTCTGATGTGTTTCATGTTCTTTAGGCTTCTTGTATATTTATGGACAACTATTTCTTTATGTTTTGGAAGGTTTCTTCTATAATTTTGTAGAAGATATTAACTGGCCCTTTTAGTTGGGAATCTTTGCTTTCTTTTATATATATTATTCTTAGGATTGGTCCTTTCATTTTGTTCTGGATTTCTTGAATGTTTGAGTTAAGAGCTTTTTGCTTTTTGTATTTTCTTTGACTGTTGTGTCAATGTCTTCTATGGTATCTTATATGCCTGAGATTCTCTCTTCTATCTCTTGTGTTCTGTTGGTGATGCTTGAATCTGTTACTCCTGATCACCTTCCTAGGTTTTCCATCTTCAGAATTGTCTCCCTTTGTGTTTTCGTTAATGTTTCTATTTCCATTTTTAGATCCTGGACAGATTTGTTCAATTCCTTCACTTGTTTGGTTATGTTTTCCTCTATTTCTTTAAGAGATTTATGTGCTTCCTCTTTAAGGTCTTCTATTTGTTTACCTGTGTTCTTCTGTATTTCTTTGGGGAGTTATTTATGTTCTTCTTAAAGTCCTCTATAACCTTCATGAGATGGGATTTTAGGTCTGAATCTTGTTTTTCAGGTGTGTTGTTGTTTCTAGGGCTTGCTATGGTGGAAGAACTTGGTTCTGATGTTGCCATGTAGCATTGGTTTCTGTCACTTATGCTCTTATGCTTGCCTCTTGCCATCTGGTTATCTCTTATGCTAACTGGCTTTGCTGTCACTGACTGAAGCCTATCCCTCCTATGAGCCTTTGATTGTATAATCCAGTTTTTTTTTTCAGAACTCCTGGCAGTCCAGCTCTCTCTCTGATCCTCTAACCTTTGATCATGAGATTCTGGGTGTGTCAGAGCTCCTGGGATTCCAGCTGCCTCTGGGTGTGGGTGGAGTGGGTAGAGAGCCAGAGCCCAGGGTCTGCTCCAGGTACAGATGCAAACCAGAAGGAATGTGTGCCTCTGGCTGAGCAGGGGTTTCTGTGTCCCCTGGTAACTTCCTATTTAATTACAAAACTTTCTTTGTTTGATCCTTTAAATATAGTTAATTTTGGTTAAAAATGCACCACCCCGACTAATCCAATTCAGACGCTAGGTGATACACTCATGCATAGCTTTCTGACTGTTGTTCTCCAATCATCTGTCTTCCTATACTTAGTTGTCTCCAGTACTGCTAGGAAGTGCTGATGCTTTCTCCACAATCTATGGGTAGATATTTTTAGTTTAATGTTTTATTGAAATATCAAAGCTCTTTTTCTTCCCCTCCCCTCAAGTCAAGAAATGTTTATGATGTTTTTTTTTTTTTTTTTTTTTTGGTTTCTTAAAGGTTCATGGCAGAAACAAATGAAGTGTCTTGACAGACATCAAACATACTTATTTTTTTTTCAACACTTCACTGTTAACCCATCTAGGGCTATTTAATTAGGAAACATAAAATAATCAGTTGAAGATTCTCTGAGGGGAGAAAAAGGAGTTCTCGCTCAACTGCATTGCCTTTTGTAAATGGTGCTGACAGGAACTTTAGACTTTTGTAACCTTTAGCAATACCAAATTGCTTTTGGTAAATTATTCATATTTCTGTATGCCTTACAATTTGCATATCTGGCAGCATATGGGCCAACCATTCAGACCTCAGCACCCTTGGTCAGAGAGAGAGTGGAGAAAGACTGCTTCATTATTAATTTCATCTCAATAGGGTGACTATTATACTAAAATGAAGTATTATCCCAGAAATATGCTTTCCTAGAGCACTAAGTACAATAGGCTTTACCTAAGAATTTGTAATCACTTAAATCCTTATTTTAATGTTTAATCTTTCTCCAGTTGGGTAGTAGTTTTATAAGAAAATAGGAGACTATAGTTTTATAAGCAGAGAGAACAAGTCAGACCTTGACTGAGCAGCTCATTGGTCTTCTAATAACTTATTTTAAAAGAATGTATACCCTTTGAGGGTTTGAAAAGTGTTATATTGCTAATCCAACTTTAACTGTTATATTCATTACTATGAATTTCTCTTGAAATTTATGTAAAAGTTCTCATTCCAAAGTTTATTTGCTTTTATTAAGACAAATATGAATGTTTTCTGTAATTTCTTTCTTGTAAGCACGAGCAGTAAGGTACCTGTATCCACCCTGGTTGTTCCTGAGGTTTGGTCACAGTATGCCACCACATTGGGAGCAAGTCCATTCTAGCAAGAGGCAAACTTCAGGCATATTACCTTCAAGTGGTGTTTTCCGCTGCCTCTGCTTAACCTTCTGCTCCCAGCTTTCCACCCTCACTTTCCCCTTTCCCCTGTCTCCTGTGTCACTATTTCTTTCTCTTCAGCTGCCTTCCTTCCTTCCCTTCCTTCTTCCCTTTTCCCTTTCTCTCTTCCTCCAAAGTAATCAGGATAAAATGCTTTCTCAGAAGGATGGTCTTAATCTAAGCATCATTCTGAAACCTTGTAGCACTCCTATCTCTCATATGAGGCACCCCCAGGAGAGTCAAGAATGATATATGGTTGAAGATGTTGATTTTGCCAGATTTTTTGAGCCTCCCTCAGTAGATATGATACTTTCATCATATCCATCTCGTTCTTATGTTCTTCAAACCAGGTACTCCACAAACAAGCAAAGTACCAGTATTTGTCCCTATGTAGTGTGCTCTTAAATAGCCTTATATAGTGGCAACTCCTTCTGCTGGTGGCTCATGTAGGCTGGATGAGCCAGAAGACCACAGTAACCTACTCAGCATCCAGTTAGGAGCTCTATATTAAATTTTCAAATTTAACCTTAACCTAAATGTGCATTGCAAAACTAGAGACTGAGTTTGAATTTTCTTTTCTTTAAAATCAAAAGAAAAAAAAAGGAATTTGGTTCATAATTAGCTTCATAAAGAATTAGTTTCTTCATGCTATAGTGAGACATTAATAGTCTAATTGTACAAAAGTCACCAGTGTTCTCTGGTCTCTATATAATCTATTGAAAATCAAGTTCTGACTTCAAAATGAAAAGGCTTTCTGTATAACATACATTTAATAGAAAGAGCAAGGGAGTTTTGTTTTGCATTTTTATATCAGTCTGCTCAGTTGATTTTTCCCATTATTATCATTAGTTTTTTAAATACAATTTCTTTTGGGTTTATTAGTGATAACCTTGTCAGCAGTCTTTTAAGTGAAAGTTACAAAGATGAGTAAGTAATAATTAGTAATACTAAGGGATTTGTAGGCTAGTGTGAAGAAACATCTGTGTAAATAACTTTAATGTATGACTGCTCTGAGACTCAAGTTTTCACTGTCATGCCCAGTAGACTGGGACTAAGAAATGATGAATGGTATTGATACTCATTTCTTGGCCTCACACTTGCTTGTGTTCATTCCATTTCTTGTGTCATGTTATTCTTTTATTTAGTTGACTCTTTATTTTCTATTGTATTGTTATTTGCTGAAGTGAAGGACCTATCAAATTATTCAAAAATTACTCATTGCCACTTTTGTTGTGCATTTATGGTCTCAGGATTGAGTTTCTTCTTTAAACCACGTGGTTTTGAAGACAGAAGTGCCTGCACTGGCATGTGTTTGTGGTTGCTTGGAGCTGACACTGTGGCTGAGTGGAAGTAAATTGGCAGAGTGGTTGAAAAGCATTTTGGTTTTAAGCTATTAGTTTCTCCTGGCATGCAGCTCACATAATAGGTTGTGAATTATCACATATCAACTTACAAGTTTACTCAGAGAAGGACCACATGGCATTGTGAGGGACTCATACTGTCATTATGACCCTGAGATTTGCTTCTGTTAAAATTGTCCCTTTACAAGAAGACATTGAAGATTGTTCTCTCCAAAATGAATTTGGAGATGCTTAAAGATGATGGTAGAGGGAAAAGTAAGACGAATGTAAATACTCATGTATGAAATTGTCAAAAGAAAAAAAAAGAAAAATCAAAGTTAATAATCAATGTTGTGTAATGTTTCATCTTTTTTTTCTATATTGTTCTGAACCACAAGTTCATTTAGTTGTGAATGGTAAATTATTCATCCTTTTTTTCTCTTGAAGAGCAAGGGAAACCTCCTGAAACCAAACAAACATCTGCCAAACTCACGACACAAGGTAAGCAATCAACTATAAACATTACTACTGCCTTTTCCTTTTGTAACTTCATAGCATTTTATTAACAAAGCAAAAGCTGTTTAATGCAGAAGGGCACCATCTGCTGACTGTTCTTTTTCAGTAAATAAACCTTCAACTATTAATTTTTATTGAAAATAGAACTTGTCATACATTATCTTCTGGTTATGATTCCTACTTTCCTCAACTTTTCCCAGATCTTCCCCACATCCTCATCAACCACAATCCACACTCTTTTTTTTTTAACATGTATATAAAAATAGTAATAAAATAAAATAAATAAAAAAATAAAATAAGAACAAACATATCTGAATGGGACAAAACATACTAATGACCAGAAAAACAAAGGGCCAAATAAAAAGAAAAGAAAACACATATAGACATAGACATACACACATATAGAAATCCCCCCAGAACACAAAATCAGAAACCTTAACATATAAGTAAAAGAACTGTTAGAAAAAGAAAAAGAAATCTAGAGAAAGCATTATAATATAAAAGTACCCTCAAAGGTACCACTAAGGGTTTTGTTTATTTGTTTATTTGTTTGTCTGTGCTGACCATCTATGGCTAGTGATGAGGTCACAACCTAAGAATATTGTTTATACTCAGTGAGACTCTATAAAAGAAAAACTGTTTTTTTTTTATTTGCATGTAGTAACCAATTGGAGAAAGCTTCTAGTCTAAGGATGTGATCTTGTATTCAGTTCCACTCTCAGCACAGGACCCCATAAGCTACAGGCCTGTGTAGACTTTGTGCCCACTGTCACAGTCTCTGTGAGTGTATCAGTTCATAGGTTTCCTGTGTCCTCACTGTTGGCTTTGATTCTTTGGTGTCCTCCATTCCCTCTGGCTCTTACAATCTTTCTTCCTCCTTCCCTGCAGGCTTTCCTAAGCTGTTAGGGTATAGAGGTTATCAGAAATATCACATTTAAGGCAGTGCTTTAAAGTCTGTCACATTATTCAGCTGTGTGTCTCTGTATTTATTCCTATCTACTGCTGGAGGAAAGTTCTCTGATGATGGTTGAATAAGTTACTGATTTGTTTGTATAGCAGAATGTTATTTTGTTGCTATGTTTTTTAGCAAAGCTGTATTATTTGGTTTATCTAGTCTCAGGATCTTGGCTACCCAAGCAGGTTTCATCTATCTCATGGGTTGGCTTTAAATCCAGTCAGATATTGGTTGGCTACTTCAAGAAACTCTGTGCCACTATTGCACCAGAGTATCTTTTAGGAAGGTCACAATTTTAGACTGAAGGATTAGAGGCTGGGTTGGTGACTAATTTCTATACAAAGAGTACCTTCCAGTATCAGGAACACAAGTCTTAAGAGCAAACATTTCTATCCATTTGGAAAAGTTCTATCAATAATGATGCTAAAGTTACATACCAGCTGCATATGTAGCAGAAGATGATCATTTAAGACATCAGTGAGAGGAGAGGCCATTGGTCTTGTGAAGGCTCCATTCCCCCAGAATAGGGGAATGCAAGTCAAGAAACTGGGAGGAGGGTGAGCAGGGGGAGGGGGAATGGGATGGGGGTTTTCGGAAGCATAATGTGAAAAGGGGTTATAATTTGAAATGTAAATAAAGCAAATATCTAAAAAAAAAAAAAAAAAAAACCAAACAAACAATGAAGAAACAGCCATAACTTTATCTCAAAAAAAAAAAAAAAGAGCTGGGTACTGTGATTGGAGACCACCCTCTCTGATTAGATTTTCAATTTCGCCTTGAATTTTCAAACAAAAAAAAAGTTACATACCAGAATAGAGAAATCAGTGAATTGCCTCCAAATTTTATTCATGATGCTTTAATACATATTTTAAAAAGTAAACCTCAGATAAGCATATGAAAATACACAGATTAACTATTGCCACAAATATTTCTAATGGTTTGGCTAAACTGGTTATATCTTATGATTTGTTTCATATTAGAAGAGACTATTGGAATGTTATAAAATCAATATTGCTTTCTAAATGCTCACATTCCAAAATCTGGCTTCTAGATATATTACAAAAATAATTACCTTAATTTTATGAAACATGCAAGAAAATCTGTCCCATCACTCAATGATATTGTTAGGGCTTACACAGTAGAAGTAGTATATTCTCAAATCAGGAGAAATAATTTGACAAAATATAAAAAAGGGTCACAAGTATTCTGCCATTGTTACCTCTGAAAAGTTTAGAGAACATGTATAAAAAGCAATGGGAAATGTATTCACTGGACAGATTTTCCATTTTCTCTTCTACACTAGATTATTCAGTACTACAGTACTTAGCAACAAAAAAAAAACCTTGTATTTAGACAGAGATTTGATTATTTGTCTGGGTAGAGATGCCTTGAAGTAAACTCATTAGCATACAGTGTGCTATGAGATATGACTGAATGTATTGCATCTGACCAAAATCTTATTTATAAGCTATTTATGCCAGCATAGTTAAGAATTAGAGAACCAGGTTTAAGTTTTCTTGCTGATTAAAGTACAATAAAATTTTTTTATGAAAGTTTTGATATGGAATGCAATAAATAGTATTTGAGGTAGAAAAACAGAATGAGTCTACATGAAAATGCATATTAGGGTAAATTCCACAGGCAAATAACTTTTTGTAAAAAGAGTTATTCTTGTGTTCATACATAGATGTGTCTGTTTATAGACATATCAAAGTGTGTTACTTTTTCTTATAAAAATTACAAAGATTTTATTTCCTTCTATTTTGCCTGGAAGTTCTGATAACTCCACAATAGTTGAAGTGCAATTTGAATCATGAATCAAATTTACTTGAGCCTGACATTAATGAAGTTCAAACAGAAACATTGAAATATATGTGGAAATTCACATAAAATATCAACTCAAGCCTAAGGGCTCAGTGCTTTTACACTAAACTACACTAGGCAAAGTATCTTAGTCAGGGTTTGTATTCCTCCACAAAACATCATGACCAAGAAGCAAGTTTGTGTAGGAAAGGTTATATTCAGCTTACACTTCTACATTATTGTACATCACCAAAGGATATCAGGACAGGAACTCACACAGAGCAGGAACTTGGAAGCAGGAGCTGACACAGAGGCCATAGAGGAATGCTGCTTACTGGCTTGCTCAGCTTGCTTTCTTATAGAACCTAAGACCACCCTCCAGGGATGGCACCATTCACAATGGACCCTCTTACCCTTGATCACTAGCTGAGAAAGTGTCTTACAACTGAATC
Organism: Tokudaia tokunoshimensis; assembly: GCA_036184795.1. Lineage (NCBI taxonomy): Eukaryota > Metazoa > Chordata > Mammalia > Rodentia > Muridae > Tokudaia > Tokudaia tokunoshimensis. Next base: position 46,808,067 of record BTHU01000006.1, on the reverse strand, counting down.
TCATAGTCTTTTCCTCAAGGGAGGCTCCTTTCTCTGTGATAACTGTAGCTTTTGTCAAAACCAGCCAGTACAATTGACCCCTTGTTAACTTGACACACAAACACATCAGTATTAAGCCTCAACCCTTACTTTCTTGTTCATCCCCAATATCTAAATAACTTTAAAAGTCCCTCAGTCTTCACTAATTCTTACATATTTAAATTTCAGTCCCTTGCAAATATCCAATCTCTTTTAAAATTCAGTCTGTCACAATTACAAAATACAAAACCTCTTAACTGTGGGGTCCACTAAAATATTTTCTTACTTCAAGAGGGAAAATTATCAGGACACAGTAACAGTCAAAAGCAAAATCATACTCTATGTCTGAGATCCATACATGATCTTCTGGCTTCCTCCAAAGGACTGTTGTCACTTCTCTAACTCAGCCCTCTCTAGCACACACCTTGTCTTCTGGACTCCAGCTGCCTGTACTCCACTGTTGCTGCTGTTCTAGGTGGTAATCTCATGGTACTGGCATCTCCAAAATACTGCTGTCTTTTGCTGCAACTGGACTGCCCTTTCCCAAATAGGATTTGTAGTGGTGTCCTGGTTGTCAACTTGACTATATCTGGAATGAACTACAATCCAGAATTGGAAGGCTCACCTGTGATCCTGATCTTGGTCATCTGGGACAAAGCAAGTCCATAAGGACCACCAGAAGCAATTTGCTTTCGGTTGGCAAGACCAGCAGTAAACCTTTACAGTTTTGCCTCAAGGATATATTAACTCTCATGCCCTGTGTCATAACTTAGAAGGGATCTTGATCATTTGTCTCCTCCACAAAATATCATATTGGTGAACTATATTGATGACATTATGTTGTTTGGACCAAGTGAGCAGGAAGTAGTAACCACTTTGGATTCATTGGTAACACATATGCATATCAGAGGATGGGAAATAAATCCAACCAAAATTCAAAGACCATCTACCTCAGTGAAATTCTTAGGAATCCAGTGGTGTGGGGCATGCAGAGATATTCTTTCTAGGATGAAAGATAAGTTATTGCACCTGGCCCCTCCCACCACCAAGAAAGAAGCACAAAGGTTAGTGGATCTATTTGGATTCTGAAGGCAGCACATTCCTTACTTGGGTGTGTTACTCAGGTCCGTTTACCAAGTGACTCAGAAAGCTACTAGCTCTGTGGTGGGCCTGGAACAGAAGGCTCTTCAACAGGTCCAGGCTGATGTTGCAGGCTGCTCTACCACTTGGACCATATGATCCAGCAGACCCAATGGTACTTGAGGTGTCGGTGGCAGATAGAGACACTGTTTGGAGCCTCTGGCAGGCCACAGTTGGTAAATCACAGAAGAGACATTTGGGATTTTGGAGCAAATCACTACCCTCATCTGCAGACAACTATTCTCTCTTTGAACAAAGGCAGATGCTAGCAGCCAACCATTGGACTGGGAGTGGGGTCCCCAATGGAGGAGTCGGAGGATGGTCTGGAGGAGCTGAAGGGGTTTACAGCTCCATGGGAAGAAAAATGATGTCAGCCACCCAGATGACCCAGGACTCCCAGAGTCTAAAGCATCAACCATGGAGTACAAATGGTTCCAATCAAAAATGTGGCAGAGGAATGCCTTGTCAGGCATCAGTGGGAGGAGTAATCCTTGGTCCGATGAGTGCTCAATAGAGGCCCCAACAAATGGAAATCGAGGGGTGGGGGAGGTGGGAGTGGGTCAGGTGGAGGGGCATATACGTGGAGGCAGGGGATGGGAGGAGGGTTTGGGGGGTGTCGGGGAGGGGGGAAGCAGAAAATGTTTTAGCATTTGAAATGTAAATGAAGATTATATTCAATAAAAAAAAAGAAAAGAAAGAAAAATAGCTCTTGGCCTGCTCTTGGGCCTTAGTGGAAACTGAATGTTTGACAATAGGACACCATGTTACCATTTGACCTGAACTGCCCATCACGAGCTGGGTGTTATCAGACCCTCCAACTTATAAAGTAGGGTATGCACAACACTGGTCTATTATCAAATGGAAGTAGTATATACATGATTAGGCCCGAGCAGGTCCTGAAGGCACAAGCAAGTTATAAGAAGTTGCTCAAATGCCTGTGGTTTCTACTCCTGTTACAATGCTATCTGCCACAAAGGTCATGCTTAAAGCCTCATGTGGTGTTTCCTATGATTGGCTGACTGAAGAAGAGAAGACTGGAACCTGTTTTACTGATGGCTCTGCAGGTTATGCAGGCACCACCCAGAAGTGGACAGCTGCAGCATTACAACACCTTTCTGGGACAACCCTGAAAGATATAGGTGAAGGAAAATATTCACAGTGGGCAGAACTTCGGGCAGTAAACATGGTATTACAGTTTGTTTGGAAGAATAAATGGTCAGATGTATGATTGTTCACTGACTCATGGGCTGTAGCTAATGGATTGGCTGGATGATCAGGGACTTGGAAAGATTATGATTGGAAGATTGGTGAGAAAGATATCTGGGAAGAAGTATGTGGATAGATCTCTCCAAATGAGCAAAGGACATGAAGATATTTGTGTCCCATGTAAATGCTCACCAAAAGGTGGCTTCAGCTGAGGAGGAATTCAGTAATCAAGTGGATAAGATGACCCATTCTGTGGACAGTCAGCCTCTTTCCCCAGTCATTCTTGTCATTGCTCAATGGACACATGAGCAAAGTGGCCAGGGTAGCTGAGATGGAGGTTGTACTTGAGCTCAACAACATGGTCTTCCACACACCAAGGCAAACCTGGCTATAGCTGCTGCTGAATGCCAGATCTGCCAACAGCAGTGACCCATACTGAGCCCCAGATGTGGCACCATTCCTCAAGGTGACCAGCCACCAACCTGGTGGCAGGTTGACTACATTAGACCACTTCTTCTGTGGAAAGGACAACATTTTGTTCTTACTCGAGTAGATACTTATTCTGGTTATGGATTTGCCTTTTCTGCATGTAATGCTTCTGCCAAAACCACCATCCATGGACTTATAGAATGCCTTATCCATCATCATGGTATTCCACACAGTATTTCTTCTGACCAAGGAACTCATTTCACAGTCAGAGAAGTGTGACAGTGGGCCTATGGTCATGGAATCCACTGGCCTTACCATGTTCCCAACCATCCTGAAACAGCTAGTCTAATAGAAAGATGGAGTGCCCTTTTGAAGACACAGTTACAATGCTAGTTAGTTGGCAGCAGCATGGAGGGCTGGGACAGAGTTCTTCAGAAGGCAGTATATGTTTTGAATCAGCATCCGGTACATGGTACACTTTCTCCCATAGCCAAGATCTATGTGTCCAGGAATTAAGGAATCACTATCACTCTTAGTGAACCTCTAGGAAAATTTTTGCTTCTTATCCCTACAACTCTAGGTTTTCCTGGCCTAGAAGTTTTGGTTCCAGAGGGGAGAGTGTTCCTACCAGGAGCCACATTCTATTGAACTGGAAGCTCAGAATTCCCCCAGATTATTTTGGGCTTCTACTGCCCTTAAACCATCAGTCTAAGAAAGGAATCACAGTATTAAGAAGCATGATAGATCCTGATTATCATGGGGAAATTGAATTGCCTTTCCACAATGGAGATAAGAAGGAGTATGTCTTGAACATAGGGGATTCTTTAGGGCATCTCTTGTACTGCTATGTCCTGTGATTAATGTTAATGGGAAATTACAATAGTCTAATCCAAGCAGGATGTCAAAGGACTCAGACCCATCAGGAATGAAGGTATGGGTCACTCCTCCAGGAAAAGAGTCAAGACCTGCTGTGGTGTTTGCAGAGGATAGAGGAAATACAGAATAGGTAGTAGAGCAAGATACTTATAAATACCAGCTAAGGCCACATAACCAGTTGCAGAAATGAGGATTATAAAGTAATACAAATGCTTCTGTCTTATTTTGTTAAGAATGCATTTGACTTTCGTCCAATTTCTTTAACATCAATTGGTATTCAATTTGAGATACTAAAAATGTTCCCAAGGGACATTGCCCCACTGTAAATTTTCAAATGTGTTTGCAATTGTATGAGGAATAGTTATGTTAGGCATATTCATGACCTTGTTATTGTTTCATGTGGACATGAGATATTATTTGTGTCAAGTTGACAAAGGGTGAATTGTAGTGCCTATTCCTAAATGTCAATTTGACTATATCTGGAATGAACTATAACCCAGAATTGGAAGGCTCACCTGTGTTCCTAATCTTGAGGCTGGTAGATACAAGTTTCTGACCTGGATCTTGGCATGAAGATCTTGAGGAATAGAGGCTACGAATTCCAGGAGACTAAGGCAAGGAAATCTCTGAGTTCAAGGTCATCTGGGACAAAGCAAGCCCCAGATCTAGGCTTGGTGGCATACACCTTTATTCTGGGCCACACCTGCTGAAGACCTACATAAGAACATTGGAAGAAGGAAGATTCTCTCTTTGCCTGTCTGCCTTGCAGAACTGAGCAAACACTAGATCCTTGGACTTCCATTCACCGCTGCTGCTGACCAATGTTGGGGAGTTGGACTACAGACTGCAAGTCATCAACGAACTCTCTCACTATATAGAGATTGCACATAAGTTCTGTGACCCTAGAGAACCCTGACTAATACAGGCTTTCATAAGCTCTTTTCATCGTACTAAACCTTAAATTCTCTACACGACCCATTCAGTCCTGGGACTTCAACTCTCACTGAGGCTACACCTTTACCAATGGCTTCTCCTGGCCTCTCACAATGCCAAGCATCAACTGCAACCTCTTCATGTTTCAAAACCAATACCACCTGGGTGACTCTCATATATTACCAAGTCGGGCTGCCAATATGCTACCACCCTGGCTGCCTCTGGAACACAGTTTCTCTGTGCTCTCAGGAAAGACTTCCCAGAAGATTTCACCTTAGTGATTCTGGTCTCTTCTTAATCACTGCTAATCTCTCATCTCCAGCTAACCAGCATCAATCTTTCCAGTAATGCAATGGTTTCACTTTAGTAGTTCTGGTATCTTGTTTATCACAGCTGATTCTTCAGGCGCAGCTAACCAAAACCACAGCATCTTCACAATCAAAATAGTCTAATAATAGTCCTAACAATAGTCTTTAATCTTCCCTCTGAAATTTCACAAGTCAGGCCTCTGTCAATTGCACTCTTCTCAATATTTTCTTCCAAGCTCCTACAAAATATCCCACAGAGCTCTTAACACACATTTGCTCTTCTAGCCCAAAGTTCCAAAGTCCTTCCACAATCCTTCCCAAACATGCTGAGGTTGTCACAGGAACACCCCACTATCCTGGTAGTAATTTGTCTTTTCAGGGTTTGTATACCTGCACAAAACATCATGACCAAGAAGCAAGTTGGGGTGTAAAGGGTTTATTCAACTTACACTTCCACATTGCTGTCCATCACCAAAGGAAGTCAGGACAGGAACTCACACAGGCCAGGAACTTAGAAACAGGAGTTGATGCAGAAGCTATGGAAAAATGTTCCTTACTAGCTTGCTTCCCCTGGCTTGCTCAGCTTGCTCTTTAAAAAAAAAATATTGGTTGTTTTATTTTCATTTTAAATGTTATCCCCCTTCCTGGTTTCCCCTCCGAAATCCCCTCATTATACTCCCCTACCCTGCCTCCATAAGAGTGCTCCCCCACCCACGCATCCACCCATCCACTCCTGCCTCCCTGCACTAGCTGCATCAAGCCTTCCGAGGAACAAAGGCCTCCCCTCCCAATGATGTCAGACAAGCCCATCCTCTGCTACATATGAAGCTGGAGCCATGTGTCCCTCCATGTGTATTCGTTGGTGGTTTAGTCCCTGGAACTCTGGGGATATTCATTGGTTGATATTGTTCTTCCTATGGGGTTGCAAACCCCTTCAGCTCCTTCAATCCTTCCCCTAACTCTTTCTAACTCTAAATGTGCTCAGTCTGATGGTTGGCTGCAAAGATCTGCATCTGTGTTGGTAAGATTCTGGCAGAGTCTCTCAGGACACAATTATATCAGGATCCTTTCAGAAAGCACTTCTTTTTATCAGCAATAGTGTCTGGGTTTGGTGGCTGCATATGGGATGGATCCACAGGTGGGACAGTCTTTGGACAGCCTTTTCTTCAACCTCTGCTCAACTCTTTGTCAGCTTGCTTTCTTATAGAATTCAAGACTACAAGCCCAGGGATTGCACCACCCACAATGGTCCCTTCTATCCTTGATCACTAATTGAGAAAATGCCTTACAGCTGGATCTCATGGAGGCATTTCCTCAAGGAGGCTCCTTTCTCTGTGATAACTTCAGCTTGTTTTAAGTTGACACACAAAACCAGCCAGTACACAAAGTGACATCTGAAACTTTTGCTTTCAAAAAAAGTGTTTACTTTTGAATGACCAGTAACCTAGGGTCTCAACTTTATGTTAGAGAGTCCTACTCATTAGAAAAATGGTTGCCTGTGTTGATTTTGCACAGTGGACAACGCAATGGCGGATACTGTTGAGTGTATTCAGAGAAATGACAGTGATGCAATAATGTAAGAAACAGCATAATGAGAACAATCAGTAATGCAGAAATTCTGTAGGTCTTTCATTTAGTAGAAAAGTAGTTAAAGTATATACAGAGACAAAGAAATAATTGATGTTTTTCACATAATGTATGATGAAGTAAAGATTATGCACAAGTGCCAATGAGTTCATAGTAGACAATTTTGAAGTAAACAAAATGAAAATGAACATGAATTGTGATACAAAACTAAATTATGTGATTCTCTACTTATGTGATTCCTGTTTTTATTATTAAAAGTATAGTTTTTGTTTCTAGATTAATTTAGAAAGGATTGATTTGATCTAACTATAGATTATCCAAATTCTTAAAGAAGCACATATTTTAGAGATGTTCTTTGTAGAATTTCTAAATGGTATTTTTAAGATATTATACTACAAATGAAAAGTAAGACCAAAATCCAAATCATCAATGTATATATTTTGTAGAGAATCATTTGCATTTTTAATGGGTACAGACGTGGATGATATTTTATGACCTTCTAAGAGTATTTGTAGTTTGTGTAAAGCTTACATGAAAAATATGAAAAATGAGTTACATTAAACATAAGTGTATATTCTTGTCTGTGTGACTCAATATATGTATTGTTTTTGCTATATTCCTATTTCTGAGTTTTAAGAAGTCTTCGTGTACAGCACTATATATAGTTCCAGCCTTATACTTTTTAATGGATTAAGAAATTCATAGATGGTTACTAAACTTATGAGTTCCTGGGATGAATTTCCATATTATGGGGTGTATTCCAAAGAATGTTTATTTAATGTTTGAATATTGTTTGCTTTCCTTTATTTTAGCTGCAGCTAGAAAGGATGAGAAGAAAGAAGGTATGTTTTAATGTTTTATGCAAAATATCACTGTGCATTTTGCTAGAATAATTTACCAATATGCAGAACTGGATTTGACTGCTCTCCTACCCACATTCCCTTTAGATTACTGGGTCTATTATGTGCAGGCATTCTGCATGAATGTGCCTTTTCTATTTCATCTCACCAAAAGGGACAAATTAGTCTTAAAATAATCTTAGTATAGTCATTTTCAAGACAAAGAATAAAATATAGTCTGCTCAAATCTTAGTCTCCCTATTTGTTTGGAAACATCCATCCCAGTTATATTTGTCACAATATAGAATAAAATACATATATAGAATAAAATACATTTTGTTTAAAATATTACACTTAATGGACTATTAAAACCAACATTTCATTCAAAAATAATCACAATCCAGGTCAAATATATTTGTAACAGTAACAGGATGATAGAGAACACAATCCCAGAGAAATCCAGGACTGGAATATTCTGTGTATTTGGTGAATCAGCCAAAATTACTGGAAGATACTGACCAGTGGTCAGTCAGCATCTCATAAGAGCTACTTATCAGACTCAGGCTTCTCTCTTGCCAAGAGATTAAGAGACAATAGTGATATCTTTTCATTATTTCATCATCATCATCATCATCATCGTCAGTAGGATTAGGCCAACTGTTCTCATAATAGGTACTTATCAGACTCAGGCTCCTCTCTTTTCATTATCTCATCATCATCATCATTAGGATTAGTGTTAATTATAATAATCCAAAGAGCTTTAGGGGGTTCATATGTTACAAATGTTGACAGGATATTTCCAGTGACAAGAAATCTAAATTAGCCAGGCAGTGGTGGTGCACACCTTTAATCCCAGCAGAGGCATGTGGATTTCTGAGTTTGAGGCCAGCCTGGTCTGCAGAGTGAGTTCCAGGACAGCCAGGGCTACACAGAGAAACCCTATCTCAAAAAACAAAACCAACCAACCAAAAAAAATCTAAATTAAATATCTAAAAGAGTGAACACAAGTTACAGCCATAATGAAATCTGGCAATGTTTCAAGAAGTGTAGGACTCGAGAAGACTGCTCTTCTGAGAAAAGTTTCTAATGAACTCTCACACAACTTTGCAAAAGGCTGAACTGCTGATAATTAATCTAAGCTTTTTTTATTTTCATGACAGTAAAAACAAGAAAACACTTTTAATGCAGGAATGATACCTCTAATCTAATTAGTGTTTATCTGATCAGAGAATGATAAAAGAAAGCAAGGGTTATATTTTACGATCAATTTCTTTAGTACCTCATCAAAATATCTTGAAGTTTGCATTTTACTTCCTTTAAACAGAAAAGTAAGATTTATTATGTATGAAAAAGAAAAACAAATAAAATACAAAATCTTGTTTACTATTTTAGAGAGAATGGATAAAGACCACTAGAACACACTGTATTTTTAATGACATTTCAATTAGTATTAATTCTCCATATACATGTAGTAAACCACCATATGCATTTATGTTGTAAACACCTTGTAGTCAGAAATGTCATAATAACAATGACATAGTAAATTGCCAGCACAGTTTTAGACACACTAGGGCTTCAGAAATGTTTGTTTGTTTTTTCTATAGGATCTCAAGAATAAATACAATTTATCATTTAACTTGGGTAAAGAAGCAATATTGATAACTGCTTTTTTAGGTAAAATTTATATTTTACCTAAAAAATAAAATTTAGCTGTGTGGTGTTTCTGTGAGTTCATTATGATGAAGTGATTTTTACTTTTAGAAGTTATTTTAATTCATTGACACTAAAACAAAATATTAAGAAAATTATGGTATATGAAGTAATAGTCACAATATAATTTCATATATTCAAGTCAAAATATGACGCCCCGTCAACTGTTATGCCTCCAGGACTTTTTCTTTAGTTTTGATTTTGCTTTGCTAACATAACTGAAACCACTATTCTTGAGAATTTCTCCACGTAAAGTATATGATACTTAAAATTGTTTGAAAATATCTCAGGGAAATAGAAAACTCTCCTTATGGACCCCAAGACTCTGCTAACCTATGTTCCAATGTTCCATTGGACCCCGACATTTAGTCTTTCATACATTTCAGTCTCAGTGACCTCTTCTTGACTTCATTCCTCCTAAAGAAATTAAAACTATAGTCTTAAGTACAGTCTCCAGAAATGCAGTTGCTCCTTACATGGCTGCTGTGATCTCATGTACTTCTAACTTCTCAGATCAACTAGCACAATGACTTCTAAAATTCAGACACTTTTACAAAGACTGTATTAGAGTGACTTCAGAGAATGCCTGAGACCTATTCTGACTGGTGTGAGGTAGAATCTCAGGGTTGTTTTGATTTGCATTTCCTTGATGACTAGGGATGTTGAACATTTCTTTAGGTGCGTCTCAGCCCTTCATGTTTCCTCAGTTGAGAATTCTCTCTTTAGCTCTGTACCCCATTTTTTATAGGGTTATTTGTTTCTCTGGAGTCTAACTTCTTGAATTCTTTGTATATTTTGGATATTAGCCCTCTATCGGATGCAGGTTTGGTACAGTTTTATCCAAACTGTGGGTTGTTGTTTTGTTGTTTTGTCCTATTGACAGTGTCCTCTGCCTTACCGAAGCTTTTCAATTTTATGAGGTCCCATTTGTCAAATGTTGATCTTAAGTCATAAACCATTAGTGTTCTGTTCAGGAAATTTTCCTCTGTGCCCATGTGTTTGAGGCTCTTCCCCACTTTCTCTTCTATTAGATTCAGTGTATCTGGTTTAAGTGGTGGTCACTGATCCACTTGAACTTGAGCTTTGTACAGGGAGAAAAGAATGGCTCAATTTTAATTCTTCTATATTCCTACCTCCACTTAAGCCAGCACCATTTGTTGAATATACTGTCTTTTCCCACTGGATGGTTTTAGCTTCTTTGTCAAGGATCAATTGACCATACGGTTGCAGGTTCATTTCTCAGTCTTTAATTCCATTCCCTTGATCTACATGCCTCTCTCTGTAACAATACCATGTGGTGTTTATCACTATTGCTGAGTAGTAGAGCTTGAGGTCAGAGATGGTGACTCCCTCAGAAGTTCTCTTATTGTTAAGAATGTTTTTCACTATCCTGGGTTTTTTGTTGTGAGAAGTCATTACCAAGTACTGACTATGTCGGCTGAAGTGTATATGTAACCACTAGCTGCTTCTTGTGCTGTACCAGCAGATCAGCAACTTGGCTTAAATTGATGAAATTCTTGAGATCAGAATTTTAATAATTTGTTTTTAATCTTCTGTGGGACCTTAATGAGACTTGTGGCCATGCCCCAGGTTCTAACCTGACTCTGCCTAGGCAGTCACCCGCCTGCAGCCACACTCTCTCTGCCTCTTGGGTCACCTGACCACCCAACTTACTATAAATAACAACCCTCAGTGCTTGCTCACTCTCTCTCTCCTGCTTGTTCTCCCCTGTCCCTCTTCTTTGTCTATCTCTCTGTCTCTCCATTTTCTCCCCTTTCCATGTGGTCATGGCTTTTCTTATCTATTTTCTCCTCTTTCTTTATCTTTCTATCTCTTTTCTCTTTCTATTTTCTTAATAATAAAACATCAAAACTATTGGCCACCTCTTATTAAATTCGCCACACGGAGCTAGCTGGTATGCGCCGTCATCTGGGATTCAGCCATGCAGACAGTTCATGAGCACAGGTAACAGGCAGAGAAATCCACACCAGAATGCTTGGAACCTCCGTGTCCGCCTGGGTCCTCTGTATATGCACGCTACCTTGGCCCGAGAGTGAGGCCCGCATGCTGCGCTGCCCCCCCCCCACCCCCCGCGTCCGCCTGTGCCAGGGCCCGCGCTTTCCTTTTTTTTCCCACAATTTTCTGAGGTACAGAACTCCACAAAACACTAGCCCAATGAGATACAATGCTTACCAGAACTATATCATGTACGCTTGAATGCATATGAGAATCTCCTCCATTTCTGCCACTGAAGAATTGATATTTCAAGAAGAACCTTTCGGAACACAGATGAAATGGTTGCTGCCATAAATGAAGGAAGATGTAAATTAGGAAACAAGAGGAATACTTCATGACCAATGTTAATATAGTACCACAGTTAATTTTCATTTTTTAATATGTGGGTATTTCATGTACTTCTGGCCTAAATACAAATGTAATGCCATATACCAGATACTAAAGATGATGAGTAATGGAGCAAACAGTGAAAAACATCACTGTAAACCACAGGCTAGAGCCTCAGTATTCTTCAGAACATAGTCAACTATATAAACAGAGCAGGTGATCTTTAGTGATGAATGATTGCCAAATAAACCTTGACAGTATTATAAGCTGACAATAGAAAAGAATGACAGGAAGACATAAGGAGATTTAATGGTATTAATATTAATAGCTAGCACTGATTACCACCATCTGAAGGCTCTGGAGCAGAAAGAAGCAAATAAAACAAGAGGAGTAGATGGCAGGAAATGACTAAATTCAGGGGTGAAATCAACCAAGTAGAAACAAAAAGAACTATACAAAGAATCAACCAACCAAGACCTGGTTCTTTGAAAAAAACAACAAGATAAATATCCCTTAGTCAAACTAACCAGAAGGCACAGAGACAGTATCCAAATCAGCAAAATCAGAAATGAAAAGGGTTATATAACAGATACTGAGGAAATCCAAAAAATTATCAGCATCTACTACAAAAGCCTATATTCAACAAAAGTGGAAAATCTAGATAAAATGGACAATTTTCTAGATAGATATCAGGTACCAAAGTTAAATGGGGAGCAGATAAATATTCTAAACAATCCCATCAACCCTAAAGAAATAGAAACAGTCATTAACAGTCTTCCAACAAATAAAAGCCCAGGATCAGGTAGGTTTAATGCAGAGTTCTATCAGACCTTCAAAGAAGACTTAATACCAATAGTCTTCAACCTATTCTACAAAATAGAAACAGAAGGAACTCTACCCAATTCATTCTATGAAGCCACAATTACTCTGATACCTAAACCACACAAAGACCCAACAAAGAAAGAGAACTTTATACCAATTTTCCTATGAATATCAATGCAACAATACTCAATGAAATTCTTGCCAATAGAATCACACAAAACACATCAAATACCAATAGAACACATCAAAACAATCATCCAACATGATAAAGTAAGCTTCATCCCAGGGATGCAGGGATGGTTCAATATAGAGAAATCCATCAATGTAATCTACTATATAAACAAATTCAAAGAAAAGAACCACACGATCATTTCATTAGATGCTGAGAAATCACATGACAAAATCCAACACCACTTCATGATAAAAGTCTTGGGACTACCAGGAATTCAAGGCCCATACCTAAACATAGTAAAAGCAATATACAGAAAACCAGTAGCCAACATCAGACTAAATGGAGAGAAACTTGAAGCAATCCCACTGAAATCATGGACTAGTCAAGACTGTCCGTTCTCTCTCTACCTGTTCAATACAGTACTTGAAGTCCTAGCCAGAGCAATTAGATAACAAAGGAGGTCAAAGAAATACAAATTGGAAAGAAAGAAGTCAAAGTATCACTACTTTCAGATAATATGATAGTATACTTAAGTGACCCCAAATATTTCACCAGAGAACTCCTAAACATGACAAACCACTTCAGCAAAGTGACTGTATATAAAACTAACTGAAACAAATCAGTAGCCTTCCTCTACTCAAAGGATTAAACAAGCTGAGAAAGAAATTAGGGAAATGACACCCTTCAAAATAGCCACAAATAATATTACATACCTTGATGTGACTCAAATAAAGCAAGTGAAAGATTTATATGACAAGAACTTCTAGTCTCTGAAGAAAAAAATTGAAGATCTCAGAAGTTTGAAAGACTCCCACATGTTCATGGATTAGCAGGGTTAATATAGTAAAAAATGGCCATCTTGCCTAAAGCAATCTATAGATTCAATGCAATCCCCATCAAAATCCCAACTCAATTCTTCATAGAGTTAGAAAGAGCAATTTCCAAATTTATCTAGAATAACAAAAAGGCCAGGATAGCAAAAACTCTTCTCAACAATAAAAGAACTTCTGACAGAATCACCATCCCTGACCTCAAGCTATACTACAGAGCAATAGTGATAAAAACTGTGTGGTATTGATATAGAGGCAGGCAGGAAGATCAATGGAATAGAATTGAAGACCAAGAAACAAACCCACACACCTATGATCAATTGATCTTTGACAAAGTATCTCAAAGCATTCAATGGAAAAAACCAGCATTTTCAACAAATTGTACTTGGTCAACTGGCAGTCAACTTGTAGAAGGATGCAAATTGATCCATTCTTATTTCCCTGTACAAAGCTCAAGTCCAAGTGAATCAAGGAACTCCACATAAATCAGAAACACTGAATCTAATCGAAGAGAAAGTTGGCAAGAACCTGGAGCACATGGGCATAGGAGAAAATTTCCTGAATAGAACACCAATAGCTTATTCTCTAAGATCAAGAATTGACAAATGGGACATCATAATATTGCAAAGCTTCTGTAAGGCAAAGGGCAATGTCCATAGGACAAAACTGCAACTAAAAGATTGGGAAAATATATTTACCAATCCTACATCTAATATAGGGCTAATATCTAATATATACAAAGAACTCAAGAAGTTAGACTCCAGAGAAATAAATAACCCTATTAAAAAATGGAGTACCAATCTAAAGAAAGAATTCTCAACTGAGGGCTACCAGACTGCTGAGAAACACCTAAAGAAATGTTCAACATCCTTAACCATCAGGGAAATGCAAATCAAAACAACCCTGAGATTCCACTTCACATCAGTCAGAATGGTCAAGATCAAAAACTCAGGTGACAGTAGCTGCTGGAGATGATGTGGAGAAAAAGAAAATCTCCACTGCTGGTGGGATTGCAAGATTTTACAACCACTCTGGCAATCAGTTTGACAGTTCCTCAGAAAATTGAGGACCCAGCTATGCCACTCCTGGGTACATACCCAAAAGATGCTCCAACATGTAATAAGGACACATGCTCCACTGTGTTCATGGCAACCTTATTTATAATAGCCAGAAGTTGGAAAGAATCCAGATGTCCCTCAACAGAGGAATGGATACAGAAAATGTGTACGTTTACACAATGGAGTACTACTCAGTTATTAAAAACGATGAATTCATGAAATCCTTATGCAAATGGATGGAGCTATAAAATATTATCCAGAGTGAAGTAACCCAACCACAAAATAACAAACATGGTATGCCCTTGCTCATAAGTGAATATTAGCCTAAAAGCTAGGAAGACCACATGAAACTCAAGAAGAACAATGACCCAAGTGTGGATACTTTGATCCTTATGGATATTTCCATAAAGAAATTCGATCAAAATACCCATGACTCACAACCAACCAATAAACTGAGCATAAGGTCCCCAGTGGAGCAGCTAGAGAAAGAACCCAAGGAGCTTAAGAGGTTTTCAGTCACTCTGGAGGAACAATAATATGCACAAACCAGTACCCCTAGAGATCCCAGGGACTAAACCACCAACCAAAGAGTACACATGGAGAGACCCATGGCTCCAGCTACATATGTAGTGGAAGATGGCCTTTTCAGACATAAATGAGAGGAGAGGCCATTGGTCCTGTGAGAACTTGATACCCTAGAGTAGGAGAATGCCAGTCAGGAATGTACAGGAGAAGGGGTGGTAAGCAGGAAGAGGGGGGTTGGGATAGGGGGTTTTCCAAGGGGTAACGAGGAAAGGGGGATACCATTTGAAATGTAAATAAAGCAAATATCAAAAAAAACCCTAAGATTGTGAGTCTACTGTTCTAGGTTCTTGTGCAGATAAGCATCAGACAATAAACATTATAGCCACCCTTTTTAAATAAATAATTTTTGCTTATTATTATGTTTCTAATTTTAGTAAAAACAAATTTTGAAGCTATAGTTACACCAAAGAAAATAAGATATAAGATACTTTAAACAAAAACGTTAACTAGGTGCAACATTCTAAAATAATTGTGTTCAAAACTCAATAATTTTATAGGCATACTATATGAATATATCTATATGTATTATGTGTATATATATTATAACTTATATATTTAGTTTATTTTAAACAATATTTAAAATATTTTTGAGGTTATAAAATCTTGTTAATTATTCAGTTGTTAATTTAATATTTACATTATCAATAATTTATCTTTGCATTTTCAGAATCCAAAAAAATGAGAAAACCTCCAGAAGGTAAAAGAAATACTTGAATACTTTCTTTTTGGGATAGAGATGTCTCATACTCGGTACTTAATGAGCCCTTATGTTGCATTTTTACCCCTTAATGATTTACCTAGAAGAAAAATCTTTAAATGGAATTGAAAAGAGGAAAAGAAAGATAGAAAGAGCAAGGGGTGGTTGGAGGGAGTACTTTGGTTCAAGGAAGCCTACTTGTCTATAATGTGTAAGTCTCCATGCTCATATTCTAGCAAACACAAAGCAATACCAATAATGATAATGATATCAAGTTTTGATATATTGGTATATTTACCTATCATGAACCTTTTCAAATGTTTTAAAAGATATGATTATTTTATGAGACACTGAACAATGTTATATATCAAATACATAAATTTTGTTACTTCATTTTCTTTTCAACATAGTAACTTCAGTTAGGAGTTGAAGTATACCTTCTTTTTCTTGACTTCAATCATTACCCATTTGGCAAGTTACCCTCTGTTTTCTAAACTTATACATATAGGAGGTATTTATTCATGTACAATAAGACTATCAGATATAAATAGCTCAGGTTATTAAGCAGTATAATTCTAGAACTTTTCATTGTTGAATAATGTTTCTGTTGATACATGGGATTATTAATGATACCACAAAGCAGGACATACTGTGAAATTCAAAGGAGAACTAATGGGGAGATAGTTGAGGGGAGACTCCACTCTATCATTTGTTTATGTAATAAATGTATCTCAAAATCTTTTAAGAGTAATGGTTCTGTTCTTCTTTTTCTTACAACAGAACAACCCAAGGAAAAAAGTAAGGAAATGCATGAAAAGTCTAAATTTTGTGCAAACTTACCTCCACTATATTCATTTGTCCTGCTTGTGTAATTATATTTCAAATTTCAGTGTTTAATACATGTGGACACTAGTTTTGTTTTGCTTTGAATATTTTAGAGGGGGTTATTTTATTTATTGATTTTTCTGCATACTTGAGAATGTGTAAACTGGAGATCAGAGTAGCATACAAACCATAGCAAGCATTCTCACACCCATCTGACTCATAGAAGTAGCTAATAAAACCTCAAATTTTGTTTTTACCATACCTGCATTCCATTGATGCCCATGATGTAATGATTGTGTAAGTTTAGTGTTGATGTCTAGTTACTTCTCCATTCTTAGAAAACACTAAATATTGTTTTCCAGACTCTTTCCTATTATCTAATTGCTGTTGAGGTCCAGGAATCACCTCACAGATCAAATGATCACCAATCTCAGTCAGACATGGCTAGTTTACTGAGTATATGCCCCAGGAATGATTGATCAGGGTCACAGTCCAGACTCAGGAACCAACTGTGACATTGAGTTAAGATCCTACAGGGTTATTAAGCCTAAAATCCACAGATATCTGTGTCAAGTTATTCCACCAATCAAGATTTAGGGATAGGGGATTTCCTTAGGAACATGCCTTTGTTGTACATTATTCTCTTCCCATTAGTTGGGATGTTCAACTGTGGCAGGGGACTTGCCTTGTCTAATATTCATGCCTTAACTTGTCTATGAGGATGGGACTTGTCTTGCCTAATATTTATGTAGTATCTTGCAAGCCATGATGTAATTTACATACACGTCTTTTTCTTCCAAATATAATGTCAGCTCCCAGGGAGGTCTTGGAAGCTTAAACTTTACTTGACCATAACTCAAAATTGAAGTTTTATACAAAATAGTTTCTTATATTGATGTAGGTGTCTCTTTAATGTTGGGATCCATCCTTTTCACAAGGGGCAACTTGTGAATGCAAATACCATAAAAAGCTTATACACAGGTGCAGGAAGTGCTGCTGGGTGGTTGGTTTGGATACAAGCTTATTATTCCTAGGGCACATAAAAGAATATGCAATTGACTTGGCCATGAGAAAGCTTTTTAGTAACAGCAGAAATAACATATGAGAAAGTTTCCTTATAAATGCAAGCTAGATGAGTAACACTTACCTAAGATTTAACATTCCCTCTAGGCCTTATTCTTTTACCTAGGACTTAACACTTGTAATCTACAAATATTTTGATATATTAATATTCAATTTCCTAAAGTATTATAAGCTGATTGCAATACAATTGCTAGAGATCCTTTTCTTAAGGATCATCTAGAATTATACAATGCACTATTGATATTGCTTGCCAAACAGGTGAGTAAAGCTATACGCCTCTAGGTCTCTGTTTTTGTAAAAGTATAGCTAGCATGCTTAAGGGACAATTTAAGTCATTGAAATTAGCATACTTCTAGGAACATAGACATATGACTCCATTAGCATTCAAAAATTCTGCTTTAAAATGTATGTCAGCTTAAAAATATTCAAAATTTGCTTGTTAGGATATTGAAACATCCTATCATAAAACTTCTCTAAATTATCCTGTGGAAAGAAATATGAAATTATGCTACAAACCAGCAATAGGGAGCAATTTATCTATAGAGCAGTATATATTACTTCATGCCTGGATTGATGAGTGTATATAGCTGGTGTGATATCTGGCAAACAGATATAGAAACCACACCATAAACTATTATACCAACATGAACATAGAGGCAACTAAAGATTTGAGAAATGCTATTATTTGTATATATAAATTTAGTATATTTAGTGTTGTGATCTAATCAGTGCTCAGCTTTTAGAAAACACTCAATGGATCTTGTGTTCCAGACTACTCCATATTATTATTATACTTGTAATCTACAAATATTTTGACATACTCACATTCCTTCTCCCTACAAGCATTACAGACTCATTGAAAAATTATTAAGATGAAATAAATAAAATGAAATAAACTTCACAATTGTTCAACACACACTTTTATTTTTGCCCTTTAACATTTGTTTAAACTATTTGCTCACTTATTTCCCTGCTATTAACTGTGTCAGAGGAAAATATGTTGCCTAAAATACATATGTCAGGACAGGCTTGAAAAACAAAATTGTTCAAGGAGAGTTTGATGTATTGGCCAGGGAAGATTCTGTGACACTCTTTCATCCTAAAATGTGGTATATGGAATTCTTCCAATGTAAACATCTTCCTATCTTCTGATTGTACTCCCTACATAAAATATTAAGTATTTCCCTTGCTTTTTACTTCACTCGTCCTATTTATCATTACTGCTCAAGGATATTCCTTTGATTAAATTGACAAGTTGTAAAGTCAAAATAATAATTGGAACATAAAATTAACATAAAAATATCAAATTATTGCCAGTACTTCCTATAAAAATAGTACTTATTAATGTACCAAATTATCTTGAGAAGAGAATTATTCTTTTTTCTCATAATGTGAATAAAGAAGTTTCTGAAGGAAACATCACCTAAAGAGGATTCTAGAGTAACATATATCCTGCAATGTCTTTGCTTTGTTTGTTCCCACCTGCCTCCTTACTTAATCTTAGTGCTTAAATATTCCCATCAAAGACCTTATTGTCACTAAATAAATCCCCCAAAAAGGATTGGAAGAGGAATTACACATGAAATGCATCCAGATTCAACTTTTTGTAACTTATTTTAAAGCAACTATAGTAATTATACTTTGTTCTTACTTTTTATCCAAAATTTAATTCAAGTTGTTATAAAATAAGAACAAGCTTAAAGTTTTCCTCCCTTAAGGGATCTACATTATATTTCTGGTTTCCATTTCCAAAAAATTCAGAATATTTTAGGGCTATGCTAGGAGAACACTCATTGAACTAGGGAGAGAAGGCTAACCTGAGGATGAGATATTCATCATTTTGTGACACTCTTGAGTTGCTGTGGTCTAGCATAAACAATGAATGTTTGTATTAAAACAACTCATTTGGAAAAGATAAAATTATAATTATATTAACAATTATAATCTGTTTTAGAACAAGAAAAGAAAGAAAAGCACATAGAACCAGGTAACAATTTTAATGTTCTATTTTTAAATTTTTATGTCATTTAATTTATACCTGAATACTGAATTTTAATGGCTGTCACAGATTGTTTATTCACCCTCTCCTCTTTTTCTTCCTCTTTCATACAGCAAAGACACCAAAAAAGGAATATCCAGGTGAGTGAGAATGGTGAACGTGTCTGTGTGTGTGAATGTGTATGATATGTGAATGTGTCTGTGTGTGCAAGGTATATGCATGTTTGTGCAGGCTGTAAGAGGTAAACTTTGGG